>JAJOZX010005523.1:47500-227500 GCA_023014485.1 Bathynomus jamesi | reverse complement strand
AGTGAAGAATAAAGGTAGAAGCGTGTTTGAGAGCATGCTGAACTACTCACAAGGTAGATGAGACACGAAAACAAATCGGCTAAAGAGGACAGTGACGGGATCTAGCACTCCCTGTTTCCTACCTAACATTCCCCCCTTGGAGTACCTCATTGGTCGATTGGGGTCTGTAATCTCCTCCTCCAGCCATTGTTACAAGCTTTTACTCGTTCTTTAATTTGAATTCACATTATTTTAAGAAAGTTTGTGACTTCCTTGAAATCAGGAGACAATATTTATTTATTCGAAGTCAGGCTTTGTACTTCTTTCCAATGAATATAAATTCTCTTTGAATGGACTTCACTCCAAAACTTCTACAAAGGCCTTTATTTAAAAAAAAAATTTGATAAAGGTTCTATCAAAAGAGAGTGTCACCGGAAATGCAATATATGAGAGAGAGAGAGAGAGAGAGAGAGAGAGAGAGAGAGAGAGAGAGAGAGAGAGAGAGAAACCCGAAACCTTAAATGGGTCATATACAGTAAAGGCACGCTTGATGCTTAAGAAGGAATATGACCGATGCCGTGATGCTTTTCATTTCAAGATACTTCATCTTTTTTCTTTGAGGTTAACAAAGTGAAGCCCAAGATCCATTCCAGAAGATACTTCAAGATTTCATTAAAGTTTTCATTATTTTCATCGTTTTACGAGATGAATCTCGAAATATAATCCTTTAGGTAATTCTATTTAAAATTAATTAACTGAAAAAGTATCCAATTTCGCTCAATTAAAAAATATAGTTATGTCCTTGGTAACTCTAACTGATTGTGGTTTTATCGTAAATTGCAATGAAACTGTTAAATTTTCACAGTAAAATGTTTCTTTAATTCTGGTTCACACACACACACACACACACACACACACACACACACACACACACTGTAACAGTATACCGTTGTTAGATGCAAATGCACCTTAAACATTTTGAGGATACCCCTGATTTGAGTTAAATCTGAAAGGTTGGTATTGGCGGAGAAATTATTTGAAAAGTTTAACTGATTGACAGTTTTTACTCGTTTGCGGTGGTAACAGCTGTATGTTATTAAATAAGCTCAGTTTATTTAAGCTTTAACTGTCAGTGTTACTTGAAGCTTTAGTCAACTGGAAATTTAATTACAATCCAGACCCGATTGGGAGAAATTAGTTTGACGTAAAACGAAAGTAAATGATTTTTTGTACTTGGAAAATATTTGTAATGATTAGTGGAATCTATATTATGCTATGATTATATTGAAATATTACTATTCTATTAGACATTATCTATGATGACCTTAAATGTTACGAGGTATTAATAAAATGGTTCATAATACGGGTTACAGTGGTTAGCCAGTCAGTGTTTCAAGCTATTTGATAAGTTATTTTGAAGCCTTTCATCGTGGAGGTAAGTTTTCTAATAGTTACGAAAATTATATATTAAAGGGTGTGGTTATTCTTTCTACAGGGTGTTTCTAAAGTAACCATCTATTTTGCGAAATAATGAATTATAAAAAAACACCTTTAAAACATGAAATATATATATATATTTAAACAAAATACGTGCTATTTCAAAATAAATTCCTGAAAGAATATGGGAACACTTGTGGAACACTTGAATGTGGTATGGCTTTTTCTTTAAATCATAACGTAGAATTCTGTAAACCGTTGTTTGTGGAATTCTAATCTGTGGGATGCCCTCCGAATCGATAATTGTGGATCCTCTTCGAATGCTTCTTGAACAGATTCGATTCTTTCGTGAGATCTTCTTGGCCGTCCAGATCTACGCTCGTCATGCACAGATCCAGTCCTCATAAATTTGTTTACTAATTCGCGAATAGCTTGGTCTCTAGGGCCTGTTTTACGAAACCTTCTCTCAAACTTTTCTCTAATTTCATTGCACTTCATGCCTTTTATCCTGCATGTTACTACATAAACCCGTTCTTGCACATTCATCATCAATGATATGGGTCTGAAAATAAAATAAAATAATTAACAAAAAATCGTGTAAAGCAATTGAAATGTTATAAATACATGAATTTTGTATAACAATGCACATACCATTATGCCAATATAACAATTGTTTAAAATCCCCCTATTTCACCAAAATAGATGGTTACTTTAGAAACACCCTGTATAATGAGTTTAGTTTAATATTTATAAATATGCTTTTGAGACTTGGGGGGGGGGGGGTATATTGTGATGTGATAGCATTTATAATTATTTTTATGAATGTTGTGAATTTGAAGGTTTTAGAATTTACTGATATATATATATATACACACACACACACACACACACACACACACCTTTGGTTAGCTTCCGCCCGAATTGTTCATTCTGATAAAGGTCAAGATCTTCAGTCCACCTTAGACCTACAGTTTAACGTGGAATCCGAACCACGCCCCATCAGCAACCCAGCGTCTTAACCACTAGGCCACCTACGGTACCCATTTATCTACCAACCACTTTCTTTATTGTGTGGAAGGATGAACAGCTGGGTTTTGCTGCGTGCCGGCTGCCGTCGGGTCTCGAACCCGGGGCCGATGGATTCCTAGTCAGCGACGCCAATCACTACAATCAATGTTTTTAGCAGGGGAATCATTACTGTCCTTCCTTTCTTTTGAACGTTCTTGGTATATATACACATACAGGTATACCCCGTTATTCATAGCTTCCATATTCGTAGCTTCGCTCATACGTAATATATTTTTTTACATCAAATTCCGCTATTCGCAAACCCAGCTCAGTTATTCGCAATGCCAGATAAAGGAAAAAATAATTCACGTTGACTTGAAAGACCTTGCGGAAATTCTGAATGCTTTCGATGCTGCGTTAGAGCTTGTTTTTGAGAAGGACCCCAACGTTGAAAGAAGTTCTAGTGTCAGAAATAACGTCAAAGAAAACATCCGATGCTATGCTGAACTTTATAAGAGTAAAAAAGCCAAAGCAACGCAGTCAACACTGACGCAATTTTCAAGCTAATCCAGAAAACACCACCACCGGAACCACAACCAGCAACCCCAGCATTCATCCAGCAATCTCTGCCTCCCTCACCACAATGTTTTCTTGTTGAAAGTGGTGAAGAGAGTGTTGAAGTCAGTGGCGAGGCAGATGATCTTGCCCCTCTACATGAGTAACCCCTCGTCAAGCTCCATTTTCTTCCAGCCTCGGGGAGGAAATAAAAATACAGTACGGGTATGTTTATTCTTTTATTGATGTTATTCATAACTTACTATGCTAATACAGGTCTGTATTTGTGATTTATACTCGCTTTTATGTATCGTATGGGAACGTATCCAAACATCTTGCCTTCTGAAAAATGGCCACCGGAACGCATCCCCCGATAAAACATGTATTTATATGGGAAAAAATGATTCGTTATTCGCAATTTCGCTATTCGTAATGAGTCTGAGGAACATAACTCTTGCGAAAACCGGGGTATACCTGTGTATATATATATTATATATATATATAATATATATACACAGGGTGTCCCATAAGTCCGGCATCATAGGAGAATCATATTTTTCCATTTCTACAAGCCATAATTCATATGCTTGGGATGCCAATTTCCCGTCCACCATTCTGTTCAGTGACGAGGCTGTTTTTTATGGAAATGGTGAGGTAAATCGACAGAACACCCGCTACTGGTCTCAAAACAACCCTCACTGGTATACCTCTTCAAAGGAACAAGGTGCATCTCGGGTGATGGTATGGTGTAGCATTTGGAAGGATCGCATCATAGGCCCCCTCTTTTTCGATGAACATGTCACTGGTGACACCTACCTACGTATGCTCAAGGAAGAAGCATTTCCCAGTGTCTTGAACGAAGAAGGAAATTTCCCAAAATGGTTCCAGCAAGACGGCGCTCCTGCACACGACAGCACCCAAATAAGGGAATACCTGTACCAACAATTTCCTGGTCATTGGATAGGACGTTGAGGGCCTGTGGAATGGCCAGCTAGAAGCCCGGATCTCACGCCACTAGATTTTTATCTCTGGGGCCACTTGAAAGCGCTGGTATACGCAGAGAAAATTAAGAGTGTTGAACATTTGCGGCAGCGCATTATTGGGGCATGTAACACCATTACTCCTGACATCATTCACCGTGTGCTTGCTGACTGGGTATCACGTCTGAATTTGTGTATTGAAAACAATGGTGGACATATTGAGCACGTTCTGTAAATAAAAACTTTTGTTTTGCCTTTTTTATCATTTTTTCTATGATGCCGGACTTATGGGACACATATATATATATATTATAATATATAAATATATATATATATATATATATATATATATATATATATATATATATATATATAATATATTATGAGAGAGGAAAACAAATCAGTTACGATGTCGAATTATTTTTTAAAAATTTAAAAATTTGCTTTTTTTATTTTATTTTTTTAAATTTATAGAACTTATTCAAAAAAATTTCCTATTCATTCATAATAATAAGCGAAGTTGCTGAAAACTTTTTTTGTTAAAATTTGACTAATGTTTGGATTTGAATGTGGATCTTCTGAAGTTTGTCGACTCCAAATACATATAAGGAAGTCATTAAATTTATTATAAATAGAAAGAAATGTTTGATCTTATTTTTAGATTCTATTCTATCATGTATATATATATATATATATATATATATATATATATATATATATATATATATATATATGATACACACAGACAGTCACTCGCAAAGGGGTCCTATAAATATAGCTTCCCTCACCAGCTATCTGCAAAGCAGACAGGATCCAGCTTTGGGACATGGATCTAGGGTTTAAAGCAGCCTAGCCTTGAAACGGACATGTTATGTGCCTTGAAAAGTGGACGCTCAATTCTGCCAGTTGAGGCTTAAGTTTTGGTTTTTGGCTAAAAATATAATAGTTACTCCTTTTTTCTTTGATGTATTCAATCTGACGTGAAGGCAGCGAGTCTTTTGCTTATATTGAGGTTCTAAATGTAGCAGGGCTAGGCTGCTTTAAACCCTAGATCCATGTCCAAAGGTGGATCCTGTCTGCTTTGCAGATAGCTGGTGAGGGAAGCTATATTTATGGAACCTCTTTGCGAGTGACCCGTTGCCCACGTCGGGCTAGCATCATGAAAAAGAAAAACTATGGTATTTGTCATTTACATTTACCATTACTTATTCGGACTATAGTGGATTTAATTATCCAGAAGAGTTCCTTGTTCCATGCACTGTCTGTGTGTATCATAAAAAACTCAGGGGACCATTCTGAGTTCATTCCCATATATATATATATATATTAGTTAACAGCGTCATATTCCTTCCCCTCCCCTGACGAAAAATACATTCGTACGATAATGCTATGCGAATTCTCTCTCTCTCTCTCTCTCTCTCTCTCTTCTCTCTCTCTCTCCTCTCTCTCCACGATTACACTTTCATCCTTCTGGCCAAACACGAATGGCTTGAGTTGAAACGAGACTTATTGATAATCACATTGCAAAACAGCTTACACTTAATGGCTTTCACTTGTCCCTCTGCTCTGTTTCTTCATGTATAACCCTTTCTATTCGCACTCGCAACCACAATTCGGAAGGGAATGTAGCGTTTATATCGAAACGCTGGGACGTCTTCAGTTTCAGTTTACTCGCGGAATTGGGATAAAAAACCACAGATGTCATTCCGGTCGGAATCCGAAATGGGATTCCGAATTGGAATTAAGAATATGTAGGTTAAAGTTTTTCGAATAAGCGTCCATTCGGTAAAAGAGATTGTCTATGTTGATATGAAGATTACACTGGTATGCATCAATTTTGCTGTCAAGGGTTTTGTAAGTGATTCTTATAGAGTTTTTCTTTCTGATTTCGAATCTGCAATCCGTTTTTCTCAATCAGCTCAGGTTATCCGGCTATGGCCTCATAAGTAAAATAGAATTTTTCGTGATTTGTCAAAGCGGAATTGGAACAGTAACATCTATCATCACTTGTTTCACTTGTATAATATCTTTTTTTACTTTTCAGGCATATAGATAAAATATTTCATAATGAATAGAGCGTGTAAAAATGATCCCAATAGATTCTGCTACATATGTGGGACGGTTACCATGCCAAATAACCAGTCCCAAATCACTAAATTTGTGAAGACAATGTATAGAGCATACTTTGGAATTAAGCTAGGGGACCAGGACAAAAATTTCGCCCCTCATATGTGCTGCAAGACGTGCATTGAAAATTTGAGAAGATGGAGCAAAGGCAGAGCGAAATCTTTGCCTTTTGGAATTCCCATGATTTGGAGAGAAGGAAAGGATCACGTGACAGATTGCTATTTCTGCATGACAAACCTCCAAGGTGGGCTTATAAATTTATTTTTCTTAAATATTTTGAAATCCTCGTATGAAACTTGACATAATATTCACCATAATGTAATATTCACCATATATAGCATAATATTCACCATAATGGTAATCATACATTTACATATACATATTGTTATAGAAAATACATTTACACATACATATTGTTATACAAGTTACATATACAATGATTGTATATTTTCTTTCTTTTTCATTCATATTGTCCCGACGGGACAATATGAATGAAAAAGAAAGAAAATATACAGACTCCATCGACCTATTTCATATCTTACAGACCGCAGCCTTCCCTCACGAGCCGCCACTGTCTGAATGCTTCTTCTATTTCATATGCAAGTTTTATATCCATGTTTCTGTGTTTCTATTTTCAGGAGTTAACAAGAAGAATAAACACATTGTTGTATACCCTGACATTCCTTCTGCTATGAGACCTGTACCCCATGGTCCTGGAATTCCAATACCCGACCCACCTCAAACCCTGGACTTCGATGATTCTGATGATGAATCAATGACCAATGCCATGACCAGTCCCAGTCGTATATACCTCAAAATACCGCTTCAAATGAGCCGAGGCCTCTCAACCAAACTTAATGATCTTACCAGGGATTTAGGACTTTCCAATTAGCTGCCGAGATCTTGGGCTCACGACTTCGAGAGGACAACTTGCTGCTCCGGGAACAACATTCTCCTGGTATAGGAAACGAGAGGAAGAATTCCGCAAGTTTTTGCAGTGCACGAAAATACCTCTTCCTTAGTGTACTGCTGCAATGTTGAGGGGCTAATCGAATCCTTGGGCCTGCCATATAACGCATCAGAATGGAGGCTATTTATAGACTCGTCTAAACGAAGTTTGAAAGCAGTACTTCTCAACATTGGGAATAGGGTTGCATCAGTCCCTGTAGCACATTCCGTACAACTTACTGAGAGCTACGATAACATGAAAATTTTACTGGATGCTCTCGTATACGACCAATATACTGGAGGATCTGTGGAGATTTGAAGGTAATACTAATATCATAAGTAAACTATTACTATTGACTATGTTGTTTTTCCAAAGGTTATTTGAGAGCGTATAAGAACACTTAACTTCCCCACAGAAGTGATACAGTCCAATGCATAGATTTTTTTATCTGATAGAACAAATTCTCTAAATTCTTTAAATATTTTCATTTTTTTTCAGATTGTGGCATTTGTATTGGGAATGCAAGGGGGATACACGAAATACCCATGTTTTCTCTGCAAATGGATAGCCGAGCGGATGAGAAGCACTATGCACAGCGTGAATGGGCATCCAGAGAGAATTTTGAACCTGGGTCGCATAATGTCGTTTCAGTGCCCCTTGTACCACCAACAAAAATTTTGCTCCCACCACTTCATATTAAGCTGGGCTTGATGAAAAATTTCATCAAATCAATGAATAAGGAGGGTTCAGCATTCCGATATCTCGAGAGTAAATTTCCTCATATATCTGATGCTAAACTAAATGCTGGGGTTTTTGATGGTCCTCAAATTCGAACTTTGATCAAGGATGCTCAGTTCGAAAACGCAATGACTCCAACTGAGAAGAATGCCTGGCAGGCATTTAAATCAGTTGTCAGATTTTCTTGGCAAGCGTAGAAGTCCAGAATACGAGTCCGTTGTCGAAAACTTGATGGAAGCTTTCAAAGCTCATGGGTCGCGCATGTCCATAAAAATGCACTTTTTGTGGTCCCACTTGGACTATTTTCCTGAAAATTGCGGGGATTATAGTGAGGAACAGGGTGAACGATTTCACCAAGATATCAAAATAATGGAAGAGAGGTACCAGGGAAACTGGGATATCAGTATGCTGGCGGACTATTGCTGGTGTTTGAAGCGAGACGTGCCCGAAGAAAACACAGACGGAAAGCCAAAAAAACTTCATTCCTTCCTCAATAAACTTTTTTCCATATTCATTGTATGAATAAAAGTATTTATTCACACAATGTTTTTCATTTTCACGAGTGTTCTTATAATATTACTCGTATCTACAGTGTTTAAGCTAAAAAAATCAATAAATTTGGGGATAAAATTGGACTTATCATAAATGGCCAATAGAGAAAAAACCTGACCTGATTGAGGAAAACCAATGTCATTTTCGAATTCAGCATGGTCGAATTATATAATATGAGTTGAAAAAACCCTCACAGCAGACAAAAAATTTCATATGCATACCAGTGTTATGAATCAATTTAAGTTTCTGAAAATAATAATAATACAACAACAACTCAGTAAGGAACAACCAACTGAAAACGTTGTTGAGCCAAAGTCGCAATTCCTCCGAGAAACGAGTGAATTTAACTTTAGGACGAAATATAAACCTTGGGCTAGAGATAATATTCTGTAAAACAAATTTGAATATACGAGATAAGCGATATCTCTTAATTTTGGCACTTGAACCGTAAAAATGATTACGTCCATTTAATAAAGGAAGTCCAATAAGGTAAAATTCTCGCATTGAAAAGGGTAAATATACCCACTGAACAAATGTTTGTTTTGGGTGTCTCTGTGGACTTCGGTTTTCCTTTATTTTCTCCGCTATTATTATCATTATATACTGTACATTCAAGTACTTTTTTTTTTAATTGAAGGTTGATCTACTTACGAAAGATAAGAATATTGCCTAAATTTTAGAAATGTTGACTTAATATCGCAGCAACTTTAGGTAATGTCTTAGACTGACATGATACAGTATATTTGCATTAACCCATTTCTCTTGAAGCACAAAGGTTGATAATTTATTGCCTTTTATGTTACCATTTATGCGTCCATATATACATATGTTACCATATATATACAGTACACCCGTGAACATGGATACCCATGACAGTTCCACTTAGGGTCACCATAAAGGTTAAACAATTATATTTACTGTGTTTACTGACCCTGTTCGGAAATCAAATTTTTTCCGAACGGGGTCCCTCAAGGCTCTGTTCTCTCACCAACACTGTTCAACTTGTACATGCATGGCATTCCAACACCCATAGATAACGAGTTACCTTATCATATGCAGATGACATCACTCTAACATCCACCCACAATAACATCGACACCGCTACAAGTAAACTACAAACATACATAAACAGTATACAAGACTGGCTCACATACAATAGACTCAAAGTAGCGTCCACAAAATCGACCATCACCTTGCTAACAAGCAACACAAAAGAACACCAGATAACTCCACAAATTACACTAAACAACATCAACATTCCACACACTCACAGGACCAAAATACTTGGGGTCACGTGCAGCACTATCTTTTGCAAACCACATTCAGGACATTAAAAACAAACGTACGTCAAGGCTTAACACGCTTAGGGTACTAACAGGCACAAACTTTGGACACCAGCAGGAAACAACATCACTCATATACAAACAATATATTCGCTCAGTTATAGACTATGCTAGTCCATGCTGGGCACCCATTATCGTAAACACACACACAAACACTTTACAGACAATACAAAACAACGCACTTCGTATCATTACAGGATGTACTCAAACAACACTAATAGAACACCCGCACACAGAAACAAAAATACCGAAAGTTAGGGAACATTTAGACATGAGAGGAACACAATTCATGGCAGCAGCGACAACTAACCCACAACACCCTTGCCACTACATGTACAATCATGCACGAACACCTCGCACCATTAAGGTAATACCAGAGAGACATTATAACCAAATACTCCATTCCATACCACGCCCCACAGACATCACACAGTACAGAAAACACACACACACACCTAACCCACAAAACAATGACACGACTCGGTCCGAATGCGGTCCTAGGTGCGAAGCCGCCACCCATTGACAGGTCAGAGACCAGCCTGAGCAGATCGGATCGAGTTAACTAAGCACGATTCCGATGTGGACATCACCCCAACCTACAGACATATAAACACAGGCTAGAAAACTCCACAGACACCTGCCACCTGTGCCAGGACACACCACAAACAATTGAACACATTATGACAGACTGTACCGCTCTAGCACAACAACGAACACAACACAACACAACACAACATCACTAGTGCGCTGAACCTCTGGTCCACTCCGGAGAGGGCGATCGGTTACCTGCGTGCCGCCGGCTTGCTCGATCAGGGTGAGCTGATCGGCTAACCAACAACAGCAACTGTGTAAATTATTTTTAAAAAAATTCACTATTTCAGTCCAAGTTTTTTAATTTTTTTTATATTTTTACTATTGGTCGAGGAATTTCAAAATACCGGGTGTACATAAAGTCAGGATCTATTTTTGTGAAGCACTTGGAAATTATATGGAATTCAATCATAAAATGATAATGGTAACATTTATTAAATAATTAAGAGTAGGATTCGACGTGACGCCCATCAGTGTCCCTGCACAGCTCAAATCGTTCCGCAGCATTTCTAAACACATTCTGGAGCATTTGCGGGGTTATGTTTTCTGCAGCAGTTCGTATACGTGTACGTAAGTTTTCAAGACTCGTAATCTTCGTCTGATAGACGTGCGATTTGATAAAGTCCCATGCAAAGAAATCTAAAGCGGTTAAATCTGGTGATCTCGCTGGCCAAGGTCTGTTGCTTCCGCGTCCGATCCAGCGATTTGGAAAACGTCCATTTAGATAATCCTGAACAATTTTGGCATAGTGACAAGGAGCACCATCATGTTGATAGACGACGGGGATAGGATTGTTAGTACCGTCGTCTATCAACATGATGGTGCTCCTTGTCACTATGCCAAAATTGTTCAGGATTATCTAAATGGACGTTTTCCAAATCGCTGGATCGGACGCGGAAGCAACAGACCTTGGCCAGCGAGATCATCAGATTTTAACCCTTTAGATTTCTTTGCATGGGGCTTTATCAAATCGCACGTCTATCAGACGAAGATTACGAGTCTTGAAAACTTACGTATACGAACTGCTGCAGATAACATAACCCCGCAAATGCTTCAGAATGTGTTTAGAAATGCTGCGGAACGATTTGAGCTGTGTAGGGATACTGATGGGCGTCACGTCGAATCCTACTCTTAATTATTTAATAAATGTTACCACTTTATCATTTTATGATTGAATTTCATATAATTTCCAAGTGCTTCACAAAAATAGATCCTGACTTTATGTACACCCTGTATACCATTGCAACTTTTGCAGTTAATATTAATATATATATATATATATATATATAATTTCGTAACCTTTAGTTAGCTTCCGCCCGAATTGTTCATTCTGACGAAGGTCAAGCTTTTCACTCCACCTTAGACCTACAGTTTAACGTGGAATCCGACCAGCAGCCCAGCGTCTTAACCACTAGTCCACCCAGGGTACTCATTTATCTACCAACCAGTTTCTTTGTGTAGAAGGATGAACAGCTGCGCGCCGGCTGCCGTCACCGGAGCCGATGGATTCGTAGTCAGCGATGCTAACCACTACACCACCGAGGTGTATATATATATATATATATATATATATAGATATATATGTGTGTGTTGTGTGTGTGTGCGGTCCTTGCGTATAAAAATCGCATTTCCTCATACTGTTAACTTAAATTCCCAAATAAGTTTCGTAAACATTGACAGGAACGTGTTGATTTGTGTTAGAGAAGTTTATTATTTTTATATAGGCTCTCTAACGTTGTTTCTTCAGTGTAATGTTTTCAAGCGGTAATTTTCATAATTTTCTCGAAGATTAAGTGCGTGCGAGCGCGCGTGTGTTCTTTCATTATGTCAACATTATAACCACAAGATTGTGTAACTTTTTTTTAATATGAAACGTATCGAATCGTTCAATTCCATTTGAATGATGATCATTAATATTTGAATTTATTTCGAAATGTAATTTGTGTCTGAAAGAAGATTGAAACATTGGTTGGCAATCGTGTAAAAAAAAAACTCGTTTACATTTTTCATCAAAATAAAAAAAATAAAAAATAGTTTCAGCGAAACGAATGTTTCCAAACTTGTTTTTGAAAGACAAGATTTTAAATGATAATTTGACTAATGATTTAATTCTCTGAAAAATTATGAATAGGATTCGGTGTTCATATTTCTGTTTTAAATGAACAGAATGGAATTGTCCGAATGTGTGTGTGTGTTAGCTTAATAAGCAAATAAGTTTCTTTTTAAAATTTCTCTATTCCGAGGTTATTTCTAATGTAAAATTTACTAATTTAACTTTGAAAGCGTAACTTATTTTCGTACATTTTAAGTTTTATTTACAATAACAGCAACTTTGTAATGACTCATTAAAATTGATATTTCAAAAATGTTAACGTTAAGTTCACTATTTATTTTATTTTATTTGTTTACATTTTTCTCATTGAATCTGCGTGGAAAGTTGCACGTTCCGACAAGGCCATAATTGCAATTAAGGAAACATGGCCCATTATTAACATTTACAGTATATATGTATACACTTTTTTTAAAAATGTCGCTTTGAAATACTAAATTTAGTCGTTTTTTTCCCATACTGTGGCCATAGAACCTATTTCAGAAAACAAACATTTTGACAGACACCAAATTTGCGAGACGTCGAAATTTTTTCTCTCGAATTCAAAATTTTTCGATAAAAATGTTGGAACCTCGACAAAAAAAAAGGGGGGGGGGGCTAAAAAGAAAACTGTCTAACTTGGGTTATGTCAAATAAAAGCGGTTTTATAAATCAAGTTAATTTAGCTTTAATTGTATTTAACCTTTAGAAAGCCAACAATTGGAGGTTTTGTAGGCGATAATATATAAAAATTATATATTAACGCCGTTATGTAACGGTTACTTTTTTAGTAGTTGTAGCGGTAACGCCGTTACTTTTGAGATGTAACGAAAATGGTAACGGCACTACTTTTTAGAATGATTTAAATCGC
This sequence comes from Bathynomus jamesi, assembly GCA_023014485.1. Lineage (NCBI taxonomy): Eukaryota > Metazoa > Arthropoda > Malacostraca > Isopoda > Cirolanidae > Bathynomus > Bathynomus jamesi. The sequence goes on along the minus strand of JAJOZX010005523.1, from coordinate 214,281 downwards.
TACTCGTTACTTTCAAACTGATCATTTGACTAGTACCAACTCTGTGTGTGTGTGTATATATATATATATATTCGAATATGAATTTAACCCGGTTTCACGCAGTGTAGTGTCTGACTGTCGATATGTCAATTTTAACATCAGTTTAGTTTGTAGAATTTCTGCTTCAAGGCTTCAGTTGGATTTATAATCTATCTAATAATAGATTTCGTTAGCTTTGATGGTCCTCTCGGTCTGTTTTTGCCATCGGCGTACCCATACTACTTTCATTGTATTTCTTGATTTGTTTTTAAACACGCGTTTTTGACGTGTCCGTTTTTCACTAATTTTCATTTGAATGTAATCATCCTCGGAAAGAGTTTCTTTTGGCGACGCATTTTGTGCCTGCAAGTAGGAAAAACCTATTATAAAGTTCATCAGCAAGAAAATAGACTTTCTATTTCATCGAGTAAAACATAGGTTTTTACCAACATTTAAAGGTTTGCTTTCAGACATTTACCAATGATTGTTGATGCGTTTTATGAAATGAAACGCCAGAGTTTGAACTTGTGTCTACATTCAACAACATAAAACCGGGTAGAATGTTCGAGGACACTTTCCTGAACTCGACTAGCATACATTAAGATATAATTAGCTTGCGTCCTACTTATAAAGACGTTCTTTGAAGTACGTACATAATGTGGATCTTATCTCAACAAAGAAGGCTTCAGTGGCTTCAGTGGGTTTCTTTATTGAATGCTGTTGCGAACTGCTCCTACCGTGAAATGCGTGGAATGATGTTCTGTGAAAAAAAAAAAAAAATGCAAATTTTCATTTATTTCAACTTATATTATGACTACGGTTGTTTTTAGGGTTTGTTAATATATATATATATATATATTATATATATATGTTAAACACAGACCGTGCATGGAACAAGGAACTCTTCTGGGAAAATTAAATCCACTATAGTCCGAATAAGTAATGGACTAGTAATGGACTAGTAGTGGATTTAATTTTCCCAGAAGAGTTCCTTGTTCCATGCACGGTCTGTGTTTAACATATAATTGTCTCAGGGAACCATTCTGATTTTGTGTATATATATATATATATATATATATATAATTATATATATATATATATATATAATATATATTATATATAATTGGTGATTTTTTTTTTAAACATGACACTTTAGAAGGTTTATTTTTTATTAACTGAAATAAAGGCATGAAATTTTTACTGTACCTGGGGTACCTGGGAGTTAGTCCTTTAATGCAAAAGCTCTATGTGATGTCCTCTCAGCTCATTAACACACTTCAAACGAATAAACAAAATTTTGCAATACTCTGGACACAGTATATGTTAAAATCTGATAAATTTCTTGTTCATTTGACGTTTTCAGTTCTTCTATTGTGTGTGGATTATGTTTAAACACTATCTTTCAAATAACCCCACAGATAAAAGTCACATGGGGAGTAGATCTGATGTTGATGGCCATGATATTTCTTTATCGTAAATAGCAGGAAATCTGTTGGACAGAACTCTTCCGTCGAAATTATCATATAACTATCGTGAGCCGAGCTAATTATGTTTAACGAATGCTATTTAAGGTTTCATTCATAATGCTTGTCCAGTTCATGAACTGAGCAACCTTTATGATAATAATGATGATGATGGTAATGTGACAATAAAATCCATACTAATAGACGGAGTGTGTGTGTGTGTGGGTTTTATTGTCACATTTCGACTTCCACGTAAAAAAGTAGTCTTGCATTTATGATGATGGTAAGCTTTATTGGACTAAAAGAGAGATAAAAATAAGACACGTACTAAACGAGTAATAATAAAAACTACCAAAGGCTAAGACTACAAAAAGAAAAAAATGGAAATAAAATATAGGTACGCGTAGCGACAATATCAACATATGTATAGTAATGATGATGACGATAATGATATTTATTGGAAGGAGACAGATCCCATAAAAATAAAAAGGTACAGTATCCATCAAGGTAACCAACGATATATACACCTTTGGTTAGCTTCCGCCCAACTTGTTTATTCTGACGAAGGTCAAGCTTTTCACTCCATCTTAGACCTACAGTTTAACGTGGAATCCGAACCACGCCCCACCTGCAGCCCAACGTCTTAACCACTAGGCTACTCAGGGTCCTTATTTATCTACCGACCACTTTCGATGGATTCGTAGTCAGCGACGCTAACCACTACACCACCGAGGCGCATTGACACACACACACACCACACACATACACATACATATATATATATATATATATATATATATATATATATATGTATGTATGTATGTATGTACATACATATATATATATATATATATATATATATATATATATATATATATTTATATATATATATATATACACGGTGAACCAAAAGTAGGTGGACAGTAGGTTGAATACGGTTTGTGTTATATTATATTATAACTATGGTGTTCATTATAACTATGGTGTTTGTGTTTTATTATATTAAATATTATAACTAAATTTATTTAAATTTTATTTTGTATTATAGTATACAAAAAAATTAAATATGTATTCTCAAAATAAACGTTATCATTTACTGTCCACCTACATTTGGTTCACCCTATATATGTATGTATGTTTTGTCCTTCAGATGAAACACTTTTTCGTTTGTCTATACAAACTTTTACAATAGCTGATCATTTTTTTCTTAACTTTTTTTAAAAATGTACTTTCAAGGGGTCTTTTGTCCGTTCTTACCACAACCAAAGTTTATAAAGTTCTAAATGAAAGTAGAATAAACTTAGTTTTGTTAGTTTTTTTTTTAATTTAAAATTGCAACTTTACAAACTAAACAAAAAAATATTGACATCCAGTCACAAAATGAATCTTGAGATTTATTCAACGGAGGATGCTAGTATTTTTGTGGCGTCTTTCATCTTTTGTTCTAAATTTAACGCTGTTGTACTTGCCTGACGTACGATGAGTTTGTATAAACTGAGTATACACATACGTATACATCCGAAGTGTTCATATTTTTAAATAGTATTTGTTCCATTAGGAGAAAAGTCTTTCTTTTAAGTTTAAAATAATTTTTTCTTTCTTCCTCTTTTTCTGTCAGTGTTTAGTCAATACGAAAATTAAGAAGGACGTAATGAACTTCCATTGACGAATCGAAGTCATTGGAAAATTTTCAATCCTCTTGAGTGACATCTCCAATTAAGCTCAAACTTATGACAAAATCCAGTTACGACCGTTCGATCGTATTTGAATTTCAGAAAATTTGGAAAAAAAAATTTAATTTTTTTTAAAAATAGATTAATTTCAGTATATGGTTATTTCCATTTATATGAAGCGGTTTTTAAATGTGTATAAATTTGAGTTCACAGGAACAAATATACAAAATACAGTCTAGGAAAAAAGTTCGCCTAGAAATATAAAATTTCTTAAAACCATAGAAAATTACTAATTGGTAATATACTGGTTCGGATATTTTGTTCTTTTTGATGACTAATAACATTAAAAAAACAAAAACCAATTGGTAATTTTTTGTGCTTTGGGGGAATTTCAGGTTTCTATGCGAATTTTTTACCGAAAATGTATACTCTGTCTATTTTCAATTATAATAATGTTAGGGCTGTTCAATCTCCATAAAATTTGGTCGTATGTTGGAGGGACCTACAGCTGCGCGGTGAGATTCAAATCGCAACCGCACCAAGGAAGACCCAGAAAAGCATCGAAATAGCTAAAATCCAAAGTCCGAGGCGATACTCGAATCCCCTAAACCTCTACCATTTGGTTATCCCGGCGGATAAATCTATTATTAATGGAAAGACGAACTTCCAATGACTTGATCGCATATCAAAACGGAGATAAAGGGAGGCTATAATACGAGGTAAAGACACAATAATGGTCATAATAATGATACAGACTTAGTTTATTTACGTGTAAAAGCTTTCAATTAACTGCATGACGTACTTCAGATGGGGACAAGAGAAAAACAAGAACAAATGCTATTCATACACGTGTGTGTGTGTGTGTGTGTGTGTGTGTGTGAGAAGGATAAAGAGGAAAGGAAGTCGGAAACAATATAGAAAATGAGTGGAAGAGATTAAATTCAGGTTTAGAAAATCAGGAGTCGGAAAAAATAGAAATATTGAAAAAAATGATAGTTTAACTGCATAGAGTTAGTAAATAGGTAAAATATATATATATTTTGCTAAAAGTATGTATTGTAATATTTAATTTATTACAATATAGGCCTAATAGTAATTTTAACATAGAACATACGGATGGTAATTGCAATATTGGTATTTAGTTTTCTCTTTGGTAATTGGTCTGATAGCTTTACTGGGCTCTCAAATTGATTAAAAGATAAAAAAAATTCATAAGTGGTTATGATTAAGTAATGTACAGTATGAAAATGTCATGAGTAAAAAGTATAAATTAATTTCTAATATATATATATATATATATATATATATATATATATAAATAATACATCTTTGGAGCCGATAGCGTTGTGTTTCTGCGGGTGATGAAATATCGCCAGGTTGATGCTAACTTTAATTCCGTCGTGGCCTTGTCAGCGCTCGTGTCTCCTACTCGGAGGGCCTAGGTTCGAATCCTGGTGGGGAATAAATTTTGCATTTCTATATAAAATCTTAGAAGTCATTTATGATATATGAATACACTACAAAGAATTGATAGGTAAGTGCGAGAAATGAGAGGAGTAATACAGTTTGTACAATATAATGCAATTGCCTCTGCCCATCGGAAAACACATCGCCTCCGACACTGCAAGTTAATGTTTTTAAAATTATTATTCAGGGGTAGAAATTCACCATTTTCAAAATCAAATCTACATTATCAAATCTACATATAGCTCTTATATACTGCGGGTCTGACATGCTAGTCGCCCACTGGCCGATCAAAAAACGGCAAAATCATAAGATCTACTCGCTCTTCTGATATTTTGGTCGCCTCGGGCGTATGTGAATTTCTACCCCTGTTATTGACATTGAAGCTCAGGAATTGGTTGAAACTTTAGGGCATGTTTTATAAAGGTAGATTCCATTATTCTTCTGGAATAAATATTACAACATTTGTAGACAATAGTACACTGAAAATAAAATCTTCTTAATTTAGAACTTGTAACTTCTTTCTTGAAGGTGCATTCGATGGTACATTTTTCCTTCTTTCGGGTATCAAATCATCCTGTCAGATGATATAACAACTTTTTTAATGATAGATAACTTTTTTAGATAGAAGAAATGTCTTCTAAACTTTATTTTTTTGTGATTTGAGACAAAAGATAATAATATTTCTATGTATAAAAGGTTGCGGGGTAATCTTTATTTTCTGTGTAGCGTCGTTCCAGTCTTCGTTAGTTGAGAACACTGGATGGAGCTCGTGATTAAATATAACATTATTTTTAACTGGCAGTTTTTCTGAAGGCTCATTTGTGCTCAGTGATTCGTGTAGATAAATTCTTAGGAAATATTATATGCTATAATGAATGTCGTAAAAAGAAAAGATTCCGGACATTTGACTCATTCGCTACGGATAGATATATGATACAGATAGACGTACTCGTTTGCAATTCTAAAGAGGTTCAAAGTTACGCGTATAATGTATACGTCTCTTACATCCACTTATGTATCTGAGAGGATATTCATTTCCCCTCAAATTCTATTAAAAACTTCGAGTTAATGAACCTCTCTGAAAATATCCTTTTTGCAATCTTTCTGCCAAATGACCCAAATAAGACAAGTTTTTAGTTTTGAACAGTTTCAAATCGTGTTTTAAAAACATTTTTTTAGGCAATGAGGGGTGTGTAATAAATATATATATATATATGTATGTATGTATGTATATGTATAAAATACTTGAAAAAATATTTGTATAATGTTTTACGGTGAAATTACTTTGAAAGAACTGCAAACCTTCTGTACGCTACATTACGTTACATTAGACATCAATTATAGGTCCAAAAGGTTTTTTGCTGTTTGGGGAATTTGATGTTAAATTCGGAAAAGTATCAAATCGAAGCTAAAAAACCCATTTAGAAAGAGGGCAAATTAGATTCAACAGGAAACGCAGATATATTATATATATATACTTTTATTTTAATAAAATAGTTTTTCACGTTAATTTTGGCGTTAAATGATAAGACGGTTTTAACGCTAAAATATCGGCGAGAAAACAAATGTGTTTTAAGCGATTGTAAAAATATTAATGGAATCTTGACTTTGTGGTTTAGTCGTTGGGGGGGTCGTGAGATCGAGTCCAGGCGAGACTTTGTAATTTCTGACTTGTGGGTTGTGGTTGAGATTGCACGTTAAGCTGTCGGTCTAACGTGGGGCAACAAGCAGCCTGACTTTCGCCTCAATGAACAGTTCGGGACGAAGGAAAACTAAGTATATATATATATATATATATATATATATATATATATATATATATATATATATATGCTGCAAACCCACAAGGAAAAAGAAAAACGATTCCAAGGCCTTTCGTGTATTCAAAGCTACACCTCGTCAGGGAATGAAGTTAAAAGGCGAGAAGCCCATATATATATATACAACGTACAGGAAAAACAAAACAATTAGCACATACTTAACAAGGGTTAATGAGAGGCAAAAGAAATTTTAACATGATATCGTCAATTTTATAAGTCCCCGAGCTGTTATTGAAATTGTTTTTAAAACGAATAAATGCACATTCTAGAATATTTCGTTCTATTATATCTCTGTTTTTAACAAGCGCTTTAGAACTATCCCATTTGATGCTATGGTTACATCTATACATATGGTTAAATAAAGCATTGGAAGTACTAGCTGTTCTACAAGCATATTTATGCTGTTTTACCCTAATATCTAACGTTTTACCGGTTTGGCCTATATATACTGAGTTACATTGTGTACATCCGATCGAATACACACAACCAACAACATTATCAGGGCTATTCTTTATTAGGCGTGATTTAACAGTATTATTATACTTAAAGATTACATTAATGCCAATTGCTTTAAGTACAGTTGGAAGGTATTGAAAATTAACATGGTAAGGTAGGCTAAGGATATTTTTACGCTGAAATTCCTTTACAATTACATTATTATAATACCTATTCTTGGCTTTCTTAAGACAGTTATCTAAAAATGAAATAGGATAACATAATTTAGTACCAATATTCATGATATTGCATAACTCGGAATCTAAAAATTCAGGACTGACAACTCTCAATGCTCGAAGAAACATAGCAGAGAAAATAGAGGATTTAATCGAAGGATGATGGTCAGAATAAAAATGCACGTAAGAGTTATTATTAGTAGGCTTACGGTAGACTTCATATTTGAACTGATTAGAGCATCTCCAAATTTTTAGATCAAGAAAAGATAGGCTTCCCTCATTTTCTTTTCAACTGTAAACTTAATAGATGGGGCTAAATTGTTGAGCCTACCAAGAAATAAGTCCACATCCAAATTATTAGGCCAAAGGCATAAAATGTCATCTATATACCTGTACCAAACCAGGTTAAAATTAACAATCGTAGGCAAAATTCTACTTTCAAAAAATTCCATATATAAATTAGCTAGTACAGGTGAAAGGGGATTTCCCATAGCCAATCCAAACGACATAACATAAAACTTATTTTCAAACTGAAATTTACAATCTTTGACACACAGCTTAATTAACTCAATATGGTGTTGTTGAACAGGGAAAGAATATTCAGAAATCTTATCTTTTAAGAAATCAAGTAGGTCATCAACAGGGCTTTTGTGAATAGCGAGCATACATCGAAGCTTACCAATTTGAAATAACAGCTCGGGACTTATAAAATTGACGATATCATGTTAAAATTTCTTTTGCCTCTCATTAACCCTTGTTAAGTATGTGCTAATTGTTTTGTTTTTCCTGTACGTTGTATATATATATGGGCTTCTCTCGCCTTTTAACTTCATTCCCTGACGAGGTGTAGCTTTGAATACACGAAAGGCCTTGGAATCGTTTTTCTTTTTCCTTGTGGGTTTGCAGCATTCATTCATTTCACGTGTTTTATTGTGAATTCATCATATATATATATATATATATATATATATATAGTATATATATATATATATAATATATATATATATAATATATATACAGGGTGGGCGGAAAGTAGCTCCCTAATTTAAATTACATATAATTATGTATAAATTGTGATTGTATTGTTATATTGTTATGGTGTGTTCTCTAAAGTGGTACATTTGTAACGGTAATCTTTTTTTCTCTAAAGTGTTCTCTTTGTTCTCTAAAGTGGTACAATTGTAACGTTCTTTTTTTTTTTCATTTCAGATTGAAGGGTAACATGGCTGAGCGTTTAACACTGCAGGAGCGTGCCCAGTTGGCGGCACGGTACGAAGTTTGGCAATCTGTCGTTCGAGTTCAAAGATGGTGGTGGGCCATTCACGGACCACGTGCCCAAGTGGACCCGAAAACAATCAAGAACTGCCACTCGAAGCTCATGACCACGGGTCTGTGGCAGATGTTCGAAGATGTCGTCGCCCTTCGACATCCAGGGCCCAGGAGACGGTGCAGGCAGTTCAGGAAATGTTCGCACGGAGTCCACGAAAGTCAATTCGCCAGGCAGCTCGGGAAAGTGGACTCTCCCGCTACTCAGTGCGAACTGTGCTGAAGAAGGAGCTGAACTGGCGTGCGTGGAAGCCGCATTACTGCCAATCTCTCTCGGACGAGGACTGCGACATTCGCATGGAGTTCGGGGAAATCATGCTGGCTTGGCATGAAGACTGGCCCCATCTCTTCCGCAACATCCTCTGGAGCGACGAGGCGGTGTTCCACGTCGGAGGCTTTGTCAACCGCCACAATTGCCACTACTGGGCAGGAGAGGATCCCATGGTTACCGCTGAAAAACGGCAGAATCGGTTCAGTGTAACGGTGGTGTGGTATGACCTCAGATCAGGTTGTGGGCCCGTTCCTTCTGCGCAACACCATGAATGCTGAGCGGTACCTTGCTATGTTGCGAAACGAGGTCTGGCCGGTTGTCAGCACATGGGAGAACATCGACGATCTGATATTTATGCAAGATGGCCCCCTCCGCACTTCGCTCTTGTTGTCCGTGAGTGGCTGGATGCCCACTTCCATGGGCGTTGGATGGGTCGTCGTGGTCCACATCAATGGCCAGCCAGGAGCCCCGACTTGACACCTTGCGACTTCTTTCTTTGGGGGTGGGTAAAAGAAGAAGTCTACCGCACCAAACCGAGGACATTGGAAGAACTGGAGGACCGAATTCGGGAAGTCATGTCCTCCATCCCGCCGGAGTTCCTGCTAAAGTTAGTGGACGCCATTCCTGGGCGGCTCCAGAAGCTGGTGGAAAGAGTTGGAGCCCACATTGAATTTTAAAGAAAACCTACCATGTATGCCTACCTTTTCATATTATTTCTTCTGAAATAAATGGATAATATACGTATTTTTTTACCATCCAAAATAGGGAGCTACTTTCCGCCCACCCTGTATATATATATATATATATATATATATATATATATATATATATATATATATATATATATATATATATATATATATATATAATATCCCTCGTGTTTGCCGGATAGATTTGAATTAAATGTTGTTCATTAACTCTTGTCCCAAAAACGTTGTGCGTTTCTTCGGATGACGGAATGTCGCCAGGCTGTTGTTAACTTTGATTCTGTCGTGGCCTACTTGTCCGCGTCTGACTCAGAGGGCCTAGGTTCGATATATATAGTCAAATCTGTGTATGAAGGCAACCCAACGGAAACGGTCATCATGACCTTGAAAGACAGGTGGCCTTTCTATACAGGTTATGCGGTAGCCATTTTTTTTAATTCATCAACTACTGTGTACTGTAGCTTGTATGAATACGCGAATGTATCATTAAATGTCACTTAAATCTTGTTCAAACTTGTCTAAAATCTTTTGTTTGATCAGAAAAAAAACCGCTTTTATAAACAATTTTCTGTAAGTTTGCTAGGACAAACGAGCAAGTTGAGGACCTCCAATATACTATATTTATTGAACATTTGTGCGTTTTAGGGAAAAAATGACTGTTCTCTCCACTACGATTGAGTCAAGGGGGGGTAATTTCGATGGTCGCTGATCATGTGTGACAGGTATGGGTTTTTTGGGGTGGGTCGGGGTGGGGTGCATAGAGAACGGAATCATTTTCACCACTGAATGGCTTTCGGTAAATGTAATCCATAGAGTTTATTTCTTTTTTAATGTTAATTAAAACTTCCCAACCGCGTTAATTAAAACCACGTTAATTATTATTAATTAATTTTATTTAAAGGTTCAGTAAATAATTTAGTTTGAATTATTGTAAGTGTATAATCTCCTTTTTAGTTTTTCAAACTATCCATTAATAGTGTACAAATTACTCAGTCTGAATAGTTTTACTACATACGCAAAGGATGGTTAAAAGAAAGCTAAGGGGGGGGGAATAGTAAAATTTCTCCTTTTACGGTGTATGAGCAAGATTTATTATTTCGGATAAATTTAATTCATTCGTGAGTTCTCTCGTACGATAACTGCGCAAAAGCAACGCTGCAATAAGAACACTGTTCTCATACAAAAGGTGTGAAACCAATACTGGATGAAATCGTCATAGGCAAATTTCAATCCTGAAGACATTTTGTCCATGAAGCAGTTAAATCCTTAAGAGAATTAAGTGAAAGAAAAGTGGGAAAGATTTAGGCTCTATTGAGTAACGGCACGTGAGGTCCTTAGACGCATAAAATACTCTTATTCCTTCAATAGCAAATAGAGAAATCTCCATCATACAGGGTGTTCGGAAAGTCACTGTGCACTTATATAATCGAGATCGTCCACTCACGCTTGATGACCTGAAAACTGCAATAACTGCGTACATAAGGTCCATTTCAAAAGAAGAACTGACAAAGGTGTTTCAAAGTAAAATAAGACGGGTCCAGGCCTGTATTGCTGTTAAAGGACATCACTTTCAACACCTTTTATAAGTTCTGATGGTCCCATCCATAACCTCTATCATATATGCAATGTTATACTATTGTATGCTATTAAATAAATATAAGTGCACAGTGACTTTCCGAACACCCTGTATTTTTTGTATGTAATACACGAATGAAACTAAAACATTCTCTCTCTCTCTCTCTCTCTCTCTCTCTCATATATATATATATATATATATATATAGTTTGACTCGTGGAAATGTGATTAGTAGAAGCACACTTTAATTAAACAGTTTAGTCACCTGTAAAATGAAACGTTTGCGTCTTCATGATTCTCGATCGCCCGAGACTCACGTTCTTTCGAAATTAATTCACTTTGCCGAAGTCTGTTTAATGATTTTTTCTAAAAAGAAGCTAAACAACGGTTGAATTATGTTACATACTCTAATTATAAATATTCTTTATTATTATTATTATTATTATTTAATTAGGAATTTTAAGGGCAGTTTTTAATTTTAATGTATTTTTGAGAAATCTCCATATTTCGATAAGCGTATACTATATACTGTATATACAATGAGTTTTTTTTTTCCAAGAATCTTGTGATTAAAATTTCTGTGGGGGAGAAATTCTGGTAGGAATTTGAAGGAGATTTCTAAAATATCATTATTATTTATTATTACTACTACTACTTATTATTATTAGTAGTAGTAGTACTAGTAGCAACAGTATTAGTAACCTGAAGCAAAAAAAAATGGCTTCGGCGGCTTCGGCTGAAGAGAGAAATTTAATACTGTATTTTAATTGGATTTGTGATAATTTTAAATACCAGAAGTTGCATCTCTTTTATTCTTATTCCAGATTTATTATCAAGCAAAATTCGTCTACAAACGGTTGACAAAAGTAAATAGACGCATTCAGTTTTTTTTCCATAGTCTTTTATATGATGGTAAAAGTCAATAAATAATAACAAATTTATTGAATTAATATATTTAGAATCGTGTTGCTTTCCCCTTTGCATTTACGTAAAGCTGACACGCACGCGCGCTCACATTCTGGCATTCTATTAATGAGCTTTGCCATTTGTTCTTGAGGATAATCATCGTGGTGTCTATTTACTTTCGTCAACCCTCTTTACTTAAGCTTCGGTTGTATTCAGTTATTAAATACGTTATGAACCGTGGTTACGGTTATGGTCTTTGTATAAGAATTGCGATATTACTTTATAACTCCGATAAATTAATTTACTGTTGAAGTTATTTACGCCTTTATTAATGCTTAATTAGTCTTAAAAGAAGATTGAATTATACACTAAAAACAACAACAACAACTTTATTTCATTTAAACAAAAGAAGTTGTTTGAATTTTAGGCAAAGAAAATACTTTGTTCAAAATTATGAATCCTGATTTTGTTAAAATTTAATTAAATGGTGTAACTTCAAATAATTTTTTTTTTCGGATAAAACGCGCGCACGCAAGGTTATACAGTGTGTCCCGAAAGTCGCTGTGCAACCTCTGCAAAATGATTCGAGCACTAGGTGCACAGTGATTTTTGGGGGGGGACACCCTGTATTTATCCTTTTCGTATTTTTCACACGAAGCCAAGCTCAATTTTGAATAATTAATTAATTAATTTTACTTCAAATATTCGTATTTTAATTCCTTTGAAGCGTGTGTGTGTGTATATATATATATATATATATATATATATATATATATATATATATATGAAAATTACTTCACGAAAGTTACTTTTGTCACTTTTGTCGAGTTTGAACGACGGTTCAGGATCGACCTGCGGTCGACCCCTCTGCAGCATCCCGCTTCATTTGCGGGACTTGGTGAAGGAGGGAATTGCTCCCTGATCTCCTCCTGCCCTCGTAGCCAGCCACGCATGGCTGGTCAGGGACTTTGCGCAAGAATCTGTCCAGCTGGTTCTTGAAGTTATTCAGGTCGGTGTGCTGGAGATTCCTCACTTCTTTTGGAAGGACATGAAAAGCTTTGGGCCCCGTATTCTGAGTTCTGAGGGTATTTTCCATCCTCGTTTTCATGGCTCCTTGTCCCACTGCAGCTGGGACCGTACAAAATCTGCCGCTTCTCTCATTCCAGTTTGTTTCTATTTCATTTCTGAGGTTAGGGACAGAGCCCTCAAGTATTTTCCATATGTATATTATTGTGTACCGCTCGCGCCTTCTTTCGAGAGAGTAGAGTTCCAGAGATTGTAGTCGAGACCAGTAGTCTTCACCTTCCGTTTCCTCTATCTTAGACGTAAAAGTCCTTTGTATAGCTTCAATGCTCGCAATGTCTCTTTTTCTGTGTGGGCTTGTGAGTACTGAGCAATACTCAATTATTGGTAGGACTAGACTCTTCCATAATTTGAGCATGATGTTTGCTTTTCTGCTGCGGAAGCTCCTCCAGATGATTCCCATTATTTTTCTAGCCGTTGTGATTTTGTTTTTATAGTGCTCTCTGAATTCTGCATCCGACGACATTATTACTCCAAGATCCCTGACTTGTGGATTTGGTGTTATCCGTTTGGCTTGCGGAGTTTTGTACCCTTTTTTCTGTAGCTCTTTGTTATTACCATATGTTATTACCATATATATATATATATATATATATATATATATGGGAATGAACTCAGAATGGTCCCCTGAGTTTTTTTGATACACACAGACAGTGCATGGAACAAGGAACTCTTCTGGGATAATTAAATCCACTATAGTCCGAATGAGTAATGGTAAATGACAAATACCATAGTTTTTCTTTTTCATGATGCTAGCCAGACGTGGGCAACGGTCACTCGCAAAGAGGTCCCATAAATATAGCTTCCCTCACCAGCTATCTGCAAAGCAGACAGGATCCAGCTTTGGGACATGGATCTAGGGTAAAGCACCTAGCCATGCTACATTTAGAACCTCAATATAAGCAAAAATATAATAGTTACCCCTTTTTCTTTTTCTTTGATGCATTCAATCTGACGTGAAGGCAGCGAGTCTTTTGCTTATATTGAGGTTCTAAATGTAGCATGGCTAGGTGCTTTACCCTAGATCCATGTCCCAAAGCTGGATCCTGTCTGCTTTGCAGATAGCTGGTGAGGGAAGCTATATTTATGGGACCTCTTTGCGAGTGACCCGTTGCCCACGTCGGGCTAGCATCATGAAAAAGAAAACTATGGTATTTGTCATTTACCATTACTTATTCGGACTATAGTGGATTTAATTATCCCAGAAGAGTTCCTTGTTCCATGCATTGTCTGTGTGTATCATCCATTGTCTGTGTGTATCATATATATATATATATATATATATATACACACACACACATATACTGTTGATGTTCGTTTCGTTGTAAAATGTAGAAATTTTTTTATAAGTTATTCGTTAATTAAAATGGGATGTGACGAATTATTTAAAAATCGCTTCACTGTAATATTTAATGATATTTGATAGATATTCATTATATTATTTTTTTAATATAATGTTAACTAAAAGTTTTAAAAATCTGTGTTGTGTTATATGTTAAATCAATGTTAATGTTAAATCAAAGTCTATAATAACTGTTAATAGTAATGTACATAAGCAAATTGAAGTTTATCCGAAAACTCGTACCGATATTTCGATATCGTCAACTCGTTTGAGCAGAAATCTCGGGTAGTCGAATGTAATATCTATTTATGCGTTTTAGTCCAGTGAACCAAACTTTAATAGATCGCCTTTTACGCGCATCAATAAACAGGTCAGTAATTCTACATCATGATTTGAATTTCACACACACACACACACACACACACACACACACACACACACACCTTAATTTAGGGTCGACTTGTATATTAAGGGCACTCAATATATTTTGCCCCACCCTTTTTTCTTAGCTAAATAATAGGCCATGGGGCTGAAATATCTTTTGGGCCGTAAGTTTGAACTTTCTGCGCTTCACACAACCGGAATTTTCCAGTTTGAACCTTTCCTCCTTGTATAAAACCGATGGTTAACGCAGTTTCGAAAATGGCGTCTGACAGTAATGTGTGTCGTAAACAGAGAGCTTGTTATTCAGTTCTTAACCGCAGAGAAGGAAACAGTTGGAAATATTCACAAACGTCTACAAAACGTTTAAGGAGATGCTATTGTTGATCGAAGCACAGTTGGACGCGTCTAAACGTGTGAGATCATCGGAGAGAGGGAGAACCAGCCTCGATGATGAGCCACGCAGCAGTCGCCCTGCATCGGCTGTGACATATCACACTGTGCAACGTGCTAACAGCATCATTCGATCAAATCGACGCGTCACATACAAGGAGCTATCACTGGAGCTAGGAATTAGTGAAGGAAGTGTGAATACGATAATGCAGCAACTGGGATACTCAAAAGTGTGTTCACGGTTTGTTCCTCGCGAACTGACTGAAGATCACAAAGCCCAAAGAAAAGAAATTGCTTCTGAGTCGTTGGTTCGATACGAGACAGAAGGGGATGACTTCCTTTCACGAATTGTGACTGGGAATGAGACTTGGGTACACCACTTTGAACCTGAAACAAAACGCCAATCCATGGAGTGGCATCACGCAGACTCCCTACGCAAGAAAAAGTTCAAAATGGCTCCCTCTGCAGGAAACGTTATGGCCACCATCTTCTGGGACATGAAAGGGGTGATTCTGGTGGAAAATTATGAAGAAAGGACAAACAATCAACTCGGAAGCATATATTGCTACCCTACAGAGACTCCAGAGACGTATAAAGCGAGTTCGATCGGAGAGAAAACTGGAAGACTTCCTTCTTTTGCACGATAACGCAACACTACAGAACAGTTTGCAAACAAGAGAGGCCATCACAAAAATGTGCTTGACTGTGTTACTCCACCTTCCATACAGCCCGGATCTGGCACCTTCAGACTTCCATTTGTTTAGACCAATGAAGGATGCTATTCGTGGAAGAATGTTTTAGAGTGACGATGAAGTCGTCGTTGAGGAGGTTAAGAAGTGGCTCCAGTGGAACCCAGCAGACTTTACCAGCAAGGAATAAAGGCCCTTGTTTCGAGGTGGAGGAAAGCCGTAGAAAAGGATGAAGACTATGTGGAAAAATAAAAAATTTAAAAAGGTATGTAACTACTTGTGTACAAAATTTCTGGAACTTACAAGCAAACTTGGAAAAAAAAAAAAAAAAAAAAGGTGGGGCAAAATATATATATATCGAGTGACCACCCTCACGTATATATATTTGGATTTAAAAGTTGACTTACGCAATGGGATGCATTTTGAAGTTCTGCCATTGAGGACTTTAGCCATCTTCTGAAATTAGTTAATCAAACGAAGTTCTAAATTATGTTCATATATTAAACTCGTGAATTAATGAGAAAAAAATATTTTAATTGTTTCCCTGAAGTTGGTTATGACGGCTTGTCTCAACCAGATTTAATGCAATATACTCCCTCTTTTCAATTATGGGGTTTTCCCCCATATTTAAATTAAACCGTTTTTTTATAAACCGGTTTTTTTTAATAATTTATATATATATTATATATATATATATTATATATATAAATAAAGGTGTCCACAAAAGAATCGTATAAATTTAACTTATTTCAAATAGAATTTGTACGATTGTTTTGAGGACATCCAATGTTTATGGAATTCTATACATTTTTTCATTCAGTTTTTAAGGTTCGTTACATTAGGATGATTTTCTTATGTTACAAAAATAAGATAAAGAAAAAATTGTTCCAAATACTTCCGAATATATAATGGAATTCTTTCAGAGGGGAAAAGTTATTTCTGAGGATCACCGAATTTTCTCCTCAGGCCAAAGGCAAAAAACCAATATATATATATATATATATATATATATATATATAACATAATTCTATACGTAATCTAACCTAATTTAATCTAGCCTAATACAATTGAACACTCCGCAAGTTGTTCAATTGGGGCTGGTCAAAGTCCAAACTAGTTATGTCATATAAGGGAGGACAATGCGCAGTGTCCAACTGCCAGGTTTTGTCCGTAACACACACACACACATATGTATGTATGTATGTATGTATATATATATGTATGTATGTATGTATGTATGTATGTATGTATGTGTGTGTGGTGTTTTTTTTTTTTTGGCTACATTGTATCTTTGCGACAATGTTTAGGATACACACCGAACTCGTCGCAACACGAATGTTCGTGTTGCGATTATTACTCATTAACGGTGTCGGCATAGATTCAACTTTTCGTTTTTATTAAAAATCATTAAAATATCAACGAGGAATATACAGGGTTATTTAAAAATAGTCACGGCCATAGAACGGAAAAGATCCATTCCCTCTGTATTGAAAGTTGGGTTAAATTAAAATTAAGTGAAATGTAGAGGTTTATAGGTTAGCCACGAGAGAGAGAGAGAGAGAGAGAGAGATTGTACAAATTAAATACGATTAAAAATACAAAATTTGTCCCTTGAAAACAGACATTTCTCCATCAGACGAAGATGAAAATGGTACGTTTTGTTTGTCTGAATGTGTCATTATCAGTTTGGGTTGCATTTTAAACTATGCAGAATGAGGGTGATACATTTTCAGGTTATACGTTCGTTTAAGTCAGATTAGGCTAAGTTGGGTTTAGGTTAGCTCAGTTAGGCTAGGTTTGGTCAGGGTACGATAAGAAAATTGTTGATGTAATGCATCGTCGGTAAAATGGGTACGAGTTCTGAAATTTCAATCCATCTCGAAGGTTCACTGAAACGAAATACCCTGGAGACTCCTTCCCAAAACGCTCGCGCTGTGATGCGTATTTCCATTTATATTCGTTCATGTATGATAAGTTTGTTCGCGAGAGATTTTTCCGGTATTAATAATTCATTTGGTGTAAAATGAAATTATTTAGAAGAACCTTCAGATTTCGCTTTCAATGTAGGTTATATTTGTGCACTGATAAAAATGATTTATTCTTATATACCTTTCAACCTTTTAAATGTTCCGTGCGATGATTCTCATTTCACGAAGGTCAAGCTTGTCGCCCCTATATATGCTACAACTCAGAATGGTCACTTGAGAAACTTTTGTTACACAGACCGTGCATGGAAGAAGGAACTCTTCTGGGGAAAATTAAATCCACGATAATCCAATAAGTAATAGTAAATAATAATGCTAAACTTTTTCCTTTTCATCGTTGAAGCCCAACGTGGGCAACAGGTTACTAGCAAAGAGGCCCCAAAATATAGCTCCCTCACTCTTTGCTAGTGACCCGTTGACCACGTTGGGCTTCCATCATGAAAAGAAAAACTAGTATTTGTCATTTACCATTACTTATTCAAACTACGTATAGTGGATTTAATTTTCTCAGAAGAGTTCCTTCTTCCATGCACGGTCTGTGTATAACACACACACACATATATATATATATATATACATACACACACACACACACACACACACACATATATATATATATACACAAACTCAGAATGGTTCCCTGAGAACATTATATGTTAAACACAGACCGTGCATGGAACAAGGAACTCTTCTGGGAAAATTAAATCCACTATAGTCCGAATAAGTAATGGTAAATGACAAATACCATAGTTTTTTCTTTTTTCATGATTTTAGCCCGACGTGGGCAACGGGTCTCTCGCAAAGAGATCCCATAAATATAGCTTCCCTCACCAGCTATCTGCAAAGCAGACAGGATCCAGCTTTGGGACATGGATCTAGGGTTTAAAGCAAGCCTAGATCCCTACATTCAGAACCTCTATATAAGTAAAAGACTCGTTGCATTCACGTCGTGTTGAATAAATCAAAGAAAAAGGGGGTAACTATTGTATTTTTAGCCAAAAAAACCAAAACTTAAACCTCAACCGGGACATTGAGCGTCCACTTTTCAAGGCACGAAACACGTCCGTTTAGTATACACAAACTCAGAATGGTTCCCTGAGAACATTATATGTTAAACACAGACCCGTTGCCCACGTCGGGCTAAAATCATGAAAAAGAAAAAACTATGGTATTTGTCATTTACCATTACTTATTCGGACTATAGTGGATTTAATTTTCCCAGAAGAGTTCCTTGTTCCATGCACGGTCTGTGTTTAACATATAATGTTCTCAGGGAACCATTCTGAGTTTGTGTATACTAAACGGACGTGTTTCGTGCCTTGAAAAGTGGACGCTCAATGTCCCGGTTGAGGTTTAAGTTTTGGTTTTTTTTGGCTAAAAATACAATAGTTACCCCCTTTTTCTTTGATTTATTCAACACGACGTGAATGCAACGAGTCTTTTACTTAT
The DNA here is from genome assembly GCA_023014485.1 of Bathynomus jamesi. Lineage (NCBI taxonomy): Eukaryota > Metazoa > Arthropoda > Malacostraca > Isopoda > Cirolanidae > Bathynomus > Bathynomus jamesi. The sequence goes on along the minus strand of JAJOZX010005523.1, from coordinate 195,062 downwards.
ATAGAGGTTCTGAATGTAGGGATCTAGGCTTGCTTTAAACCCTAGATCCATGTCCCAAAGCTGGATCCTGTCTGCTTTGCAGATAGCTGGTGAGGGAAGCTATATTTATGGGATCTCTTTGCGAGAGACCCGTTGCCCACGTCGGGCTAAAATCATGAAAAAGAAAAAACTATGGTATTTGTCATTTACCATTACTTATTCGGACTATAGTGGATTTAATTTTCCCAGAAGAGTTCCTTGTCCATGCACGGTCTGTGTTTAACATATATATATATATACATTCAACTGCAAAGAACACGCAGTATAAATAACGTAAGAACGACGCTTGTATAGGAGATATTCCGCGCAAGACGAGAGAGAGAAAACGGAACAAATGAAAAAAATGAAGTACCACCTGGGAATCGAACCCGGGATCTTCCGATTGCCGGTCAGACGCGATACCATTACACCATGGACTTCACTCTTCCAAATGCCGTAATTCTTCTACATACTCGCAGAAACCAATGCCCCAAGGGGCAACCTCCCGCATGCCGTAACATTATATACATTCAACTGCAAAGAACACGCAGTATAAATAACGTAAAGAACGACGCTTGTATAGGAGATATTCCGCGCAAGACGAGAGAGAGAAAACGGAACAAATGAAAAAATGAAGTACCACCTGGGAATCGAACCCGGGATCTTCCGATTGCCGGTCAGACGCGATACCATTACACCATGGACTTCACTCTTCCAAATGCCGTGATTCTTCTACATACTCGCAGAAACCAATGCCCCAAGGGGGCACCTCCCGCATGCCGTAACATTATATACATTCAACTGCAAAGACACGCAGTATAAATAACGTAAAGAACGACGCTTGTATAGGAGATATTCCGCGCAAGACGAGAGAGAGAAAACGGAACAAATGAAAAAATGAAGTACCACCTGGGGATCGAACCCGGGATCTTCCGATTGCCGGTCAGACGCGATACCATTACACATGGACTTCACTCTTCCAAATGCCGTAATTCTTCTACATACTCGCAGAAACGCGGAATATCTCCTATACAAGCGTCGTTCTTTACGTTATTTATACTGCGTGTTCTTTGCAGTTGAATGTATATAATGTTACGGCATGCGGGAGGTGCCCCCTTGGGGCATTGGTTTCTGCGAGTATGTAGAAGAATTACGGCATTTGGAAGAGTGAAGTCCATGGTGTAATGGTATCGCGTCTGACCGGCAATCGGAAGATCCCGGGTTCGATTCCAGGTGGTACTTCATTTTTTCATTTGTTCCGTTTTCTCTCTCTCGTCTTGCGCGGAATATCCCTATACAAGCGTCGTTCTTTACGTTATTTATACTGCGTGTTCTTTGCAGTTGAATGTATATAATGTTACGGCATGCGGGAGGTGCCCCCTTGGGGCATTGGTTTCTGCGAGTATGTAGAAGAATTACGGCATTTGGAAGAGTGAAGTCCATGGTGTAATGGTATCGCGTCTGACCGGCAATCGGAAGATCCCGGGTTCGATTCCCAGGTGGTACTTCATTTTTTCATTTGTTCCGTTTTCTCTCTCTCGTCTTGCGCGGAATATCTCCTATACAAGCGTCGTTCTTTATGTTATTTATACTGCGTGTTCTTTGCAGTTGAATGTATATAATGTTACGGCATGCGGGAGTGCCCCCTTGGGCATTGGTTTCTGCGAGTATGTAGAAGAATTACGGCATTTGGAAGAGTGAAGTCCATGGTGTAATGGTATCGCGTCTGACCGGCAATCGGAAGATCCCGGGTTCGATTCCCAGGTGGTACTTCATTTTTTCATTTGTTCCGTTTTCTCTCTCTCGTCTTGCGCGGAATATCTCCTATACAAGCGTCGTTCTTTACGATATATATATATATATACTACACACACACACACATAAATCCGTTATCCGTCATCCATTATAAAAATATAGAGTACATTGTAGCAAAAGTAGGTAATTTAAAGTAATAATTACGTTTCATAACATAATTTGTAATTGTTTTTTAAAGGTTTTGAGACGAATCGAGTAAATTGATACGAACTTTCCTCATTCATATAAACAATTTCGTCGAGAGAGAGAGAGAGACAGACAGAGAGATTCTTTCGCTATTTTCATTCAAGAATGCAAATAACTGATAAGGTTCTCAGCGAAACCGAAATGTCTTAAGCATGCAATAAATCATTTTCTCCACTCGAGGTATTATTTATTTTGGAAATTGATTAATAGTGGTAAGTAAATGGAATTTAGAATTTTAAAAAATAGGGTTAAGAAATCGTATAATTAAAATTTAAAAAAAATAATTGTACGCGTCCATATTTTAAGTAATTTGTTTTAGCCGTTAAGAGAATTTCTAAAAAAAAAAAAGAATAAAAAATACATCGTCGACACTAGAATTTAATAACTATATAAAAATAGTATTTGTTTCCGTTATTTTATCTCGTATACAAACGTTATATTCCGTTTGAAACTCCACAAACGTTGCTTGTTCGTTGATCCATCATTGTACGGAGGTCAATCCCGTGGCCCTGCGTATTTATTCTTGTGTCGGGAATCTAAACGAGGCCTCATGGGTGAGAGCCACGTATTGTAACCACTGGACCACACTGGAATGCCATTCGGTTTGAAGCCAAATAAATTTATAAAATACTCGTATTTTCCTGAAATATTAAACTTTATAAGCCGATACGATTTTTTTTTTTTTTTTAAACCGTGTGTATAATATATATATATCCTTGAGTGATAACTGGGATATAAGAAAACAATCTCGAAGCCTTTGTGCTAAAGCGAATATGACTAAGGAATTTTCGGTTCTGTACAAGTGAAGCTAAAGACACTCTCTTTCGTACTTTCTGCAGTAATATATACAGACAGCAACTCTGGGGAATTATAAAAAAAGGTTCTGGCAGAATCCTAAATTTGCTGTACAACAGGTCTTTTAGACTTGTTTAAATTACCCCCGAGATGCTCAGCTTCGCAAATGCTTGCTACCCGCAATGTCCCGAGCTTCCCGGAGGTACAAGACGTGCTCAATACAGTCTAATGCAAAGAATTAAAAATCGACCAACCCGATTATCCAAGTTATCCATGAGTCCTGCCTTTTATCCTTTAAGGTTAAGCTATGGACTTCTTGGTACGAAAACGTCTGTCTGTCTAGCTCCACTAACTTCGACATTACTGTATTATTTCTAATCAACTGTATATATTTCAATCCTTAGTACGTGAACTGTCATTGTATTAATAATATTTGTCATATAAACCTTTTCATTTTTATTTCATTATTTTATTTCATAGATTGGTGGTGTGCGTGCGTGTGTGTGTATTTCTCTGCAACTTTGTTTTAATAAAAGCGACGTAGGAGTTCTACCCTGCAGCTATTGAATGCAAATTGCAAGAATTTACATGGGTTTAATTTTCCTTAATATCTGTAGACTTGTATATATTGTGCCTCGGTGGTGTAGTGGTTAGCGTCGCTGACTACGAATCCATCGGACCCGGTGACGGCAGCCGGCGCGCAGCAAAACCCAGCTGTTCATCCTTCCACACAATAAAGAAAGTGGTTGGTAGATAAATGGGTACCCTGGGTCACTGGGTGGCCTAGTTCTTAAGACGCTGGGCTGTTGTTGGGGCGTGGTTCGGATTCCACGTTAAACTGTAGGTCTAAGGTGGAGTGACAAGCTTGACATTCGTCAAAATGAAACAATTCGGGCGGAAGCAAACCAAAGGTGTGTGTATATATATATTATTATATATACAGTATATACTTATAAAGGTTGTGCATTACCTTTTCCTCGGGGTTCCAACGCGAAGTAAACATAAAACAAAATACAGCAAAAAATTAGCATACCATTTGAAAGCTTTATTCAAAGTGAATACAGAAATGTATCAGTATCTTACTCCCACGCACAGCTCTCAGACGTTGAGGGTATGATTTCAGCAGACGTTCAAACAAATCTCTGTCATGTTCAAGTTTTTGGAGGATAGTTTGAATGTACTGAACGAGGACGACTTAAGAATATCGGTTGGGACCAAGTTCCTACAGCATCAAATCTTACACCTTGTTCTTGATAATTGCTCCAAAGTGCTCTGCTACGCTAAGATCCAGGAAATTTCCTGGTCATTGAGTCCGATCAAGGAAACCAATCCCAGAATCTCGCAGAAATTGTCGGGTGGCATTTGCACGATGGTATGGGGCACTCATATGAAATTAAACCCTTCCGAAATGTCTATAACGTTTTGTAGATCTGAAAGAAATGGAATGACATTTTCCGTACGAATAATCTGCCGATAATAATTGCACCATCTCATGAAGCGCCTTCTTCTTTGATTACCCACATCATTTTGACAGCAGTAAATCAAATGAATATTCCAATGCAACGACGTTTCTGCAAAGCTGTTGATAATGCTCGTGGTCTTCAATATCTTTTAAGGAAAGTGACCACACACACACACTGTCATTTTGATAATTTGACCAACGGGAGAGTCCAAACGAAGAATTCATCACTTGGTGCCAGGTGCATGAAATAATCATTCTAATATATATATATATATATATATATATATATATATATATATATATATATATATATATATATAAGCAAACAACCACAAGAAAAGGAAACACAAAGTCCGAGCGCTTTCGTGATATATTCACATTATCAAGGATAATGTGAATATATCACGAAAGCGCTCGGACTTTGTGTTTCCTTTTCCTTGTGGTTGTTTGCTTATTAATAAGGTCACGTGTTATTTTGTGATTCTAGTGCATATATATATATATATAATATATATAGAGAGAGAGAGAGAGAGAGGAGAGAGAGAGAGAGATGCTTTAGGTAAATAAATAAATAAATAAATAAATAAATAAAACAACTATAAATTTATAAATAAAAACTTTAGAACGTTCCAAGTTAAAAATAATCGACTGAATTTGGCAGACTCCTCCGTAGCCATTAAGAAACATTTTTAAGGTCTGAACAACGTTGCTACTTCGTGCGTGTGAAAGAGGAGGAGGAGAGAGGTTTATGAGGACTGAATATTGGGTAAAAAGATATTTGTTCTACGAATCTATTGTATCTTTGAGCCTTGCTTTTCATTTGGCTTTAACTTTATCGTTTATAGCCAATTTAAGCGAGAAAATAGTCTTTGTGAGGCTTATACTGTAGTGTGATATTTTACTCTTGCTATGATATAACCTAGTGGTAAAATGCTGGCACGTTAATGTAAAGGTTTTGGGTTCGAGTCCCGTCGTGGACTTCAGATTTTAACAATTAAGGTGCTTGTTCTGGATCTTCCTCGTTGAGACAGGACTTAGTTCGAATTTCACGTTAAGTTATGGGTTACCTTTATTGTTAATCTATGACCCTCGCTATTAGTAGTACGGCAGCAAAACTCTTACATTTGTTAACACCTAACATGTTGTCTGTAAATTATTTCTCTGAATACGTTAATTAACATTTTTCCTAAAGCGAATTTAGATTATTTTGGGATTATATTTGTAACGTTCCAGGATACCGCCTTGAGGTATGTTATAACTTCTACCAAATTATCCGCATAATTAAAGTGCTTTATTCTGTTAATAGGCAATCTCTGAAAATCTATTTTTGTTCAGGTGAAGAAATTACTATTTGGTTTTCGTGCGAAAATGGCACAATTCAAATTTAATTAAAATTTAAGATTCATTTTATATAATTTTTGACGTTAATTTATTTTCTTTTAAATATATTTTTTCAACGGCTCGTTTAATTTAGATTCTTATATACGATTCGATATGAATTTTCCACCCCCGAAATGATAACCTGATACAGTAGGAGTTTCGCGCGTCGTTCGATCTCTTTTACGTATAGAGCCGTCAACCTTGAAGTATGAAAATCCTGAGATTTTGCCTGATTTTGATAACTGGGAACATATCCCACAAAAGGGGGTTTGAGGCTTAAAATCCGTGAGAGTTGACGTGTCTGTTTCTTATCGCATCGCACAGTGGTGGTCAGGCTCTGGAATTAAGGTGTAGAATAGCAAAAGTTGCTTCGTGTAACTTCCGTCATAGTTTCCTTATTGAAGTTTTAATGTTACTGAGAGAGAAATGGTCATTGAAAATGGGATGTGTGGCCCGTCTCCTCATCCATTTATATAGTACACATTTTTCAAGTGATTCATAATTCACACACACACACACACACACACACACACACACATATATATATTATATATATATATATATATATGTGTGTGTGTGTGCGCCTTGTTGGTGTAGTGGTTAGCATCGATGACTACGAATCCACCGGCCCTTGGTTCGATACCCGGTGACGGCAGTCGGTGCGCAGCAAACCTAGCTGTTCATCCTTCCATACAATAAAATTGGTTGGTAGATAAATGGGTAGCCTAGTGGTTGAGACGCTGGGCTGCTGATCGAGGGGGCATGAGATCGAATCCGGGCGAGGACTTTGTAATTTCTGACCACCCGTGGTGGGTCGTAGTTCAGATTACACGTTAAGCTGTAGGTCTAAGGTGGAGCAACAAGCTTGACCTTCGTCAGAATGAACAATTAGGGCGGAAGCAAAACCAAGGTTAACCAAGGTTGTATGTATGTATGTAGTGGGGAAAGCCGAAATTACCAGACTTTCCATACTGGGAAGATGAGTTCTCATGCCCAGCATGAGGTTTTAAGCGATGCCCTAGGTCAGTGGTTCTTAACCTTTTAAGGCTGCGACCCAAATTCTGGTCGCGGGGTTAACTCAGCGACCCATGCCTTCAAACAGTTCACTCGTAATAGATAATAAGATAAATAATGGTAAAATGATTAGCGATAACATAAATGATAAGTGACAATGACCCAATCAAAATGGCTTGACGACCCAATTTTGGGTCGCGACCCGGGGGTTAAGAACCACTGCCCTAGTTCCTATATGAATCCTACCTCTGGTCTAAACACGGCCGGGGTTGTCCACTTATTCCCTATGGGCCATAGGGTGTATCATCTATTTGGTTAGTAGTTATTGTCGCTATAAATTTCTATATTATAATTGTAAGTTTTTTTTAATATATTTTATGCGTTTACTTCTTATAGCTTCGGTCCCCATATTTGTCTAAAGTAGGGTCGAGAGACAACAATTTTGAGTAAATCAAATTACCCCAAATACTGTAGGGTGATTTGGGGAAAAGAAAATACCACTTAGCTGGAAATCGGAAACTAATGTGTGTCTTTGGTAAAATTACGTTGATCAGAATAATAGAAATCGAGAAAATCACTTTTGTAGCGTTATTGCACGGTTTCAGGGCTGTGTGTGTGTGTGTGTGTGTGTGTGTGTGTGTGTGTGTGTGTGTGTGTGTGTGTGCGTGCGTGCGTGCGTGCGTGCGCGCGCAAATCTGAGACGTAATTTTTTTCTAACGTGAAAAAAATGGTAGATTAATTTTTACACTGAAAATTTGTTGGGGAAAAAAAAAATATTGATTTTATTTTTACACCTTCTGCAGTTTAATTCTTAATTAAGTATTTATTGTTTAATATATACTGAGGTTTATAAATAAAAAAGGGATCAAATGTAGAATTCGGACCCCAGCCTTTTTTAGTTAGCTTTATAAGGCTAACTAACGAAAATATCACGACCTAACCTAACCAATCGTCAAGGGCGTACAGTTAACCTAACGATTGGTTAGGTTAGGTCGTGATATTTTCGTTAGTTAGCCTTATAAAGCTAACTAAAAAAGGCTGGGGTCCGAATTCTACATTTGATCCTAAAAAAGATTACGAGTAAGGGCAATTATTTATTATATACAGGGTGTCTGAAAAGTTACTCCCTATTTTTAAATTCTTATTGCTCCTAAACGAAAAGGGATATGAAAAAATTTCTTTAACTGAATTGAAGCATATTTATTACCGTTTACTTTATTACAAAATTGAAAGGCTTTAATACAAAGTTAAAGTTCAACGTAGGCTCCAGCACTGTCCACACACTTTCGTAACCTGAGTGGGAAAATGCTGGAGAATTGCTCTTCGCGCAAGATGGAGCTCCACCACATTTTGCATTAACTGTTCGTGCTTGGTTAGATAACCACTTCTCCGGACGGTGGTTAGGTCGTCCAGGACCAACGGAATTACCTACTCGAAGTATGCCATGCGACTTTTCTGTGGGGCTGGGCCAAAGAAGTGTACAAATCAAAACTAAGGACCATTGATGAACTTGAAAACAAAATTCATGATGTGCTTGGTAATGTACCATTTGACTTCTTGAGAAAATCTTGTCTCGTATGTTTTAGCACTTTCAAAATATTCATTTTTCATATAAATTCAGCTACTGTGAAATACAAGTCGGGATTTCCCACCTTTTATATGTACAGTATATTTTAATTATTTTTAGATACAGACTTTACACAGAATAAATCTTAGTAAATTAACTTTACTCTTTTACAAAGTATCGTTCAACCCATACATCCATGTAGGGTATGAGCGGCTCTTAATATGACTGCCAAGGGTATATGTGTTGAGGAGAGATTTTCGTACGTGATTTATGACTGATGAAAGCAATACTGCTTTTCAGTTGTTACATTACCATCAGTTGTACAATTCATAATACTTCTATACGTTACTCGTTCTTTGCACCAAGACATGTAATAATAATAATAATTTATTATTATATGTCTTTATATATGTCTTTATATATGTCTTTAGAAAGTCGCAATAATAAGAGAAAGTAAAAATGAGTTTGAAAATGAATTTTTTTTTTTTTAGAAATAAAAATTAAAGGTAAGAATACAGTAATGACGAATAAAGATTACTAAAATTAGCAGTACTATTCTGAATGTTGAACTACTAATAGTAGGTCAGTTTAGTTCAACTAACTAGTAAAAACTGAACCCAAAATTACTGTTACAGACTTAAACACTACTTCATTTCAAGTTTTTGCTCGGAAACTTGACATAGCTAAACCTACAGTGACTAAGCTTAGTAATTCTTTAACTCAACGGAGTTTTAGGGCGCTAAGCCCCTAATCCAAAAGAACTTTTCCTTCAAACACAGCCAGCTCAAATTGGGGCCTTAACTTCACTGGTCGGAAGTCCGTCAGGTGCTGCATTCATCCATCACAATGATATTGGATGACCTATCTTCAGTCATGATGAAATAGGAAGCCACAAACCATACAAATGGCTTGAAAAAAAAAATCTTTTCCTCACGGCAGAAAAGAGAAATAACAAAACCGTGTATAGAAGCCTCCTTTAAAAGTTGGGGGTAAGATGGTATTACCATAATTCTAGATCGAGGTCGACGACGACGACTAAAGAAGAGAGAGAGAACAGAAATGGAAATAAAGAAAAGTCTCGAATGAGAAGAGAATGTGTGTTGTGCGGAGTATAAACCCCGTAATTCTGTTGGGTACAGTTTAGAGATTCAGCATTCTAAACCTCCAAGGAGGCAAACAGATTTTCTATAAACGTGGCTAAAGATGTGATGCAGCAAAGGAACGCTAGCACCTCTTGTAGGATAAAGGGAACTTCAACCACTCCTGAGAGACCGAATGACAGAATATAAAACGACGATCATTATGCAACTCCCCAAACAACCATTTAATCCTCCAAGAGGATCATTCGAACGGGGGATAAGTTCCATAAGAATCGATAAAAGCGAAGAAGATAAATAGATAAGAGTGGGGAGGGGGCGGGGGCGGGGGCAGAGAAGAGAGTGAAAAAAGGAAATGGGAGCGTAGAAGAGAGAGAGATGCCGGGCTCAACCAGGCGTTCTTCGGCCAGGTTTTTCTAGATGAAAGTAAGCTCTTATCGTAGATTTGGGATCCGAACCAACCAAGCCCAGGATGTGGCTAGCAATCGCCTTAAAACATGGCAAGAGGTGTAAACGACGGAACGTCAACACCTCTCTCATAGCGCGTAGGAAAGAAATTCATCCACTCCTTCGAGGTCATTAAGTCAGAGAAAACGAAAGACGGGGGAAAATAATTGTTTTGCGGTTGTTTAACTTCCACGCAACGGCAAAGATCATATGACTTAATGAAGCCAAGCATATTTTTTTCAATCGTATAGTTAATTTGTGGAATGGATTGCCAACCAGCGTAGCTGAAAGTAATTCAGTCAAGTCCTTTACAAAGAGACTAGATGCTTATCTTGCCTTAAGCATCCAGGTGAAGACATTTTGTTAGCGCATAAAAGTATCGTAGAATTTCCACTGCGATTATCTCCTCTTTCATTTACAATTTTCACTTACCTTCAAATTTTTTTCTATCTTTTAATCTTCCTCCTTAAACAGACAGCCTCCTCGTTAGGGACCAGCCGATCTGTTGCTGTTTGGAATCCTTTGTATTATTCTTTTGCATTTGTATGTACAGTATATATTCAAATATCAAGGAAAAAAAATTACTATTTTAAAGCCAAAAAAAACACAAATTTAAAAATTCCTTAATGGCATGCATGTATGCAAAATGAAAAAAATTACCGACTAAGTCATTGCAAAGGGTTCGTAAGTCCTTTTCATTTTTCACCTGGCCTCGAGGCCGAAGCCTTCCTTCATGAGTCTTCTAAAAGAAAGACCTAAACGCCGCCTCGAGGCAGAGGCCAAGTACTTCGTCATTTTATATATATATATATACACTTCAGTAACAAAATATTTTTATTTAAATAAATTATTTAATTTTTATTCCTCAAGAGCATTTATGCGTCGTATCGCGAAGATGAGAGATTGAGAGTTACAAGGAAAAGAAGTACCTCAAAAGGCCTTGCGGCCCATACCGAGGAGGTACCAATGGCAACAGTGCCACGGAAAATTTTGTACACCCTCAAATAGTGCGCAAGATTTGGTCTAACCTTTTCTTGAAGTGATCCACAGAGGAACTGTTTACAACTTCTGAAGGTAACCTGTTCCACGTGTCACAGATCTTATACGGAAAGTAATTCCCACACACACTAGTCCTAAACCGTTTCAAATCCAACTTCCAACCATTGTTGCGAGTTGGGTTATCATTTAAACTAAACATGCTTCTAAAATCGACATCGTTGAACCCGCGTAAGAGCTTGAAAACCTCGATCAGTTGACCGCGCAGCCTCCGAGTTTCCAGCGAAATCAAGTTCAGGGCGCGCAACCGTCGATTGTAGCCCATATGCCTAACGGAAGGGATTAACTTTGTGGCCCTCGCCTGCACTCGCTCCAGCCTCTCAATATCTTTCCTGAGGGTGGGCGACCAGAAACTGCACAGCATACTCCAGGTGCGGCCGAACCAGGGAATTGTACAGAGAGAGCACAATCTCCTTGTTCCGAAACTGAAATTGCCTCCTGATATAACCCAACAGCTTCTGGGCTTTCTTTTCCACCTCTACGCACTGTTTGGTAAACTTAAGGTCGCTGCTAATTAGCACACCCAAGTCCTTTTCCAAATCAGTCGCCTCGATATTACTCCCCAACATCGAGTAGTCCGACTTGGGATTGGCGTAGCCAATGTGCATCACCTTGCATTTACCAAAGTTAAACGGCATTTGCCATTTTCGGACCACTCTCCTATCCTACGTAGGTCCGCACGCAGTTGCTCGATCGCCTCCGGCGTCCCAACATTGGCCCCAAGCTTCGTGTCACCAGTGAATTTGGCGGTCCGACTGACGATGCCACCCTCTATATCATTTATGTAAATGATAAGCAACAGCGGCCCCAAAACGGAACCCTGAGGAACCCCGCTAGTGACCGAGGCCCAACCCGAACTAGCCCCTTTAATTACAACCCTCTGCCGCCTATTCTTCAGCCAGTTTTCAATCCACCTACCTACTTCCCCACCGATACCTAGCGCGCGCCTTTCGCCATTAGCCTGCGGTGAGGTACCTTATGAAAGGCTTTCTGAAAGTAGAGATAAAGTTATCAATCGCCCTACTCTTATCATACTCACTCAACATGACGTGGAAAAACTCGAGCAAGTTGGTGAGACACGACCTATGCCGTCTAAACCCATGTTGGGAGTCCCCAAGCAGCTCGTAGGAATCCAAATGGTCAACGATCCTATCCGCTATTATCCCCTCTAATAATTTACCTGCAACCGAAGTGAGACTAATGGGACGATAGTTCCCTGGACTTTCGCCATCCCCTTTCTTAAAGATAGGGGTCACGTTGGCTTCCCTCCAGTCACCAGGCACTTGGCCCGTCTCCAACGATTTGTTGAAGACTGTAACCAGGTGGGGAGCCACCTGGTCGCGCACCTCCCGCAACACACTGGGGAGAAACTGGTCTGTCCCAGGAGCCTTAAACGCGCTCAGTTTGTCGAGAGAGAGAGAGAGATTATTCTTTAGTTAAAATTTAAGTACAATTTTTTATCTCTTTATTCGAAGCTGTATTAAATTCAAAGTTTATATAAAAGAAAACTTCGAGCCAAGATGAAATGATTGCGTAGCGTTTGTCTTTATTAATAAAAACAAAAGACGGTTGTAATACCGCCATCTTTGTTTGGATAAACAAACTTGCTCTCTTATATGAGGTTTGGAGAACATAGGATTCCCTTTTCGAAAACCAAGGACACTGTTTGCATATTATTTATTAATAATGAGTTACGCGGATTTAATATCACTATTAACGGTATTAGCGGTGGCTATAATTAATATTAACTTTTATTAATATCACTGCTATTACCGATGTTTATTTTTCTCTGGTGTTCCAGGTAATCGGGTACGGGTACCCGAAGTGTAATACCCGATCGGGTATTGAAGACGTTCCAAAATTTGTTGGTTTCGTACTGCGACTTATTAACTGTGTGCAGTTCAAGCACTTGGCTTTACTATTATCTAATTTATCAATGACACAATAGTCCCAAACCATACTACGATTTGCCATTTGAATGTTTTGTTAAAAAATATACAAAAATATATATCAAGAAACCCTGCAAAACATTAAAATTAAATTAGAATTTGGTGTTTACTACCCGTACCCGATTGTTTAGCAATTACCCGATCGGGTCGGGTATCATCGAGTAGTACATTACCCGATCAGGTCAGGTACCCGTGACATCCCTAATATATATATATATATATATATATATATATATATATATGCACTAAAATCACAAAATAACACTATATATATTATATATATATATATATAATATACTGTATATATATATATATATAGTTACGATAGAAATGTTCTTCGGGAACCTTATCCTCAATAGGAATATGAAAACAAGAGATACGACTCTCAACATTTATTGGCCAAACGTTTCGGTCCACTCAGGGCCATCTTCAGTGACTAAATAGAAGCATCTAAAAATAATCATAAAACTAAAGTAAATACAAATGTCAAACTGTACGATAATAAAATCTAACACAAAAAAAGTTAAAAAGTTGTTAAAAAACTATCTGGATTATAAAACAAAATAAAAGTAAAATTAAAACAAACTAAAATTTCAAAAATTAAAAGTTTAAAAATGTTAAGTTTAAAATTTAAAAATTTAAAAAAATTTAAAAGGACTAACCTGGATGGTAAAAGTTACAAATAACAAGTGGAGAGAAGGAAAAAAAACTTAAGTTAGTGCGTTGGTTGCGTTTAAAAGGTGTTGGTTGGTAGGAAGTATGTAATTTTATCGAGGAAAGGCCATCGTTTAGTTCAGGATTTAATTTCTTGATAAAAAGGGATTCTAAAATTTTAAGATCAAGTGAATTAGGAGCAGACGACAAAATCGCAAAGGAGTCCTGGGGGCACGGGTGGTCATGGGTCTCTGAATGATGCCGAATAGCAGAGGATTCAGGAGTGGAAAGAGGGCGAGAAGTTCGATTTAGTCACTGAAGATGGCCCCTGAGTGGACCGAAACGTTTGGCCAATAAATGTTGAGAGTCGTATCTCTTGTTTTCATATTCCTATTGATTATATATATATATATATGCACTAAAATCACAAAATAACACGATATATATATATATATATATATAATATGAGAGAGAGAGAGAGAATTTAAATGTTAGAAGAACAAAATCTAAACCAATAATGAAATATGTAAAATCTTTCGCAAAATGTAAAAGTTCCCCCTTTATTCTCATTTTCTGTGAGCGGAATAAAAAACGGGAAGGATATTTGTTAAGGTAAAATTTAAATACTTTTTATATTCTTATTTGAATCTTGAATAATTTGTTATTTTTTAATTAACAATCTCAATTCTGTGTACAACTGTACATATTACTTAAAATTCTTACAAAACATCGGTCGAGAGTGGTCTATAGCCGCGTGGGCTTCGGAAGTATAGAGAGCACTTCTCTTTCATCATACCGTCGAAGGAGTAAGTGTCTACGGTTCTGCCGTCTGCATCTGTTATTTTTTTTTTGTAAGGCTACTGGCCTCTTTGTGGAGTTAGTAGGCCTTAGGGTTCGGATCCCCAAACCTACAAAAAGCTTGCTGTTAACGCACGCCTGCCTGCTCCTGGTTGAGCTCGGGGAATCTGTCTTCTTTTACTGATGCTCTCGTTTCTCTTCCTCTTTTTTCTCCTTCTTTCACACTTCAACTTATACAGGGTGTCCCATGAGTCCTGCCCCAAAGACTAATATGTTTTACATAATATTATATACCTTTGGGACTTATAATATGTTTGTGGAACTTTAATATTATGGTGTACATAATATACGTTTGGAACTTTTGGGACACCCTGTATTTGTTTTTCTTCTTTCCTGTCTTCTTTCTTGGTTACATTGACCATCGACCGACGAGACATCATTTCGAAATTGTGCTCGCTTGCTGCTTAGCCTTACGTTGTTTATATGGTTTCTCTTTCGCAAAAACGTAGAGAGAGACAAGGTACACCTGGTACAGTGAACATTAAGTTCACTTAATCTTGAAGATGTAGATGCGATTAGATACTGAATGTACTGAGAAAAGTGTTAGCGTCCCACTGACTGATCTTTAAGAGAATTCACTACTGCGTTTGTAATTCTGTGTTCGGGGTATTTCATCAATTTTAAAGACACTTTGAAGAACACGATTTTTCTACACCGGGATCTACTCTTTCGTCTCTCGTTCTCGTAACGGGCACATGATCTCTGTCTTCTGAACGTGAAATGAAAACAAAGTTCAGACGGTACGTGGAATGAGTTCGCTTCACTATACAGGACGCGTGTCGTGTTGAAGGTAAAATTCTCTACGGAGACGATCCAATCTTCGAACAACGCGTTTCATAAAAGAAAAATATTTTTTCCTAAGGTGTTTTTCTTGCGTGGTCATTATGGGCAGGGTATAATTTAAATTTTACACTTGTCGGGCAAAAGTTAGGAATGTTGTTATTGCGTGTGCGTGGATAATCTGGATATAAAGCGCGCGCATCCAGTGTGTGTGTGTGTGTGTGTGTGTGGTCTTTCTCTGTACAGTATATATATATATATATATATATATAATGGATGAATTTCACTAAAACACGTGAAATGAATGAATGATGCAAACCACAAGGAAAAAGAAAAAATATTACCAACCCTTTCGTGTATTCAGCAGTATCCCTTGTCAGGGAATGACGTTGACGAAGTGTACTGCTGAATACACAAAAGGCCTTTGAATCATTTTTCTTTTTCCTTGTAGGTTTGCATCATACTGTATGTATATCTGGTATGTATGTATGTACGTACGAGTGTAATTTAATTACACTTTATATTTGCATACCATACGATCGTATATTGCATTCTGTTAGTAATTTCAGAGTTTTATTTCCTTTTCCTAGAAAGATAATAAACAAACAACTTGTGCAAATCTTCCTTCTAAAATTCTGTACCTGCGTCTCGTTTATCTGAAACATGAATCCAAGAAGAGAGAGTGTACGCGCTGATACTCATTTCAAGAGCGCTGCCAAATTTCGCCACTAGATAGCGTTAGTGTGCGTTAGATGGTCTATTGTCTCTGTGATTTGGTGATTTGCTTTGTTACATTTATTCAATTACGTAAAATATTTTGTTTTTTATTCAATATCTTACTCTTTCGTTGCCACGTCTCTTTTCAGAACAGTTTTTTGGCCCTTTTCCCCCCCCATTTGTCTTATAATGTATATTAAAAATTGTAGAACAAATGAGAAGCCCCTCCCTCCAATTTTTTTAAAGAATAAAAAGAACGCAACAATAATTGCCTTTTCGCCGCGCCAACAGAAATTTTTCCTAGGATTCTCTGATCGTAAAACGGGAAGGCAAGGATATAAAAAAAAGAGAAAATTAGATTTGCGAGGACTTGTTACTGGGATTTTATTCTTGAATTATGCATGAGCTTTGCCCTTGAAATTCTGAACTTCGTACGTATAATAAGGATACTAATTAAATTTTGAACTGTCTTGGAACTATGAAATTAGTAATGGAATATTTTTGAGATTTGTTGAGACTTCTTATTTTGACCTGAATTTCCAGCTTAATACGCAACTTTTCTCAAGGTCGTGAATTACGAATGGGATTGATGAAGGCTGGTGAATATTCCTTGGAATTTTTTGCCTAATTCCTATTCCTTTCGTCATTACAAATATTTTTTCTCTTTTTTGTTCTTTGCAATTGAAAACTTCACTGAAAAATTTGAAGAGTAAATTCAACTAATTATTATTATTATTATTACTATTAATATTATTATTATTATTATTATCATAAATAATAATGTGGTTGTTGTGTTTTACATTTAATGTTATGAACAACATGGGAAAGAACAGAAATAAAGATCCAAGAATTATGTCAACATAACGGCCAAACGAAAACCGACCTCCTTTGATGCTTTCCAAATCTTTGATTATTTAGTTTGGAAAAAGGCCAAATTTTTTTTCATTATAAAACAAAGAAAATGAAAAGTTGTTTCAAGTTTGTTAAATTCGCTCGAAAAATGTTCTTTATTTTCTTTTTGTTTATAATTTTATGAGGAAGAGGAACGCGAGAAATTTTTATACAACATATTTACGTGACCGACCGTGAAACTATTATATACAGGGCTGGGAGCGATTAACCGGTTAGAAATTTCCAACCGGTTAATTTCGGTTAAAATCAGTTGTTTCAATAAATTCATATAAAATGCCCAAATCGTCGCAATTCTCATACAGTATACCCCCGTCATTTTCGCTGTGGTTGAAGGACTAAAGAAACAAAGGGAGTTATCGAAGATGGCAAAAAAAAAATCCGACAAGTTATTATCGACAATATCGTTAAAAGACTCTCAATGGAAGATGATCAATTTCTAGCAACTATGAGCATTCATATGGAGGCCTCATTCCTGGATCCTAGATTCAAAAAACTTCATTCGTGAATGAGTACGTTCGAGAAGCGTCAAATCTACCGTAAGAGCCGAAGCTGAGAAAATAAAGCACAATGATTTCTCTGATGCAGAATCAAATATAGAAGAATTTGCGCAAGAACCTAGGCAAAAATCCTTTCTAGCTGAACTTCTGCACGACCAAGTCGGAATGCTGGATGAGCCGCCGCTAGATGTAGACAGAGAACTAAAATATTCTCGGCAAAAAAGGTTGTCGAGTTGACGAGAGCCCATTAAAATGGTGGAAGTCAAGAGGGAATGACTACCCAACATTGAGCTGTCTTGCAAGGCGATATTTGGCTGTTCAAGCTATATCAGCATTGTCTGAACGATATTTTTGGCTTTTGGTCTTGTATTTGAAAGTTGACGTGTGTCACTTGAGAAAGAAACAGCAAGCAGGGCCGGCCTTAGGCCAATTGAACCTATTTGACCAAATTGGGCCCCGCACTAGGGTTGCCACCTCCAGCTTTGAAAAATAAGGAATGCAGTCTTTGGATCCACGGTTTAAGCAGTTGAAAAACATGTTGTGATATTTGGCTTTTTGAATAAATTTCAACAAATTCCAAAGGAGGAATTACAAAAACATGCTGCAGATTTGGAAATTGCATTAAAAGATGTCAAGCTCACGTGTTGAATGTAATGAAGCAAAAAACTTAAACTTCAACAAAATTTTGAAAGAGTTTGCAGAACAGAAAGCAAGAAAGATTTCTTTATAAGTATAGTTTTGTTTTAACACGTTTTATGTCAAAATATAAGCTAATAAATATAGATATTGTTTTATTTTTAATACAACGTAATAGCATATATTCCTGATACCTAATTTGAAATAATCTTAAGTCCAGGAGGCCCCACCAAAATGGTCCAAATTGGGCCCCGCAATTGCCAAGGCCGGCCCTGGCAGCAAGCGTCGTCATATTTTTACATGAAAACGGGAAGCAGTTAAGTTTATATTGATGCCTGTTCTTGCATCTCCAGGTCGCAGACATGAGTGTAAGTATCGATTTAATTGCATTTAAATGCCGAATACTTCTAATAGGAAGTGAATTTATTGTGTGAGCACTTTATAAATAATTATGCAAAAAACTATATGGATTATTGGTACGCATGCACTGCATGCAACTCATTCATGGATCGCACGCCACTGATATATACGTATATAAATTAATCGAAATTAACCGATTTTAACCGGTTAACCGGTTAAATGAAAATTTTAACCGCTCCCAGCCCTGATTATACAGGAATCAAAGCCAGATTTAGAAGTGCGGGGGCTCTAGAGCAAATATTTTGTGGGGGCCCCTGCGTATGCTATTGCCTTTCTCCATGTGTCTTTATGAAATTATGATTAATCACTTTCACAGATGTTCAATTAAGTTTGAATTATCAAAGTACTGGATTATTGACAAACAATAAACAAAAAGATCAATGCAGTGCCTTCCGTGCTTCCCGACTAGCGAAGTCGTTGAGAATGTAATCGAAATCAGAGGTTCGCATAACATCCAACGCGATGCTCAACAACGACAGATTAGTGAGCAGCTGCGCTGGGTCATGGACATTCGTATGTCATTTTTATTCGGTATCGGCTTTGAAAAGAACCTTTCACAGCTGCAGTTAGATATCATGATGAAGACGTAAATGTGCAGCACGATTTCGACATTCGGATATGTCGCTTTTAAATTCTTGTCGTGAATCAGCTTGAACATAAATCGTTCAGTGCTCGAATCCTCGCATGAACGTTTAACCTTCTTATCGACATCGACTGATGCTCTTAGTAAAGTCTCCTTCTTAGTGCTGAAATTTCGAAGTTCCTTTTTTGACCCAGAAATCTACCATTTCATCCGTCACTTTTTCTGGCCACGGCCCAACATCGGATTGAAAAAACCTGCTCTTTTCTTGAGCATGTTCTACAGAAACATGCCGCTGATGGTCAAATTCAATGACTGACTACATTTTCAGTAGGTTTTTTTTTTATTCCTGTTTGCTTGTACTCTTTCTTAAAGATCTTCTCCAGGTCTGGAAGCGCATTGGTCAATGCTTTCGTTATGATGCTCCTCAAACATTCCCGGGAGTGGGTCATCATCACGTTGTTTGACTACTATGAAGTCAGATATTTTCCTTGAATTTACGACCTCTCCTTTATGCCGACTTACTTTCTCTTTGGCTAATTTTCTTTTTGACCCACCGCTATCATAATGTCGTGGGAATTTGTCGATCCTGACTACTAATGATGAGATGGGTGGGTCGGCAGTAACTGATTTTAAATGAATATAGGTGGAAATAAAAATCTAAACGTTCTTATGTTGTTAATTAAGGATAACAGGTCAGGAAAATTTTTGTAATGAAGTAACGCAAATTAAATTTAACGGTTCAGAAATTGCCAACAAAAGAATTAAATATTACCGAGAAATAATTTAAGTTGTTGACTTTAGTTGATGCAGACTAAGCCAAAATTAATCCTACCCCTTACGTGGGTTTGCAAGTATTAGTGCAATACAGTATATACCGTGTTTATATAAATGATACTCTATATATGTGATACAAAAATGAAAAAAGCGTGAAAAATATTGATAACCAAATGTGAATGTGAGGAAGCACACAAACCGGCCCATATGTAAGATATATAAAGTGTTTTTTTTTCTGCCGGAATGCACCGGTACGGCGTACCGGTGCCTTTTAATGAATTAACAAAAAAAATAAGCAAAAAGATAATACACAGAAATCACTTCTGATAAAAGTAATGTTTTTATTCTTGGAGCAACCTTCAAAGCGTAACTTGTCAAATATTATTCGACAAAAATAACCTTCCCCAACTTACGGTGAAATTGAAATTCAAAATTTGTTCAGAAGATTTAGATTGAATGAAAGACAAATACTCGGAGGATTCCGCGAATATCTGCAAGAAAAGAAAGCACCCATCGCGATGTTGCCCCTCCTTCAAAACATGTTGGGCTTAGTGCCTATTTGTGAAAGAGGATTCTGCCAAATAAATTTAATAATTATACCGACTAAATCTTCACTGTTGACATTTATTACATCCGCCCTAATGTTTATCGGAGGGATTGTCTCGATACTCGTACGCTTTGATCCAACAAAGTACGTCAAATTGTGGATTCTCGAAAGTCGGCATTCCGCAACAAACCCCAAAATCAAGGCAGGAAAACGTGATGATAGCATCACTGATGAGAATATGATTTGTGTGTGGACTTTATTGTGACGTAAGATTAAAAATAAACAAATATTAATTAATAAATAATACTATTAAAGAAATTAAACAATTTCCATAATTATTTTATCGTTTATTTGTTACGTGATATTTTTAATCATAAGAGGGACTCCCTCTTGCATTTGGATGGTCATGGGTGGAATGGAGTAACTACTGGATAAGAGCGTAAAAAAATATAGGAGTTCCGGTACCTTTTTATTTTTTCAGAAAAAATGCACTGTACGAGGATGTATTGAGTGGCCCTCGTACATACAGTGCGTTATTTTTCCCCACCTTTTCTTTTTCTTTACAAGTTTCCGTGTAAGTTCCAGAAATTTTGTACACAAATAGTTACATACCTTTTTTACAAGGTTTTATTTTTCCACATATGTAGTCTCCATCCTTTTCTAGGCTTGCTTCCACCTCGAAACAAGGGCCTTTATTCCTTGCTGGTAAAAGTCCGCTGGGTTCCGCTGGAGCCACTTCTTAACCTCCTCAACAACCTCATCGTCACTCTGAAACTTTCTTCCACGAATGGCATCCTTCTGGACCAAACAAATGGAAGTCTGAATGTGCCAGATCCGGGCTGTATGGAAGGTGGAGTAACACAGTCAAGCGCATTTTTGTAATGGCCTCTCTTGTTTGCAAACTGTTGTGTGGTGTTGTTATCGTGCAAAAGGACGTCTTCCAGTTTTCTCTCCGATCGAACTCGCTTTATACGTCTCTGGAGTCTCTGTAGGGTAGCAATATATGCCTCTGAGTTGATTGTTTGTCCTTTCTTCATAATGTCCACCAGAATCACCCCTTTCATGTCCCAGAAGATGGTGGCCAGAATGTTTCCTGCAGAGGGAGCCATTTTGAACTTTTTCTTGCGTGGGGAATCTGCGTGATGCCACTCCATGGATTGGCGTTTTGTTTCAGTTCAAAGTGGTGTACCCAAGTCTCATCCCCAGTCACAATTCGTGAAAGGAAGTCGTCCCTTTCTGTCTCGTATCGAACCAACGACTCGGAAGCAATTTCTTTTCTTTGGGCTTTGTGATGTCATTTGGCGAGGAACAAACCGTGAACACACTTTTGAGTATCCCAGTTGTTGAATTATCGTATTCACACTTCCTTCACTAATTCCTAGCTCCAGTGATAGCTCCTTGTATGTGACGCGCCGATTTGATCGAATGATGACGTTAGCACGTTGCACAGTGTGATATGTCACAGCCGATGCTGGGCGACCGCTGTCGTGGCTTATCATCGAGGCTGGCTCTCCCTCTTACCAATTATCTCACACGTTTAGACCAGCGTCCAACTGTGCTTCGATCAAAACAGCATCTCCGTAAACGTTTTGTTGATGTTTGTGAATATTTCCAACTGTTTCCTTCTCTGCGGTTAAGAACTCGATAACAGCTCTGTTTACGACGCAAATCACTGTCAGACGCCATTTTCGAAACTGCGTTAACCATCGGTTTTATATAAGCGTTTAAAAGCGGTTTTATACAGGGAGAGGAGGCTCAAACTGGAAAAATCCGGTTATGTGAAGCACAGAAAGTTCAAACTTACGGCTCAAAAGACATTTCAGCCCCATGACCTATTATTTAGCTAAGAAAAAGGGTGGGGCAAAATATATTGAGTACCCCTAGTATATTGAATAAATATGGTAAGTCAGAAAGTACTCGCAATTTGTTCTTTTTTTCTAGAATTGGCTACACTGCTGACCGTCGCGTCGGCGGCGCTACAGACACTGAGCGTACAACATCGCTGCTTCGTGGGATCGAGACCTTGACATTCAGTTGTTCAGTTGTAATCGTGCTGTAAACATGGCCGCACCACTTTCGACTTGCACCAAAGAAGAGCAGCGTGCTGCTGTTCGTTTTTTGTTGGCTAATGGCATAAAAGGAGCTGAAATTCACGAATTATTTGTACAGTACGGCGATCAAGTTTTGCCACAGCGGAGCTTGTACGAATGGATCGAAATGTCAAAATTGGCCGAACAAGTGTCGTCGACGCAGAACGTTTAGGTCGGCCGTCCACATCGACAGCGTCAGCGACACTGGCACTTCTATTGTGTCTTCCTCCGTGAAGACTGTAATGAAGAACTCGTTTAACGTATTAGCTATATCTTTATCACCGAATTTCAGTACGCCATTTCTATCTCTTAAGGGGCCTACAGAATTTTTAATTGGCTTTCTGCTATTAACATGGGCAAAAAATTCTTTAGGGTTAACTTTACAGAGTGAGGCAACTCCAGCTTCTTCATCACGTTTGGCTGATCTAATTAAGGACTTAACTCTCCTACGTAGGTTTATATAGTTTTCTGAATTAGTGTGGTTGAAATGCGACTTAAGTAGTTTGTAGGCTCTATTTCTTCCCGTAATAGCCCTCCTAATTTCGTTGTTAAACCATTTCGGTGACTTTGTTGACAAGGAAACCATTTTAGTTGGTATAAAAGTGTCCTGTAATATTCTAAATTGATCCCTATATGAGCTCCAGGTGACATTGACATCCTCACTTATTAGAACTTCGAGTGTGTCTAAACTACTTCGGAAGCTTTCAAAATTTGCTCTCGAGAAATCCAGTCTTTCACGAGTCTTTTCGCGTGTATTAACTGGAACCCTGAGGTCAAACCTAATCAAATTATGATCGCTGTTACTTAAATTTTCACCAATAGTCAGGTTAGAGACTAGGTCATCTTCGTTCGTGAATATGAGGTCTAGTTTATTATTACCCCTAGTAGGCCCGTCAACCCATTGACTTAGTAAGTTATCATCGGCAAATTCCAACAGTCTTGAGCCCTCAGCATCAGCTGTTTTGTTTTCCCAATTTACATTACCACAATTAAAATCACCAAAATCACACTGATCTTATTATTCACTATTCTGCTTAATTTGTTATACAAGTTTATATCCTTATCAACGGGGTAGTGAGGTGGTCTATATACTAGAAGTAGCTGCACTACTTTATTATGTAGGTTTAGATCAATTCCCAACATTTCATGAGCAGATACGATATTACTGTTTACCGGGTGCAGGGAGTCCCGAGCATACAAAAGTACACCGCCGCCTTCCCTTCCGTTCCTATCTTTGTGAAACATTTTGTAACCTACCATTTCAAATTCTCCTACAAAATCCCTTGATTCAGAATGAATCCAGGATTCCGTTATTCCGATGATATCAAAGTTCTCAGTTTTGACTAGCGCTATAAATTCCATTAGTTTGTTTCTAATTGACCTAGCATTGAAGAGCACAGTTTTGAGTGATTTTAAGTTGTGGTTTTTCCTAACTGGCCTGAGTCGTTTCCCGACGCAGTTGAACTAACTGCTGGGGGAGGGGGACTAACTGCTGGGGGAGGGGGACTAACTGCTGGGGGAGGGGGACTAACTGCTGGGGGAGTAGGTTTAACTGTTTGGGGAGCAGGATCAATTGCTGGTTTGGGGGGTCCTAGTTTAAAAAGATTATATAAATTAATGTTCAGTAAATCACCATACTTTTTTTTCCCCTTCTGGTTAAAATGTATCCCGTCCGAACCAAAGTACTCCCCATTTCCGTAGAATGTAGGCCAAAAATCGACAAACTTTAGGCCTTTTTCATCACACATGCGTTTAACTCTTTTATTTATGCTAATGGCTTTACTTAGAGTATAGTCACTAGCACGCATTCGAGGGAGAATTCCTACGACCATACCCATGTCTGTCCTATCCCTAACCTTGTCAGTTAGGTTCTTGAATTCTTTTATAATGGGCTCTGTCTGCCCTCCTGTCCCTTCCAGAAAAACGTCATTGCCACCAACATGGACAATGAGAGAGACTGAGACTGACTGCCTGCCTGCCTCTACTGAACCTTACGGATTCAGATATTCAAGTCTTAGACTGGAACGCAGAACTGACTTCCAGAGAAAGATTTCCCTGCCAGCAAACTGGTCTTTCCTAATTCAAGTTAAACAGTAATTAAGATAATGGTTGTGGATGATACGAAGGTCTGAAAATATGTGATGATAAACGTGGTTCTCTCTGAGACGGCAACGCACTCAAGTTTTATCGTACAGCATTTTTGGAATTTGGACATACACCTGCCACCTTACTGCTTATTCCATCTCTTGATCGCTAAACCAAAGTCCTTAAAAGATTTCACAAAATAATTTATCAAGGAATTTACACACACACACACACACACACACACATCATCCTGTTGAAATTTTCCGACAAACAGGTTCATAACCACTGTTGTCTCGTACGTTTTCATAATTTTTTAAAATTGTGCTCGATTTGTGGGGTCCTCCTTTGTGTAGGGCCCCTGGAGCAGCTGCTCCATTTACACCATAGTAAATCCGGCTCTGACAGGAATTGATAATTAAAGGAAGGACACAGATGAGAGAGAGTGCCAAACGCAGATCGTAAAACTACGAGAAATATACAAATGTATAACGAAATAGCGCCAGTAATATCAGTTTTTACAGAATTCGTACATAAATATGACAGGGTGACCCAAAAAGGGTGTTCCCAGAAATAATTTGTTACATACAGGTTACATACCCATAAAGGTGTTTCCAAAAACATTTATTTTTAATTTAAAATATAAACTTAAGTGGATCTGCATAAAAAGCCCAACTTTTCATAAAGTGTAATCATAATAGTCAGCGAGGTGTGCCAGAAATTGGCACAGCACTACAGTAAAGTGTCAAATTAATGCGGCCCATTGCACTAACTTCTGAATTAGCCAGCTCGGTGAGTAACACCGTTTTCCTAAACGCGAAGTGAAGACACTGAGATGGGTGTTCGGATCCCGATGATGCTGGGATAAATAACAATAAGGGAGATAGCGCACTGGGCTATATTAATTGGCCTGAGCGTTGTGCCAATTTCTGGACCATTTAATTGATTATTTAACACCTGGATTATTATTATTATTATTACCAATACCATTGGGAGTCGAAACCCCGAGCTCAGTGTTCTGACTTCGCTTATAGGGAGAGAGTGTTACCTACTGATGCGCGACAGACGCTGGCTTCAGAAATTGTAAATATAAAATATAATTAAAAGTGCATCAGCATTAAACGACCAATTTACACACTTTTACGATTCTTGTTAATGAACTGCAAAAATTAGTTTTTCAAATATTCAACGTCGGGAAAGAATTTTGGGGTAATTACACCCTTTTTTCAGCAAAATTATGAACTTAATTACATCATAATTGAGCCCAAATGATTATAGTGTTTAGAATGAATTTCTTATACGTAATTATGTAGTTTTGTAGGCAAGTACGTATGTAGATGTGGGTGTATGTATGTGTGTATGAAGTTAGGGTATTTCTTAGAATTATCTTAAAATTCCAAAAAGTCTTTTTGGTCATAAAATTCAGATAATTTTATCTCGCGTAAACGAAAGAATAAAAATTTAAGCCGAATTAAGCGCGTCTTCTCTTATTTACATGCAATAAAGGCGGTATTTTTATCAATATTCTTAAAACTGTGTGCAAAGTCCCTGATGAGCAGTCATATGTAGCTGGTTATGAGGTCAGGATCAGATCTCCCAAATGAGGTGAGATGCTGCAGATAGGTCGAACGCGGGTCGATCCTGAACAGTTGTTCGAAGACAACAAAAGTAAGTGAGCGGTGAGAGGTCAGGAAAAATTTGAGAAAAGTTTGCCAAAGGCATTTCCGGAACGAGTTAAATGTATGAGATAACGTGGAAATTTGACTCTTAAAATTTAATCAAGAATTTTTATAGTATAAAATGTTAAGAATTTAACTTTACATCCTCTGTTGTATATACAATAAAGGCCTTTATTTCGGTGGTACGGAAAACCTGAAGGAAAATATTAAATGATGTCTACTGTTTAGAGCGTTTAAGCGTTTGAAACATTATTGCTACAATGACAAAAAAGAATCGGAAGTAGATTCTAATTTTTTGTTCCATTATCCGCTAACATTAATTAAAGTGAAAAATAAAAATTAAATAAGTACATTTTTGGGAGGTAGCGCTTTGAGGTTTTGGGATATCACCATCGATATGTAGGCTTCATTTCGTGTTTTGGTGTTTGAAGCTTTACTTCTGTAACGCCAAGTTGTGGAGGATTTAAGTACACTAATTAGCTAATAACTATATGGATCACTCGTAAAAAATTACTTTGCTTAGCAACCAGCCGCTGCTAAGGACTTTTCCAAAGAATCAGATTATTTGCGAAGGGGAAAATAATAATAATATAATTATTACAAGCATTGTACAAATATCAGATTTTATTCTTGCATGAATTAAAGATTGATTATTTTTTTAAAAATTGTCTCTATATCAACGTTTGGTTTCTAGGCAAAACCTAACTCTACCTTAGTGTTCTTTCTGATTATTGTTCTGGAATCTGTGATTTAAGGGTGGATGAGAGCCGTTTCAGTTCCAGACACGTAGTTCAGGCAGTATGAACCAAAGAAACTGAAGCTCGTGGTATATCTTGTTCCTGAAGATGGTATACATTTCCAACCTTTACATTTATGTTTTATAATAATAAAAAACGTGTAATTTAAGCACTACATAACGTTAAATATATCTTTACTACCTCCTGGCAATGATAAACTACACATACGTACAAATTGGTCATACTGATGCAACGTTCTTCTCATGTCAAATACCTTCTGATGCTCGTACGTTCCGCGTGGACTGTATGTAATACCATAGCAAGATTTTTGTAGTAGTAACAAGCATTATGCTTATATATTTTTTCTTGTCATCAATCTTTTATACCAAGTTTGGGCTATAAAATAAACGGATGAAATTTCAAACTTTTTCTTTGAAAAAAAAAAGATGATTTATTTGACTTTTATCGTACCAGTAATTGATCTTAACAGCAAAATCTTGTTTCAAATTATGTCCATGGAGCTACTGTCTTTCATATATATATATATATATATATATATATATATATATATATATATATATATATATATATATACAGGGCCGGATCTAGAAGTTGCGAGGCCCTAGGCCTATATATATATGAAAATATGGACTTAATTATCGGTACTATACCAGCAATATTAGAATCCCGCATAGACAGAACTATGCCAGCACTTAAAAATTAAACCAAACCAAAATAATCACGCATGGAAATTGTATAAGAAATATAAATAAACCATACAAATAAGTATAAATTATAATATGAATCAAGATTTGTATCGAAAATATAAGACAATGATTTCTAAGATTTATATAATATTATAGGTAATGACTTTCCATAGTATACAAACGTTTTTCATGTGATGTATAAGAGATGTTGACATTTCATTTTTTATAATAGTGAGCGATCGACTTATCAGGCTAAATATTAATGCTTTAATATTTGGTTCAGATGCTCCTTGAATATTACAGCAATGCTTTTCTACTTTCCTTCGAGCTAAACTCTTCAATTAATTGAGAATAATCTAATGAATTTGTTATATCGTTTTCTATTGATAACATAGCTAATGATTGCAATCTCGCTTGAGACATGGTGGAACGCAAATATGTTTTAATAAGTTTGAGACGCGAGAAACTTCTTTCAGCCGAAGCAACAGTAACTGGGATGGTTAATACTATTCGAAGTGCAACATAAACATTAGGATAAATCTCACTTAGTTGTTTTTGCACTATATAAACAAGGGCATTTCCGAGATCTGTTTTTTCTCAGGTATAAACCTGCAAAGTACTTTAAGTTCTTCATATAGTTCTAAATCATTAATATCACTTGAACAGAACGCGCAAAACGGCTTGAGCGAGGCCCCCTTTGGCGCGAGGCCCTTGGCGATCGCCTAGTTCGCCTATAGCTAAATCCGGGCCTGTATATATATATATATATATATATATATATATATATATGGGATAGAACTCAGAATGGACCCCTGAGATATTTTATGATACACACAGACCGTGCATGGAACAAGGAACTCTTCTGGGAAAATTAAATCCACTGTAGTCTGAATAAGTAACGGTAAATGACAAATACTGTAGTTTTTTCTTTTTCATGATGTTAGCCCGACATGGGCAACGGGTCACTCTCAATGAGGCCCCAAAATATAGCTTCCCTCACCAGCTATCTGGTCCTGTGTATCATGTATATAATCATTTGTTTTTCTCCCCAGACTTTTCCACAATGACGGATGATGATAAAGAAAATTTCTCCTCTTCTGATTTGACTTTCTCCTCCAACTGCTCCGATGCCACATGCGATGAATTCAAACTCCAGGCTTACTGGGGTGCCAACTGTACCGCCCGGGAGAACTGGACCTCCTGTGACCCACCTTTGGAAGAGTTTGGCGTTTTGGTGGTAGATGATCCTCAGGAATTCAGATACCCCTGGCTAGTAAGTGGGCATGATACACCCTTTTCTTTTAACAGTACCGATTCGGGTGCATTTTGCCTTGCCATTTTCTTCCCTCACCAGAGACACTGCTGCGTGTTTTGCTTAAATGAAGAAGGTAAATTTTTGGTCTCATATGAGGTACCAATACAGGTATTACCAACCTACTGGGTATTGTTGTGTTTATGAAAAGCAATATCGTATCTCTGCACTGAGATAACACTTATGACTTTTAACCAGATTGCCATTTCCGGTCCTAAGTTCGCTCCAGCATTGCGCCGACTACGGAGAGTGATTCTGTTTTTTTAGAATTTACTCCTATGAACAATTTCGGGGAAATGTCCGCCTAGAAACCTAAAGTTTCTAAAACACACACAAAACTACACACACACAAAACTACACACGCGCGCGCGCGCGCACACCAAAAAAAAAAAAACTATTACCAATTAGTAACTTTTCATGCTTTTTAGAATTTTGTGTTCCTAGGCGAATTTTTTTCAGAAACTACATTATACTTGATCCTTTTACGTATACACCCATCCAAGATATACAGTATATGAAAATGAAAATGAAAAGGTTTATTGGCAGACTATAGTCCATATGACAAATATTATTAATACAATGACAGTTCATATACTAAGGATAGAAATATATACAATTGATTAGAAATAATACTGCACTGTCGAAGTTAAGTGGAGCTACAGACAGACGTTTTCGTACCAAGCAGTCCATAGCTTAGAGCAGTGGTTCTTAACCTTTTTACTACCATGCCCCCTCTAGGAATTGGTCCTTCCCTCCACGCCCCCCTTCAATCAAAATAACATTCTCAATAACTTCTCAATATTAGCCCATGCTCTCGTTAAGAGAATAACAAATACAATTAGAGAAATTCCTGTTTCTAGGGGGGCGCGCCCCCCCGGTTAAGAACCACTGGCTTAGAGGATAAATGGCAGGACTCATGGATAGCTTGGATGATCGGGTTGGTTGATTTTTTAATTTTTTGCATTAGACTGTGTTGAGCACGTCTTGTTACCTCCGGGAAGCTCGGGACATTGCGGGTAGCAAACATTTGCGAAGCTGAGCATCTCGGGGGTAATTTATGTAAGAGTCTAAAAGACCTGTTGTACAGCAAATTTAGGCTTCTGCCAGAACCTTTTTTATAATTCACCCACAGTTGCTGACCGTATATATTACTGCAGAAAGTACGAAAGAGTGTCTTTAGCTTCACTTGTACAGAAACGAAAGTTCCTTATGGTCATATTCGCTTTAGCACACAGACTTCGAGATTTTCTTATATCCGAGTCATCACTCAAGGAGCTGGTAATAGTTTGACCCAAATACTTACTCTTGTACTTCCTCAATTACTTCACCATTCATTTTAAACCTTATATCAGCTGGCTGATTACAGCTTTTAGGATGAAATTGCATAACCTTAGTTTTTGTAATATTAAAAAGAATGTTTCTGCGAATACACTTCGCAGACGTTTAGTAGCCGATCCAGACCTTTAACAGAGGGACTTAACACCATATCATTGGCATAAACTAAGTTATTTATCCTTGTGTTATCTATACAACATCCCACTGTTGCCTCATGAAGTGAAGCAATCCGTCAATATACACATTAAACAGCATAGGGGAGAGGAAGGAACCTTGTCTCACCCCGCAAGAGGAGCCAAAACACTCGGATAGTACATTGCCCCATCTAATATATGCGCCTCGGTGGTGTAGTGGTTAGCGTCGCTGACTACGAATCCATCGGCCCCAGGATCGAGACCCGGTGACGACAGCCGGCGCGGAGCAAAACCCAGCTGTTCATTCTTCCACACAATAAAGAAAGTGTTTGATAGATAAATGGGTACCCTGGGTGGCCTAGACGCTGGGCTGCTGGTGGGGCGTGGTTCGGATTACACATTAAACTGTAGGTTCAAAGTATATATATATATATACACAGGGTGATTCAAAAGTCAGGTTACATAGGGAAATACTGTATTATGTAATGATACAGGAGAATAGTCACATCACATGTTCGATATGGGCACCGTTAACGGCAATGCACTTGTGCAGCCAGCTAGGAATGCTTCTAGGACAAAATCCCCCGTGGACAAAATCCCCTCGTGGACAAAATCCCCTCGTGGACAAAATCCCCTCGTGGACAAAATCCCCTCGCGGACAAAATCCCCCGGACAAACCCCCCCCGGACACAATCCCCCGCGGACAAAATCCCCCTAAGGCTTTATTAAAAAAATAAGAATACGACTGACTTTATTAAAGTTTTAACAAAAATATCACGACTTAACCTAACCAATCGTCAAGGGCGTACAATTACCTAACCGGGCAAACAAATAAGAATACGACTGACTTTATTGAAGAAGAAAAATTAAAAACACAAAGTCAAACAAATTCAAAATTTAAAGACAAATTAAAAGCAATTCCCTTAAAAAATAAAAAATAGACCTGTTGTTATAGTCTTGTACAATTTCAAAATGCGAGAAGAAGAAGACTTACACTTCTTCCTTTGCGGTTCTGTCGGCAAGCCAGCGATAATTTGAGAAATAAATGCCTGTGGTAGCTTATTTCTTGCCCTAAAACTTTTAAAAATTTCCATATGTTTGGATGCGAGCATCCTGTTTGAGATGCAAAGCGTCTATGCCAGCCTTCGACAGAGTTATTTGTACGTGGAAGTTCTGTAATTGTTCTTGAGTACATATTCCAAATAGAAATGCTAAAAGTGGGTTCTCTTCGTCCTCGTCGGCATGGCCTTCCAATATAATTATCTTCAAAATAATCGAGAATTGGCAAACCTTCCACTGGTATAAAATCGTATAATTGTTCAAAAGCATCAACAACTTTTTCTGGAGGCACAAAAGCTAGAGCAGGTATCATTCGAATTTTTAAGGCAAAATCATTGTCATCTGATATTTTTTCTGTAATCCGTGTTTCTGTAATCCGTTCTGTAAGCCTCTTTTCTTATTCTTATTCTTATTCTTATTGTGTTTTTAATTTTTCTTCTTTAATAAAGTCAGTCGTATTCTTCTTTTTTTAATAAAGCCTTAGGGGGATTTTGTCCGCGGGGGGATTGTGTCCGAGGGGGTTGTGTCCGGGGGATTTTGCCATGGTGGATTTTGTCCGCGAGGGGATTTGTCCACGGGGGATTTGTCCTGATACCGCTAGGAATATCACATCAATGCGCTCCTCCTTCGATAACATCTCATAACTCCTCTTTCTTATTTTATTCTTATTCTTATTGTGTTTTTAATTTTTCTTCTTTAATAAAGTCAGTCGTATTCTTCTTTTTTAATAAAGCCTTAGGGGGATTTTGTCCGCGGGGGGATTGTGTCCGAGGGGGGTTGTGTCCGGGGGGATTTTGTCCATGGTGGATTTTGTCCGCGAGGGGATTTTGTCCACGGGGGGATTTTGTCCTGATACCGCTAGGAATATCACATCAATGCGCTCCTCCTTCGATAACATCTCATAACTCATTTACCTGCAAAGAAACAGAAAAGCCCTATGTAACCTGACTTTTGAATCACCCTATATAATATATATATATATATATATATATATATATATATATATATATATATATATATATATATATATATATATATATATATATATATATATATATATATATGGTGGTCTAAAAGTCCCTATCTATTTTGCTGAAATAATGGTTTTAGGATAAAAATGTAATAACATAATTAGATGTATATTTATTTATCAAGTTTAGGTCTAAGATTCGATGTGAACACCACCACAGTGTGTGCAAATCTCAAATCTGTCCACAGCATTGCGGAACACATTCTCAACCATCTCTGGGTTTATTTTAGCGACTGCCGCGACATTGCGGGTTCTCAGATCCTGCAGGTCTGTAACGCTTGTTTTGTAAACCTCAGACTTTATAAAGCCCCTCACAAAATTCTAATGGTGTTAAATCCGGAGATCGTGTTGCCCAGGTCCTGTTTCCACCACGTCCAATTCAGCGATTTGGTCAGAGCTCATCAAGGTACGTCCGAACGATGTTTGCATAGTGACGTGGAGCTCCATCTTGTTGAAAGACAACAGTGCCGAGCATGCCATCTGAACAAAGCTGGGGTTCAAGAAACTGCTGAAGCATGTCAAGATAAATTGGCCCTGTTACCGTAGTTTTTGCAAAGAAAAAAGGTCCGTAAATCTTCGATTTTGTCATACCCAACCAGACATTAACTTTAGGAGAATCTCTCTCCCACTCGTAAAACTTGGTTGGTTTTTCACTAGCTCAGATATGGCAATTATTTCGATTAACCTTTCCGCATGTGTGGAATGTCGCTTCATCGCTGAAGAGAATGTGGTTTAATAACTTTTCGGTATGAATTTTTTCAATCAATTCTGTGCACATGGTGGTTCGTCTTCGTCTTGAAATAGTCCTCTTCGTGTACCTCGTGTTACGCTTGTATATGGTAACTTTTCTTTTTAATGTTGATTTTAAAATCCTTAGAACAGTCGTTTAGGGTATGATCAGTCTACGTGATGCTGTACGAGTTGACATTCTAGGATTTGTTTCAAAGAAATCTCTTACCAATTCGACATTTTCTTGAGCGGTACCTGGACATCCAGATCTTGCCTCATCATGAACAGATCCTGTTCTTTTAAATTTATTGACCAGCTCGCGATTTGCTTTGTCTGTAGGTCCTGGTTTGTGACGTCTTTCAAATTTTTCTCGAATTTCTTTGCACTTCTTCTCTTGAATACGTAGTGTTACTACCATCACATGTTCTTGTACATCCCTCATCATTTATGGCCTGTAAAAAATAAAATAGAAATATAATTATTTCAGCAAAATAGATAGGGATTATTAGAATAACTTAAATATTCTTATTTTAACTGTAATGTGTTATCTATCTTCCAACTAAATAGGAATTATTTTGTGCTAAATGCAGTTATAGTGCGAGTACCTCGTAAAATTTCCTGTAAAATTTTCCTGTAAAATTTCCTTGGCTACTTTTCCAAGGTCAAGGTATTTTCTTCAACCTTTTTCCATACCTGCCTCTGGCAGGGAGGGAGCGGAGGGTGGGGAGAGAGCCTTCTACTTTACTATCCAGTTTTCTACTACTGCTAGGATAGTTGAAAGAAAAATAAACTTTTAAAAAAAATTTCCCTGGCTCCCGTTGCCATTGGTACCTCCTCGGTATGGGCCGCAAGGCCTTTTGAGGTACTTCTTTTCCTTGTAACTCCTTGTAACAGTTCCCTGCGTTGGTCTCTCTTCACACGAAGGTCAAGCTGGTGGCCCCGCCTCTAGGCCTGGCTTGGTGGAGCAGCGAGTTGATCTCTTGCGCTCTCCATCGCGCATAGCAAGGTACACCCGACTCATCTGGTACTGTCCTGAGCCAGGTATTTCAATTTTGACCCCTGTAATGTTCGTAAAATCCTTTGGAAGCTGGTTAAAAAGTCTTGCCCCCCTGACAACGAAGCTATTTTCCTTCACTGTTGAAGAAGTCTCATGTCGGGCGTTTAGTTTGGAAACATCACACATTCTGCTTTTCCTATTTTCCAGTGCTTGGATGGTAATTGGGTTTAGTTTGAGGTTTGGTACCAGTGTTTTGATCATTTTCCATATGTAAATTATGGTGTACCTCTCTCTTCTTTCCAGGGAATACAGGTTTAGTTTACTTAGTCTTTCCCGGTACTTGAGTTCTTTGCAGCCATCAGTCTTGGCTGTGAAATGTGTCTGAATTTCTTCGTTTATTAATTTCTTTCCTTTTTATATGGGGACGTCAAGACTGAGCAGTATTCAAGTTTTGGTATGATCATTGTTTTCAGCAGGGGAATTATTACTTTCTTGTCCCTTCTTTTAAAGGTTCTTAGTGCCTCCCGCAACTCTCTCTGCTTTGTTTATCGCTCTCCGATTTTTGTGTCTCAAATTTCGCATCAGCGGTCATTATAAACCCCAAATCTACCGCTTTTGTTCTTCTCTGAAATTCCTGTCTATCTGGGGCATAATTTACTGTCTATTTTAGTTGCTCATTTCTTCCATATCTCAAGAGTTGAAATTTCTCAGTGTTAAATGTCGTGTGTTGCGTTCTGACTATTTGTTCGTGTCCCTCTCTGTAAGGCCTCCACCTCTTTTGCAGCACTAAGTTTTCTGCTGACCTTTGTATCGTCTACAAAGGATGTTACTACATTGTTGTTGGTTACTTCATTGTCTATGTCTGTTAGCATGATAATGAATAGGAGTGGGGCCAATAATGGTCCTTGTGGTACTCATAGGCGTACAGGCTTCATTTGTTTCGGGGGGCTGCTCGCAATTTGACCAAAAAATTTCTAAGGTGCCTGAATTTCCGATGCCGACATAGTGAACTTAACATGACAAGGAAATGAAAGATTTTGCTGTAATAATGAGGATATATTCACAGAGCGTTATAAAATATACATATTTTTCACGCATATTCTAGAAAAAATTAACTCAAACGAAACACTGAATTTTTTTGTAATCACACAACATAAATTTTACAACTTCTTTTTTCGAGACTTGGACAAAACGTCACACCTCAATCTGATACATAAGCCACGTCGCGATCTGAAAATGAAAAGATTGCGTGATTATCTCAAAAATGAAAATGCAGGACAAAAAATTTTAAGAAACACACAAAGCAACAAATTTGTTTTTATAAGTTTAAATGCAAAAAAAAATTGTTGCATAATTTGCTATGTTGGTTTAATTAGTACATCTGAGTCTAATTTTAATAAACTCCAATTTTTCTGCCATTTTTTTGGACTTTGCCTGAATTTTGAGACATTTGTCCGAAAATAATCAAAAACTTGCGAATCTGGATGGCTACAGCCCTCCCAAATCTCTCGGCCCGTACGCCTATGGTGGTACTGAGTTGCGTACTTCCGATTCTGATGATGATATACCTTGAATTTTTACGACCTGTAGACCTTCTCGGAGGAAATTGTAGATCCATTTTCCCACTTTGCCCGTTATTCCCATACGTTTCATTTTATGTGCTATTATACCATGATCGCATTTGTCGAACGCTTTAGCAAAATCCATGTATATGACACCGTAGTCTTCATTGCTTTCAAGTGCGTCGATGATATTGTTATAGTGCTCTATAAGTTGCGATAGGCATGATCTTCCTGATCAGAAACCTTGCTGATTTTCAATGAATCTTTACAGTGTCTTCAAGAAGTCCTACATTTTCTCTCTAACTATTCTTTTAAATAGAACACTCATCAATGCTTCTGTCATAATCGTTCTTCAAAAGTATTTGAACTAAGGTACGGATGAAGGTACCTTTGTAAAGGTACGGATGAAGCTTACCTTGGAGAACATTATGAATAGTCGACCTTGACACCTCCAGTTCACTGGAAATACGACGTACAGATTTTTGGGGGATTCCGTTCAAAATATTCACACACGCGCGCACACGTTCTCGACGTCTTCGAGGGCTGAGCATAGCCTTCTCAGTCGTGGTGAATTATGAAGCGATTCATATTTCTTAAATTTCGCCATCCCTTCTAGCCTATAGTCACATTTTTCGTAGTGGATCGATTTCATACGCTTTCTAAATTTTCTTTAGACTGTTATTGTAGATTCAAACTTGACTGACAGTAACGCGCACACTGTAACTTCTCTACATTTGCCAAAGACGCTCAGAATTTTGTTACTTCATTTTTTATTTACAGTAAGAACCGAAACAGACTGTTATGGGCACACTGTTCAGATTTCTTAAAGAAAAAATCTATAAAATCATGAAAAATGTATCTTTTATTTAAAAAATTTAATAAATCAATGAATTGAAATGACAATGTCGTCATAACACCGACGTTTTCTCATTAAAAGTTTGCGAATGAAGTCTTCGAATTCTAATTTGTGGTTGCAAAACGCAAAGAAAGTTTAATTGCAAGATCATATAATGTACCTAATTGTTAGATTTAATTATTAAAAGCAGATACCTTCCAACACAACTTAATTAAGGACCTGTATACGAGTGATTATTGTTTTTAGGTTATTTTTTTTTTAACGTTGAGACCACAAATAGAAAGTTAAAAATTGGTTTTCATTCTCAACGGATTGACAACTTGACCCTAATTCACATTGAAAAAGTCTTCCAAGTTTGAGGAATTACGTAAGAAAATGGGAACATTAAAGAGTAAATTAAAAAATATATTGAAAAATAAAACAATTTTTTTTTTTCTGCTTATGACGATGCCAATTTTATATATGATACTTGTCCAAAATTGTCCATTATCGTTTAATAGGTTTGATAAAATGAGTTGAGACTCATATTATAATTGGGTCAAACTTGCCCACACTCCTCTGTGAGTAAAACAGAATACCTTCGTCAGGTACGAGTGCAGGGGAATAGAAGGCTCCTTTCCTCGTAAATTGACTTTTTCCTTTTATCTCTTCCACTTGTACGTGATGATGAAGGCCTCTGTGTATATACAGGGTGTTCTAAAATTGCCTAGTAAACTTTTATAAGAACGCAATATCTTAACAAAAATTATGCGATATTTAACAATTTTATTTCAAATACAGCAACAATAAGAAAAACAACAATGTTTATTTTTTAGATATTCAACGTGTCTTCCTTCAACTTGAACGCATTGTTCACAACGTCCGATTACTGATCGACAGACACACAAACGTTTACTAGGTAATTTAGAACACCCTGTATATAAGCCGAAAAACTTTCTTATAATAAATTCTTTTTATTGTGGATTTATTCCTTAATTATTTGTATAAGCAGTTAAAATTCAATCAGACGTTTGACACGCAGTTAAAAAAAAGGTAGTCATTGAGCATAATTTACAGTATTTATACTGCATTTTTTACAGTATTTATACTGTAATTATTTAATAATGAAATTTCTTTAAAGACGATGAATTTATAAATGATTTTATTACAGAGTAGTCCTAAATTTATGTATTTAAAGATTGTCCAAATAATTTAGAATTAAATTTTTTTTTGTTTGCAAAATGTATAATTATTTTCGAATCTTTTCCTTTATAACGCTCCCAATTTCGTGATATTTTCGTTAAAACTAACGAAAATACTACAACCTAACCAGTCGTCCGGGGCGTACGGTTGACCTAACCGGGCATTCAATTAATCTCAAAAAGTGTCCCGCCCTATAACTTTAGAATGAGACGTGAATGTAAAAATTAACCATCTAATTAGGTTAATTGGGTGCCCGGTTAGGTTAATTGAATGCTCGGTTAGGTCAACTGTACGCCCCTGAAATTAGGATGGTACAAAAGGAAAAGATCTTAATTTTCAATGTTGATTAATTAATTACGTTGATGGATCCGAACAAAATAAACTTAAATTCTAAAGTCGAAAGTTCATTTTATGTGTAAATAATTTTTCAACTTTTTTCTTTACTTTTGAAGTATTTCAAATAATGCATCAAAGTTTGAACAAAAACTCTCGTATTCTGCTTAATTAAGGAGAACAAAGTTTCATCCGATGTAGAGAAGTGTTGTTTGTGTTTGGTTTAAGATGGGTTAGGTTCGATTTGAGTTCGGATAGATTTACGTGTGGTTAATTTATGTTAATTACAGTATCAATAAAATGTCCCATTGATAAAGTGAATATTTTGTTCTAATTATTTTGTGCTTCCGACCTCAGTAGAAGTGAGGATTTTCACTGTAAAAGGGATTCTATCCAATTCTGGGAAATGTTCAGAGAAAATATGTTAAAATTAATTTATTTATTTTTAGGGGCTAGACGTAATCTATAGTTTTTCCTTATCCTCAGAGCAACCAACATTTTTATCCGAATATTTTGACCTACTTGGCAACCATGTTATTCGGCTTAGTTGGCAACATTGCTTTCATCACCGTGATGGCAGGTAAGAAAATAACAGTAACCAACCATCTGTCAAAGAACCTGATTTATATTTCTTAATAATAATCATAATCATAATTAGTCAAGATGGCCAGAAACCGGCTCAGAGCTAAGGCCAACTAATACTGCCCATTGCTCCAACTTCTGTATTATCATCATCATCATCATCATCATCATCGGGCTAGCCTTAGAGTGGATCTTAGGGTCTTTGTTAGCCTTAGCTTCTGTAGATCTTAGCTTCTGTAGATCATCAGTGTGATTCAAATCCCCGACTTCAGTATCTTCACGTCGATTATAGGGAAATAGTGTTACTGACATGAGCTACCGATTCTGGTTTACATTTCTTAACAAGATTCTAATCATAAACTATATATATATATAATATTATTATATATATAGATATATATATATATAATAATATATTATATATATATATATATATATATATATATATATAAAACCTACTTACTGTACATACACCCTTTTAAAGCATTCCTTTATTACACTATTCAAATTAATTGTCTAATGCAGTGCAAACACTCTTTTCACAAAAGGACATTTCATACCTATTTTCAAATTTTTTTTCTTATAGAAGTGATTTACTTCCTGCGCGACATCAATATGTAAATATTGGTATGACTTGCTGAAATATTATATTGTTTGTACAGCAATAATACTCTTTCGGGGGGTGTTGTTTAACTTCGTAACAGCAAAGGTCGTCTGACAGAGGAGAGGGACCTACAGCTTTAAGTGTGATTTGATTCATCTAATTGTCGATAGGACGAGGGTCCCCCATCCAACTACTGAACAGACCCAACGTCGCTTAAACTGGCTAATCTAAGGTTGCGACGTGATCACAACGTATCTCTCTCTCTCTCTCTCTCTATTATACGTGAGGGATACGTTGAGTACGGTTGACTTCCAGTTCCGATCGGAACGGGAGCTGCTTGGAGTCGATCTGAACGTGGGAGGGACGAACTATAGGTTAATCTTGGTGTACAGACCTCCGCATCTCCTCCTCGAGGAGGATACAGCCCTGTACACCGAACTCCGTAGCCTTCTAGGGGATAGGGTGTGTTTAGTTTTAGGAGACTTCAACTGTCGCGACATAAAGTGGGAAGACAGGACTGCTAATGCTGAAGGGAGGAGGCTAGTTGACTTTGCTGATGAGAACTTCCTCACTCAGTGGGTCAATGAGCCTACACGAGGCGAAAGCGTTCTAGACTTAGAATTCATGACCGAAGACAACTTCGTCACTTGCCTCACCGTTGACGAATCGTTGGGCGGGAGTGAAGCGTAGTAACTCTAGAGCAGTGGTTCCCAACCTTTTTGAAACGATGGCCCACTAGAACTGATTCGAATAACTCATGGCCCACCTCCCATGGTGTTAAGCTGGTATCGTGTTTACATAAGGTTTAATAATCAAATTTTTTTTATTAACATGATGCTAAAAAACAAGCAAGTGGGCCATGGCCAACAGGTTGGGAACCAGCGCTCTAGAGGCAGTAAGCTCTATCTACGGCGGGCGGACTTTGTTAGCCTCCGGGATAGCGTAGGTGAGATGGGGTTAGAAGTCGGCGGCGATGTTGAGGGAGTGTGGAGTGCATTCCATGACGAGTTTATGGTGCTGCAGTCTGCTGCCA
Source organism: Bathynomus jamesi (assembly GCA_023014485.1). Classification (NCBI taxonomy): domain Eukaryota; kingdom Metazoa; phylum Arthropoda; class Malacostraca; order Isopoda; family Cirolanidae; genus Bathynomus; species Bathynomus jamesi. Next base: position 154,855 of record JAJOZX010005523.1, on the reverse strand, counting down.
TACTCTCAAAACCGGTCACCCCTGCTTCAACGCAGCCTAAGTGGTTCAGTCGTGACATCGCTTCGGCTATACGAAATAGGAAAGTAGCGTATAGGAGGGCGAAGGCCAATCGTTCCCATGAGAACACTGAGGCGTATGTCCGCCTGTGTAGGGAAGTGAAGGCGAAGGTTAGTCTAGCGAAACGTAACGAAGAACTACGGGTGGCAAGCCTCTGCAAGGGGAACCCTAAGGAGTTCTTCAGTTATGTTAATAGTAGAAAGCCCATTAGAAGCATGATAGGTCCATTAAAGGCCATCTAGGATGTTTTGGCGCAGACATTTTGGCGCTGGACGTTTTGGCGCCACCGTTTGGGCGCGGAGCTGGTTTGGCGCCGCTGTTAATTAGTATTAAGTAGTAATACTTGGTTATTAACCTGAAGTGCTGTCCGTCTTTTCAGATAAGTTGTGTTGTTGCCCTTAATAGCATAAATGTCTGAAAATATATCAAGTAAGAAAGGGAAACAGAAGTTTTCACATAATGGATATTTGTATGTGTTTGATAAATGTAGCAAGCGCGACCCTTCGTTACTTTTTTGGCGGTGCGAGCAAAAGAGTGTGTATTATAAGGTGTATATAATAATATGGGTACTTTTCCGTTATCTGCCCCATTGACGATTGGTTAGGTTCAGTCATGATATTTTCGTTAAAACTAACAAAAATATCACAACTTAACCTAACCAATCGTCACTGCCCGGTTAGGTCAACTGTACGCCCTTGACGATTGGTTAGGTTAAGTCGTGATATTTTCGTTAGTTTTAACAAAAATTAACTAATTAACGGCGGCGCCAAACCGGCTCCGCGCCAGAACGTCGGCGCCAAAACGTCCCATTCCGCATTAAAGGACCCCAGCGGCGTTCTGCGGACCTCCGACGCGGACATCGCTAATGTGCTTAATGAGTACTTTGCGGGAGTGTACACTAGGGAGGACACCCGCGTCATCCCCGAGCCAGGCGTCAGGCACGAAGGTGCTGGCCTGGATAGTGTTCGGTGTACCGCGACAGTCGTTGCCGATAGAATAGATAAACTGAGCACGTTTAAGGCTCCTGGGCTAGACCAGTTCCTCCCTAGAGTGTTGCGGGAGGTGCGCGACCAGGTGGCTCCCCACATGGCTACAGTCTTCAACAAATCGTTGGAGACGGGCCAGGTGCCTGGTGACTGGAGGGAAGCCAACGTGACCCCTATCTTTAAGAAAGGGGATCACGAAAGTCCAGGGAACTATCGTCCCATTAGTCTCACTTCAGTTGTAGGTAAATTATTAGAGGGGATAATAGCCGATAGGATCGTTGACCATTTGGATTCCTCCAAGCTGCTTGGGGACTCCCAACATGGGTTTAGACGGCGTAGGTTGTCTCTCACCAACTTGCTTGAGTTTTTTCCACGTCATGTTGAATGAGTATGATAAGAATACGGCGATTGATATACTTTATCTCGACTTTCAGAAAGCCTTTAATAAGGTACCTCACTGCCGGCTAATGGCGAAAGTGCGCGCGCTCGGTATCGGTGGGGAAGTAGGTAGGTGGATTGAAAACTGGCTGAAGAATAGGCGGCATAGGGTTGTAATTAAAGGGGCTAGTTCAGGTTGGGCCTCGGTCACGAGCGTGGTTCTTCAGGGTTCCGTTTTGGGGCCACTGTTGTTTATCATTTACATAAATGATATCGACGGTGGCATCGTCAGTAGGATTGCCAAATTCGCTGATGACACGAAGCTTGGGGCCAATGTTGGGACACCCGAGGCGATCGAGCAATTGCGTACGGACCTACGTAGGATAGGAGAGTGGTCCAAAGAATGGCAAATGCCGTTTAACTTGGGTAAATGCAAGGTGATGCACATTGGCTACGCCAATCCCAAGTCGGACTACTCGATGTTGGGGAGTAATATCGAGGCGACTGATTTAGAAAAGGACTTGGGTGTGCTAATTAGCAGCGACCTTAAGTTTACCAAACAGTGCGTAGAGGTGGAAAAGAAAGCCCAGAAGCTGTTGGGTTATATCAGGAGGCAATTTCAGTTTCGGAACAAGGAGATTGTGCTCTCTGTACAATTCTCTGGTTCGGCCGCACCTTGAGTATGCTGTGCAGTTCTGGTCGCCCACCCTCAGGAAAGATATTGAGAGGCTGGAGCGAGTGCAGGCGAGGGCCACAAAGTTAATCCCTTCCGTTAGGCATATGGGCTACAATCGACGCTTACGCGCCCTGAACTTGTTTTCGCTGGAAACTCGGAGGCTGCGCGGTCAACTCATCGAGGTTTTCAAGCTCTTACGTGGGTTCAACGATGTCGATTTTAGAAGCATGTTTAGTTTAAATGATAACCCAACTCGCAACAATGGTTGGAAGTTGAATTTGAAACGGTTTAGGACTAGTGTGTGTGGGAATTACTTTACCTATAAGATCTGTGACACGTGGAACAGGTTACCTTCAGAAGTTGTAAACAGTTCCTCTGTGGATCATTTCAAGAAAAGGTTAGACCAAATCTTGCACACTATTTGAGGGTGTAGAAAATTTTCCATGGCACCCGTTGCCATTGGTACCTCCTCGGTATGGGCCGCAAGGCCTTTTGATGTACTTATTTTCCTTGTAACTCACTCTCGCTCTCTTGCTCTCTCTCTCTCTCTCATCCAAGACGCCGAAATGGTTTAATAATGAAATTAGCAATGCTATTACGGAAAGAAATAGAGCCAACAAACTATTTAAGTCGTATTCCAACCCGACTAATTCAGAAAATTATATATGCCTACGTCAGAAGGTTAAATCCTTAATTAGATTAGGTAAACGTGATGAAGAAGATAGAGTTGCCTCACTTTGTGAAGTTAACCCTTAAGAGTTTTTTGCTCATGTTAACAGCAGAAAACCAATTAAAACTTCAGTAGGTCCCCTAAAAGATAGAAATGGCATACTGAAATTCAGTAATAGAGATATAGCTCATACGTTAAACGAGTTCTTCGTTATAGTTTTCACGGAAGAGGACTTAACTAAAGAACCATAAACTGGGGTCATTCGGGTCAAGTAGGGGTAATTTGGGTCAAGTTCGGGGCAATTCTGGAAGCAAGAAAAGCGTGAAAAGTAAACAAAAAAACGTCTGAAAATGTTAAAAATTTAGACAAAATGTCAAATAACCTTGGTGGAAATTTCGGTGTTTAAAAGAAAAAGAAAATGATGTGACCCTGACCCCAATTATCCTTCGAGACCCGAATTATCCCGTTCTATGGTACCAAATCCCCGGATTACGTATGACGGTGACCATACCTTAGAGACCATAAGTTTTACGAGAGATTAGGTACAGCAACTAACTGATAAGATGAAGTATAAATCACTCAGTCCTGATTTATTTCTTCCAAAGGTATTAAAAGAGGTTAGCCGCAATATTGTTGATGATTTAGTAACCATATTCAAACAATCATTCAAATTAGGGAAAGTTCCAACCGACAGGAAATAACCAACTGGAAATTGACAAATGTAATACCATTCTTTTAAAAGGAGGATAAGCAAAATCCTTATAATTACCGCCCGATCAGTTTAACATCAATTGTCGGCAAGCTGTTGGAACCCATTATTACAGAACATATCCTGTATCACTTCTAATCAAACAATTTAATATTTGATTCTCAACATGGATTCAGGCGACATAAATCTTGTCTAACAAACTGTTATAATTTTTCCATAATATGTACATTTTATACGACACAACTAGGGTGATAGATAATCTTTAGGGTAATCTCTACTTTCAAAAACTTTGATAAAGTCCCTCACGCGAGATTGATGACTAAATGAAAATGAAAAGGTTTATTGGCAGACTATAGTCCATTTGACAAATATTATTAATACAATGACAGTTCATATACTAAGGATAGAAATATATACAATTGATTAAAAATAATACTGTGATGTCGAAGTTAAGTGGAGCTACAGACAGACGTTTTCGTACCAAGAAGTCCATAGCTTAGGCCTTAGAGGATAAATGGCAGGACTCATGGATAGCTTGGATGATCGGGTTGGTTGATTTTTTAATTCTTTGCATTCGACTGTGTTGAGCACGTCTTGTTACCTCCGGCAAGCTCGGGACATTGCGGGTGGCAAACATTTGCGAAGCTGAGCATCTCGGGGGTAATTTATGTAAGAGTCTAAAAGACCCGTTGTACAGCAAATTTAGAGTTCTGCCAGAACCTTTTTTATAATTCACCCACAGTTGCTCTCCGTATATATTACTGCAGAAAGTACGAAAGAGTGTCTTTAGCTTCACTTGTACAGAATCGAAAGTTCCTTATGGTCATATTCGCTTTAGCACACAGACTTCGAGATTTTCTTATATCCGAGTCATCACTCAAGGAGCTGGTAATAGTTTGACCCAAATACTTAAACTCTTGTACTTCCTCAATTACTTCACCTTTCATTTTAAACCTAATGTCAGCTGGCTGATTATAGCTTTTAGGATGAAATTGTATAACCTTAGTTTTTGTAACATTAAAAAGAATATCATGTTTTTGCGAATACACTTCGCAGACTTTTGGTAGCCGATCCTGACCTTTAACAGAGGGACTTATTAACATCATATCATCGGCATGAACTAAGTTATTTATCCTTGTTATCTATACAACGTCCCACAGTTGCCTCATTAAGTGAAGTAATTAATCCGTCGATATACACATTAAACAGCATAGGAGAGAGCAAGGAGCCTTGTCTCACCCCGCAAGAGGAGCCAAAACACTCGCATAGTCCATTGCCCCACCTAACAGTGAAAGATTGGTGGGAATACCAAAATTTCAATAAATTTAATATGTACATGGGAACCTTCCTGTTTTCTAGTTTTGCAAATAAAATATTGTGGTTCACCCTGTCATATGCCTTACTTATATCTAGGAAACAGCTATAAATAGTTGAATTACTGTCAATGTATTTAGATATTGTTTCTAAGTACATAGATACACAGGTCAGTTGAGTGGGACCTTTTAAAGCCAAACTGATTAGATGTCCATAGGAAATCATTTAATCGGAGTAACGAGAGTTTTTCTAGTAGTTTCGAGAAGCAGGAAACGACAGCAATAGGCCTGTAATTATTGCTGGACAGAATGTCTCCGTACTTATTTTTGACCAGGGGCAAGATATATACCCTCATGAACTCTGCAGGGATATAGCTATGAGCCAGCATGGCTGATAGGAACAATGATATATGCAGACATACTACGTCATTTGCATATTTTAAGTGCTCATTCGATAAGTCATCTACCCCTGACGCAGAACCAGTCTTTAACTCTCTAATTAACCTCTTTACTTCAGAAAATGATATCAAAGTATTTTCCCTTGTCCCTCCCACAATCGTTTCGCTGCAATCTATCTTAAGATTATCCCTACTCACACTGTTAAGAATGTTAGAATAGTAGTTTTTCCACAGCTTTGTAATTTCATCCTCCCCCGACACCCCATCGATTGTCGGAGGGAGAACATTTTTGACACCCGTTTGATTCTTAACAAATTTCCAAAATTTGTTATCGTTATTTATGCGAGCTTCACAGGCTTTTGATGCTCGAATAGACTCTTCTTCCTGTTTACATCGCCTTATGGCCGCCTTATACTGACCCCGACTTCTACACATATTCAAGTATACTGGTCCTAATCTGGGTCTACCGTGAAAGCACCACAAATCATAGACGTCTTTCGATTCCCTCTCAGGGGGGGGGCAATAAAATTATTCCATCCAGGAATAATCTTAGTATGATAGTTTAAGATTTAATCAGGGGGCTTCCTGCTTCTTTTAACAGGGATATTATCTTACTATGATATAATACCTATCTATGAGTTTATAGTGAGAATCATTTGAGCAAGGATTATTACAGGCAAGGTGCAAAATTTATAAATTATTAAAGCGGTGACTTGTTCTGTCTTTGTATTCTATTCTCTGCTGCATCGTAACATTGGACCAATCGACGCGATTATTCTTACCTATTGAGTTCTTGTTAATTCGTGTTGCGCATAAATTGGTAACGTTAATTAATATTTCTAATGGTCTATGATCAGAAAGAAGGAAATCATGCAGAATATGAACCCTAACAATTCGATCCTTTAGATTATTACTAGTGAGACAATGATCAATCCACCTGGTGGTACCACTCATATCACTAACGTATGTAAAATTACCACTGGCTACCCCTAATACATCTACATCACTTATACTTAAATTGGCCGACTCGCACATGTTACCCAATTCTACAAAGAATTCCGAGTTCACATGTGCGTTAAAGTCCCCCATTATTATACAGTGATAATATTTGGGGTTATCTGATAATGACTTCATTTTGTACACCAAATCAATGTAGTCATCTAGATTACTGCCGTTGTTATATGGTAAATAGCAGTTTACAATTAATATGTAATCATTGTTCACTTGTAATTCAATGCCTAACAACCTTACATTATCGCTTATTAAAAATTTTATATGGTAACTTTATATGTTATGTTAACTAAAGTTGAGGACTAGGAATTAACAAGCTCGTTTCCAACTGGATTGAAGATTGGTTCAGAGAGAGAGAGGTAATAAGTGGAGTGGCTTCGGAGTGGGTACCGATCACCAGTGTGGTTCCACAGGGCTCCATTCTGGGTCCTTTACTTTTTATCATCTATATTAACGATATAGACGTTAGGCTCCTAAGTACAATTTCTAAATTTGCAGACGACACCAAATTAGGAAATAGTGTAAGTAATGAGGAGGGCGTAAGAACGCTTCAAAATGATCATGATAGGTTGGGCGAATGGTCTGGTACTTGGCAGATGCCATTCAACTTGAACTAATGTAAGGTAATGCGCATAGGTTACGTTACAAGAACCCGAAGACCGATTACTCTCTCTTGGGCAGAAACTTGACTGACACTGATCTAGAGAAAGACTTGGGAGTTTATATTAGTAATGATGTCAAACTGTCAAAGCACCGTGCAAAAGTCGAAAAGGGGGACTTAAAAATACTAGGTTATATTAAAAGACAGTTCCAATTTAGAAATAAGAGATTGTAATATCTCTCTACAATTCACTAGTTAGACCTCAGCTTGATTATTGTGTACAGTTTTGGTCTCCGTCCCTCAGGAAGGATATAGAAAGGTTGGAAAGGGTACAAGCAAGGGCCACAAAATTGATCCCTTCAATGACACTGCAAAACTACGAACGTAGTTTAGAGCGCTTAATTTAGAGACCAGATGGTTACGCGATCAGCTTATTCAAGTTTTCAAGATGCTCAATGGGATAGACAGCGTAGACAGGAAATTCTCATTTAATATCAATCAGACAAGAAATAATAGCTTTAAATTGGAACTAAAAACATGTAGTACCTTCATCTCCAGTAATTTCTTCTATAAAATAGTTAATATCTGGAACCAACTTCCCTCGGATGTTGTTTGAAACCAAAGTGCAAATATGTTTAAAAAGAGGCTGGACAAAGTTCTGAATACACTCAGGGTTTAAGACTGTTCACAAATATAAGGTTGTAACATACTGTATATTCTGCTCGAATTTTTAGTTTATTCACGACAAAAATTAAATGACATAATGACAAATTAATCATCAATATAATTCCTTTCTTTTTCTATAACCTCCTCCCACCTGTAGAAAAGTTTTTTTATGCCACGTTCGAAGAAATCCCTTGGTTTCGAGTTAAAAAAAAGCGATCACTTCGTTTTCGATAGCTTCCCTGGATTGCAACTTTTGTCCATCCGGGTGGTGTTGCAGACTTCTGAATGAATGGTATTCTGAAGGTGCGATGTCCGGAGAATAAGGTGGATGAGGCATTTTTTTCCCAACCAATGCCTCCAATTGGGCAATGGTGATTCGAGCAGTGTGAGGGCGCGCGTTATCCTGGTGGAATAGAACACCTCTGCGATTAATTAATGCAGGACGCTTTTCTTGTAATGCCATCTTCAGTCGTTGGAGCTGTTGGCAGTAGACTTCAGCTGTGATTGTTTGGTTATCTGGCAGAAGCTCAAAATGAATAATTCTTTGCATATCCCACCAAACGCATAGCAAAATTTTCTTTGGATGGGGTCCATTCCTTGGCTGAGGTTCAGGCTTTGTTTCACGGCTAAACCACTGATGTCGACGCTTAATATTGTTATAGAGGACCCATTTTTCATCCCCAGTGACGATCCGATTTAAAAACGGTGCCTGCAGTCGCCGCGAATGCAGTGGTGTGCAATCAGCAACTCTTCATGTAACTCATTTAGTCGTCCTGTTCGTTGATAATCTTTCAGACTGAAGTCTCCATTTCTGAACTTCTCAAACCATCTCCTATACATCCATTCGCTCACAACATTATTTCCATAAACTCTCTGAATGTTTCTTGCGGATTCACTAGCGTTAGATCCTTTATGGAACTCGTACAGCATCACGTGTCGAATATGTTCTTTTGTGGGCTCCATGTTTTTTTGAATTACTGTAATATCGTAGGGGTGGCGTTGTAACTGGATGAAAAACACCAGAGAAAATATTCATTAGCCTAAGTCATTCTGTATCGTGAATAAAACATGTCGCCGCGTGTATTTTGCAACATTTCTAAAACTATTTCACATTATCTTGAGATTATTCTATTATCTATCGTCCGTTTTCTTATCGAGCAGAATTTATGTTACAACTTGATATAACATAATTTAAGAATCGATTAAATAAGTAGTTTGAAAATAGTATTGTAACGTAACCCCGCAGGAGTTTGTTTAAACCTTTACTCTTACACTTAGTTGTCTCCCAACTTTAGAGAGACGCCTCTGGTTGCATTGTGTCCAACATAGTAGGATCAGCCATCGAGCAACTTATATTTTGATCACTTGCCTCATAAACACCTCTAAATGGGAGACTCTTAATTCGCCGTAGTAACAACAAAACACTTTCATTCTCCATAAGGGACAAGTACGCGGGGATAGATACAAGAACCTCCCACTGATATTCTTCACTGGAGAGAGATTTTGCCTGTTCTCGTAGTGGCACAACACTGCGAAGTATGACCGGCTCGGTACATCACTTATCGTATAAACCCTTTCACAGCGGGAGATCCAAGTTGAAACTCGGCGACATTCATTGAGTTGGCAGACAAGTACACATGACAGATATCCAATTACAGAAAACACGCTCACACACTTGCCTTGTTAATAGATCACTGTAGATAAGTATTGTCGAAATACATAATTTCCTAATGAGCAAAAACTTGAAAAAAAATTGCATGGCATGGATTAGGTGAGGGAGAGTTGCGTTTCTGCCACCCTTATTTCTTTTTTCTCTTCCTTCTCTTGGGTGGCTGGGTGCTTGTGAAGGGTGAAGGCATGGTGTAAAAAATGTTTTTTTTCTCAATTCCTGTTTCAACCCCTTTCCTGTAGATTGTAGAAGCATTTCATTACCTTGCTAGCGTGATGGCTTTGCGCGTACGTGGGTGTAGACATGGAGAGTTGCTTAATCTTTTGGGGACTAACCTGGAGTGGGCCATGTAGTCTTCGTTGGCCTGATACCAAGGTAAACAGAGCTGTAAATATTTTGTGTGGAATCAAAACGTATGTTCGAGGTTTCTGTGATGATACCAAGTACTTGATATACTGTACGATTAGCACAAATATATTGTTAGTTTATACAACCACGTTATCTAGTGTACGATTTCTATGTGTGCATAACGTAACTGTCGAGCTAGTTTATACATTCTCGTCTTTCCTGTAAAATTTCCTCGGCTATTTTTTCAGGGTCAAGGTATTTCCTTTAACCTTTTTCGGTACCCGCCTCTGGCGGGGAGAGAGAGAGAGAGAGAGAGAGAGAGCGGAGAGTGGGGAGAGAGCCTTATGTCTTTCTATCCATTTTTCTTCTGCTAGAATAATTGAAAAATACACTGGTTTAATAACAGGAATCTCCCCGAATGGACCAAAAGGTCTTTGAGGTTTCTCCTTGCCCTTGTAACTTTATATAATATATATATATATATATATATATTATATATATATATATATATATATATATATAAAATTGCCTATTGGGAAAGAGAACCCTGGCTTTGCTGGATGCATCGTTGAGATTATTATCGTGAATGGAGTTCCTGGAGGCGCGCGTGACCAAACTGTTTAAGAGGTTAAATTTCACATGCATTGAATAATATATAAATCTATATATAAATAAATAAATCCCCAAAATAAAATGAAGCAAAAGAAAGTTAATTAAGACTAAATCCCAAAATCTAAAATTAAAGTCTTAAGTCTTCGGTCATTTAAAAACATTTTATTCGTGATATAATCAATGTTAAATAATTGTTTGTAAATATTAAAATTCCCCATTTTTCTTTTGTTTCTCATGTTCAGTCCTGTAACTTAAAGTAGACCTATTTTGGTCAATATTATGTTCGTTCTTAGTTCTTTGTAATTGTGGGGACTGATGAATTTTCTCCTACCCTAAGTCTGTACTCATGCTGGTATATTCTTTTTTTTGTAGACGTTCGTTTCGCCTATATATATATATATATATATATATATATATGATGAATAAAACCACGAAGGAAAGGAAACACAAAACGGTGCTCAAGCGCTTTCGTCTAATGACATCCTCAGGAACACTGAAATACATAAAAGGTTACGGCTTATATATAGGTTACAGAAAGAGAAAAAAAAATATAAATAAATAACATACATACACACAAACATATATACATATATATATATATACACATACATATCTACACACATACACATATATATATATATTATATATATTATATAATATATATATATATATATATGCAATAAACGGAGAAGTAAAAATAAAACTTAAAAATTAAGGATTAGAGGATTAACAAAGAGGCATATCGATTTTTAGCACAAGATCAAATGAGTTATAAAAATAATACAAATTTATACTGGAGATACGCCCGGGTTTAACACTTTGCCTTTTTAGAGTCAAGTTTCGATATATATAAAAATAAATTGAAGATTAAAAGTTAATAAAGTAGCTTACAAGTTTACCAAAGATTAAGTGTCCTACCCTTTTTATCTAGATTTGTTTTGAAGGAATTCAAAACAAATCTAGATAAAAAGGGTAGGACACTTAATCTTTGGTAAACTTGTAAGCTACTTTATTAACTTTTAATCTTCAATTTATTTTTATATATATCGAAACTTGACTCTAAAAAGGCAGTGTTAAACCCGGGCGTATCTCCAGTATAAATTTGTATTATTTTTATAACTCATTTGATCTTGTGCTAAAAATCGATATGCCTCTTTGTTAATCCTCTAATCCTTAATTTTTAAGTTTTATTTTTACTTCTCCGTTTATTGCATATATATATATATATATATGAAAATTATTTCACGAAGGTAACACGTGAAAAATATTTATGATGAATAAAACCACGAAGGAAAGGAAACACAAAATGGTGCTCAAGCGCTTTCGTGGTTTTATTCATCATATATATATATATATATATGTGTGTATGTGTGTAGATATGTATGTATATATATATGTATATATGTTTGTGTGTATGTATGTTATTTATTTATATTTTTTTTTCTCTTTCTGTAACCTATATATAGGCCGTAACCTTTTATGTATTTCAGTGTTCCTGTGGATGTCATTAGACGAAAGCGCTTGAGCACCGTTTTGTGTTTCCTTTCCTTCGTGGTTTTATTCATCATAAATATTTTTCACGTGTTACTTTCGTGAAATAATTTTCATATATATATATATATATATATATATATATACTGTACACCTTATTACAATTAGCGCATGGAATCTTATAGATATCAATGTTGTTGTTTAGCATGTTGCAACTTGCATTACGCCAAATTATTTTTATATTTTGTGGTAAACTTCCATGCGGCGTATTATATACAAAACGTAAGACCATTGAATTTTCTGGAGCAAAGTCTTTCTTAACTTTGCTATAAAATTTCTTTTTCGCAAAATAAAACTATTTACTAATAAAATTATGAAGAAAACTAATTTTTTGAAGGAGACTCTTTGAATATGATTAATTCAAAGATATAAAAATTAGGGGCTACAAATTCTAAAAGCTCGCGGAAACATACCTATTAAGTCGATTCTCTTTGCAGTCACGGAGTGGGCCGAAAACCAATGTGCGTAAGAATTCGTGCGAGTAATTTTACAAAAAAATGCGAAGGAGAGTTTATTCGAGGTCGATCAAAACATCGAAAAAGGAGATTTGGGTTTAGTTTTCTATCTGAACAGTGAAGTTTATAGAAGGCAAAATGTGGCAAAATGTAACAGTGGAGATGAAGCGTTAAAATGATTGTAATGCGCGGGCAAACGAGCCAAGACATCATCTACGTACCGATAGCAGATTATTATAGAAGGATCTGAAATAGGATATAATAGAGTACAGTATTTCCTTTGAAAGATCTCGATAAAAATGTTGTTTAAAGTATCCGAAAGAGGGAAAGAGGGGAGAACATACTTATTCCCTTGATCTGAGGATCAAACGAGTTATTAAAACGAAAATAAATAGGAGAAAAACTTAATTTTATCAGTTGTAACACAACACGAGACATTTGGGTAAAGGAAAGTCAATTCTACCGTCTTCATGATTTTCAGGAAACATTTCTAACGTCGCCCTTAAAGGAACTTCGGTAAATAATGAGACATTAAAACTACGTAAGAAATGCTTTGTTTTCAGCAAAGGAATCGTTACATTTTTAAAAGTTTTCCTTTCTTTTAAAGGGTCTCAGTATGTCTCTCGTTAGTCTTGTTGCTTTGTTTATTGCTACCTTAGTTTTGTCTCGAATTTCGCATTTTGGGTCTTTATAACTCAAATATATATATACTGTACATAACACGCGCGCACGCATACATTTTTAAATTTATGTACTGTATCTATAAACCTAATTAACTAATTAACCAAATTTAACCTAGCCTTAATGTCATCGTGATAACTTTAAGTGTTTCGGACGCAATCGAGAGCTCGAAGGGTGTTTTCTGTTTGGTCATTAAATAGTGAGGTACTCGCTAATCTATTCTAACCTAACCCAACCTAGCGTAACCTAACCGGAACTACCATATCTTTTTACCAACAATAAAAATGTTTGTAAATTTTTAATGTCCCGAGATACCAAAAGTGTTACCTCACAAAAAATTACCCCGCTAAATATTTGAATTATCACACACTCGACCTCACTTATACCCAGTTACCGACGCACTTGTAATATATTTAAGATTTTGTTTAGTGATTGATTCCTCATAGCCTGACAAACTGCGACATTTTTTCATGAGACACTTTACAGAGAAGCGTGTTTCAGGTTAGGTTAGGCTCAGTTAGGTAAGGTTAGTTTAGATATAACACAGGTTAGGACATTTTCCTAAATTTCTTGAAAATGACAGAAATAAATAATTGAAAATTGAAACGTTACTAAAGATTTTAAAATTTCAAATAAAAGAAAACATTCGCCATTATGGCTACACGAAAACCATATACGATCAGTTTGAAGTTACATGGTGTTGGAGGAAGAAGGGGGCAGACGAAATCCTCAAGGGGTGCCTTTAGTCAAAAAAAAGTTGGGAACCACTGGATTAGCGCGATAAGAGTGTCAATGGAATGTCACGTCGACGAAATGTGTAAAAGTCGGATGGTTAATGGATTTATTAGAAACGCAACGTTTCTGCCTATTGTGAGATCCTCATCAGGTACGAATGAAGAGGAACAGGAGGAAACTGCCAACTTATAAGACAGGGAGGACCGGAAGTGAGGAAGGATGATTAAGAAAAGGGTGAGGGAAAAAAAAAAGGACGTGCGGACCGAAGATGCAAAATGAAATAGATAGAAAATTAATTGCATTTGGAAATCAGTATTAAAACTTAATGATAACAAAACAGAATAATAATGATGATAATTACAATAATAATGATAATTACAATAATAATGATTGCGAAGATAAAGCAATAAAATAATGTAATTAATCACAAAAGAAACGGCATTATTGACAAACAGTGAAATTTTTTTGCGGCAGTCGCCCTTGGCCCCTCTTTCCTGCCCCCCCCCCCCCCTCCAAAAGAAAAAGTTCTCAACTTTAGAATTTAACTATTGGATATGAGGATGTCTTTAAAAAAAATATTGTCAACGAGTAAAATCCAGGAAACTGGCCGAAATTGGGAAGGTGAAAGATTAAAGTTAATTTCACTATTCTGCTGGAGTACAGTAGATGTTCTGGATGTTAAAAAGCCAATGAGGCGGAATTCCAATTAAATAGATTGATTGTACTTATAATGTACAAATGTACTTGCATTTCTCGTAGCTCGGACGATTCGATTAACTTTAGTAAATAGTATACCCGATAGCTGTACATATCTGTCGAAATGGGTAATACCCCAAATCAGTACTAAGAATGAAATAATTCAGGCACAAAAGGTTAATATAAGTTCAGTGATGGTATAATTTTTTTAATTTGTCTCCAAAATTGAAAGTTCCTTACGATGATGATGATTATGTAGAAATGAGAACGGTCTAATCCTCTCTGTTTCATTCCTATTTGGTACACGCGACACAATCACAATTTTCAATGAGTCACAATGCATGACACAGTGCTGCAGCACAATACCTGCGTTTGTGAAGTTTGTTTTTTTCAAAAAATGAGACTGCTGCGTAAGTTACCTTCAAGATTCTTAGCTTCTCAAATATTCGCTAACCGCAACCTTCCGAGCATCACTGAGGTAATAAGGCGTGCTCAACATAGTCTAATGCGAAGAATTTAAAACTCAAACAATCTAATTGTCCAAGCTGTTCATCAGTCCTGCTTTATCTTCTAAACTGTAGACCTCGTGGTATGAAAATGTTTGTCTATAGCTCCACTTAACTCCAGAATTAGCCATTCCATTCCATGTACTTTGTGTCTTTATGAAGCTGTTATTACTCATTTTCTTATTTCTCGTTCCTTTACGCGTATTACTGTTATTTCTTTATTACCTTAGTCCTTTTTAATTTTTGTTTTTTTTTAATTTATTGTTTAATTTGTTTCATCATTGATTACTTTAATGGATACCGTTCTTTTTTTATTTTATGGGCTCTGTCTCCTGCCAATAAAACATTATCATTATCACCATATATACGTTGGTATTGTCGCTACGTGTACTTTTTCTTTATTTATTCTTTTTGTGTTATCCGTGGGTAGTTTTTATTATTACTCGTTTCATTACGTTTATCTTTAGTTTTCTTTGTCATAATTTTTAGTTTTTAAAATTTATTATTGTTTGGCTTATCGTTTATTACTTTCAAGAATATTTACTATTTTATGGGATTTATATCCTGCCAATAAAACTTATTATCATATTTTATATATACTGTATATATATATATATATATATATATATATATAATATTATATGGGTAGCATTGTGGTTAAGACACTGGACTGCTGGTAGGGCGTGGTTTGGATTGGATTCCACGTTAAACTGTTGGTCGAAGGTGGAGTGACAAGCTTGACCTTCGTCAGAATGAACAATTCAAGCGGAAGCAAAATCAAGGTCAAACCAAAGTTTTATTTTTAAAAAAATATATATATATATATATATATGATAAAATTATATTATATACGCTATATTCTTATTGTTACTCGGGTGCATAAAATTTAATTAGTTTTAATCACAAAAGATTTCATTCAAAATTTTTCATTCTTTGATTAAATTAATTCGCGAAATAGTTTTAAACAAATCGTACCACACTTCTTCAATCTAATTAATTTTAATTACACGAAACATTCTTCTATTTCGCTCGGAAACAAAGCAACATATACTGTGTGTGTAACATATACTGTATATAATAAAAAAAGGCAAAACAAAAGTTTTTATTTACAGAACGTGCTCAATATGTCCACCATTGTTTTCAATACACAAATTCAGACGTGATACCCAGTCAGCAAGCACACGGTGAATGATGTCAGGAGTAATGGTGTTACATGCCCCAATAATGCGCTGCCGCAAATGTTCAACACTCCTAATTTTCTCTGCGTATACCAGCGCTTTCAAGTGGCCCCAGAGATAAAAATCTAGTGGCGTGAGATCCGGGCTTCTAGTTAGCCATTCCACAGGCCCTCGACGTCCTATCCAATGACCAGGGAATTGTTGGTACGGGTATTCCCTTACTTGGGTGCTGTAATGTGCAGGAGCGCCGTCTTGCTGGAACCATGTTGGGAAATTTCCTTCTTCGTTCAAGACACTGGGAAATGCTTCTTCCTTGAGCATACGTAGGTAGGTGCCTCCAGTGACATGTTCATCGAAAAAGAGGGGGCCTATGATGCGATCCTTCCAAATGCCACACCATACCATCACCCGAGATGCACCTTCTTCCTTTGAAGAGGTATACCAGTGAGGGTTGTTTTGAGACCAGTAGCGGGTGTTCTGTCGATTTACCTCACCATTTCCATAAAAAACAGCCTCGTCACTGAACAGAATGATGGACGGGAAATTGGCATCCCGAGCATAAGAAAAATATGAATTATGGTTTGTAGAAATAGAAAAATTATGAATTTCTCCTATGATGCCGGACTTATGGGACACCCTGTATAAAGCTATGTATAACTCCTTTTATCTGTTTTTAAGGAATGTATTTCAAAAGCAGGTCTTAAGTTGCAACGCACACCCAATTAATATTATGTAAATGAGATATTTCTTTGTTTATTTCCACCTTCTTTTCGAGGTAATAAAATACATTCGTGAAAATAATGACTACCGTACTTAATTTTATTAAATTTTATTAAATTTTTTTTTAAGATTCTGTAAATTTAATATTGGACGTAAAATATGATGAAAAGATCTTATTAGCTCAAGAAATGTTCGGATATAATTTTGCAAAAGTTCAAATTTCCTCCGATGTGAATCAATCGGAGAAAGTTTGAAATTACGATCCATGTTGAGAAGAGACTGGAGTAGGGTGTTTCTTAAAACCCAACTTCTAAATTTCTTCATTTCTTCCTCCTGGTTTCCACGGTCAAGCGCTCATCGAAGAATGCGAGCCCTACTCGCTGCTAGTTCAGGTACCACGCGTGATTCCGAAAGCAGCGCTGGCAGATTTGGCGACAGCGGCGTTTGGATATGTCTTGATGGACTGGAGGAGGTTCAGATTGTCTGCGGGAGCCATGGTTGCAAGAGGAGATTGAAACTTGGGGCCGAGTCTATGAAGTGAGGAGGTTACCCACAGGCCCCCTTTCAGAAATATCTCCTTGAACAATACTCATCATAAACATCACATAAGATGAACAAAGAACATTCAGTTAGCATTGTCCCCATTATACGTGTAATGGGGAAATTTCAACCGCTTTGCGCAACCCCTAAATATTCATAGAGTTTTATGAAAAGTGAATCAGAGGTTTCTGGGGATGTCGAACAAAATGTAGGGTTCCGAATTAAAAAATTCGAAAACGTTTTTGGACTTTATAACCGAGGACTACCCTGCTGTAGAGTACACACACACACACACACACACACACACACACACACACACACAACCTTTATTTTTTCTTTACAGTTTGCCGTTTCCAATTTTTCCTTAAAATTCTAGTAAGCTTCTCATTGCTTGTATCATGTTATGTAAGTAGCTTCAAGTGACAGGATGTCAATGAATTCTTTTAATCATATTTTTTTAGATGGGCAACATTTTGTAATTTGGAACATGAATTAGGTCAAAATATTTCTTTAAGAGAGATCACTTTTAGTTATGAGAGCACACAAATTAGGCATATTAGCGAACTTTCAAGGAATATTGGCTGTAATGAAGATTAAAAGTGAAAACCTTTTCATTTATAAAAAGTGTGAACAAATGGTTTTCAATTTGAAGGAAATGTTGTATTATGTACGTGCAGTTTATCCTATTATGTAAAATGGATTTATTTATTTTTATTTTATTTTTCAATAATTCAATGACTACAAATAGAGGGGGGGGGGTCTTTTTCCTCTGTTTTGAACTTTTTTTATGCTTTCTTTAAAAAAATGAATCAGAAATGTTTAAAATCAATGAAAATAAAATGTTTTTTTTTGTTTTTTTTTGCATATGTTGGTGTGTGTGGGTGTGAAGAGAGAATACAAAAAATATATTCAAACTAGTTGCCAGTCACAATCAAAATGTCAAGATAATTGAATCAGTTTTTTTTTTTTTTTGTTTCCTTCCCTGTATAAGAGTGAATAGGTTTTTTTTTCCCCATGAACAAAATCTGTGTGTTATTTTTTCAGTGTTACTTTTTAACAATTATCGAATTTTAGCGGAAAAAGAAAAAACAGTGACATGGAATAAATTGGTAAAAGGATTTGTTGGAAGCCATGAAATCCACATTGATTGTCCGAATCAGAAGCAGTTGTCACTCGCAAAAATAAGATTCAAAGCGTTGGTTGGTTACGACAAATCGTACGAAAGAATCTTCTAATGAGATAGGTGTTTCGTAGTTTGATTGATGAGATGCCACGCATCTAAGACGCCAAAAATTAAAAATTGTTTTATCACTCGCGACAAAAATAGAAACAATATTGCTTCCTCGTTTTACCTTCCAACCTCAGAAACAAATTCAAAGTATTCTTTCGTTTTTATGAGGATCCCTATACAGCTTTTTACGAGCCGAAGTCGAAGCGAACCCATCATTTACATTTTACACTGTCATTGTAGGCGTTGCCATGAACGTTTGGTAATTAAAATGTGTTAAATATTTCCCCTACTATTCTAGTTTCATGAAGTTGGAAATGAAAATGAACTAATCTCGGATTTATTAACTTAGAAAACTAACAAAACCTGCGTGGTAAAGACTAAATAAGCTACATTAAATCTTAATTGTAGTTTCTGCATCAATTACAACATTGCTAATGACTGCTGCTTAATGCAAAAATCCTGTTCAAATTCCTTTCGCGAATCTAACATGACGAACTGCATCTCATTCTCGGATTTGTGAACAGAAAGAATGTTTAACATTGGCAAGCTTGAGAATAAATATGTAACGGGTGTGTATAAAGTAAAGCGAGTGAACATGGACGAGTAATATTTATTACGTGTACTTTATAACAACTGTATATTCGATAGTAAGGTTTATAATAGGTGTTGAAAAGGTTATTACGAGTTAAAAAACAAGTTCAAATCGGATTTGTCTCTTCACTCGCGTTACTTTATGCTACACCCTGTACACCACTTTAATTCTCGCGCTAAATGAATACTTTCATTAAGAAATATTTCGTCGTTTTGTTGGTGAACAAATAAAGTATATGAAAACTTTACTATACATTCCATATATTTACATTTGATGAAACCCTCGGTCAGTCGGTTTACCAGTTTTGACGGGCTCCCGTAGTTGCATCAGTGTATTTTCTCTCACGCGTAAATCTGACATCCGAAATGATGATTCGAAATATTCTTGGTCGAAGCACAGACATCATCTCCAAATCTGATCTTGAAATATCGAGGAAATATCCTTTTCGTGACGTTGACATGCAGCAAAAGGATACTTCAGTGGAAGGAAAGGCTCAAGAGACCTGTTTCGGATCGTTTACGCGAAGCATATTCAAACACGTTTCGTTGCATCCGCGCTTTTAATTCCAGTGTGTGATAATATATATATATAATATATATATATATATATATATATATATATATATATATATGTGTGCTTGCTTTGATACTTTGAGGGTTTGAACGACGGTTCAGGATCGACCTGCGGTCGACCCTCTGCAGCATTTCGTCTCATTTGCGGGATTTTGTGGAGGAGGGAATTGCTTTCCGATCTTCTCTTGCCCTACGTATGGCTGGTCAAGGATTTTGCACAGGAACCTGTCCAGCTGATTCTTGAAATTATTCAGGTTGGTGTGCTGGAGGTTCCTCAGTTCTTTGGGCAGGACATAAAAAGTTTTGGGCCTCGTATTTCGAGGGTATTTCCCATCCTCGTTTTCATGGCCCTCTGTCCCACCGCAGCTGGAACGGAACAAAATCTGCTTCGTCTCTCATTTCACTGTATTTATATTTCGTTTCTAAGATTAGGGACAAAACCCTCGAGTGTTTTCCATATGTACATTATTGTGTTACCGCTCGCGTCTTCTTTCCAGAAAGAAGAGTTTCAGGGATTGTAGTCGAGACCAGTGTCTTCACTTTTCGTTTCCTCTATCTTAGACGTAAAAGTCCTTGTATGGCTTCTTCTTAGACGGAGAAGTCCTTGTATGGCTTCTATGTTTACAATGTCTCGTTTTCTATATGATATGGGCTGGTGAATACTGAACAATACTCAATTATTGGTAGGACTAAACTCTTCCATAACTTTAGCATGATGTTCGCTTTTCTGCTGTGGAAGCTCCTCCAGATGATTCCCGTTATTTTTCTAGCTGTTGTAATTTTAATATTATAGTGCTCTCTGAGCTCTGCATCCGACGACATTATTAATCCAAGATCCCTGACTGGTGGGTTTGGTGTTATCTGTTTAGCTATTGTAATTGTAATTTGCAGTCTGCATGGTCAGTATACAGACCTTGTATATTTGTGTATACTAAATTTATAGAGTTTCTAATCTTTGTGCTCGGTTTTCCTAGATAATGGTCGTTTCCTGGTCGATGTTGTCGGTTCCTGTTTGGTGTTACTGGTTGGGCCGCTGCATTTGGGAGTACTGGGACTGCGGCTTTTGATAGCATTGTGGATATTGTATTAGCGTTGGGTGGTGTTGAATAGGAAGGTGATGTGTGTAATGCTGGGGTGCATATATCTGAGAAGTCCTGTCTTTTCTCATTAGAACGGACGGTTGTGCTTTTATCATTCTCATTTCCTCTAAAATATGTACTTCATTGCCACTGTTATTACTTCTATTTAGGTTGTGAGCTGTTCTTTCTCGTTCTCTTCTTTGAGTACCCTTATTGTGAAAATACGGCACTAAATATTTAAGCATTTTTTTTCTCTCTAATTGACTGTGTGCACGCAGAAGGGTGGAAATAGTAGCAGTTTGTTCCGTACCAGCAACTTCCCTTCCTCATCATGGAGAAACATTTTGGGGTGATTATATACATGCAGTTTGAGCCATATTTGTCCGAGAACCTGTTTCGTAATATTACATATGGTTCGTCGTTCATATTCCTTACGAGTCCTATGGGATTCAATTTCTTTCCTCCGTTCTACCACCACTTCTTCTCTGCTCAGTCTTTTTTTAATCTTTGGTGTGTTTTCATTTGTATTCATCGTGTGTCTATCTTGGGCTACTTCTGCACTTCCCTGTAGTGTGTGTGTCCCTCGATGTGTCGGCATTTTCTGTCCTCTTCCTCCTGTTTAGGCCTCTTGGAAAAATCTCACGAAAGCTGTTATTCCGTTCGAATTGTTTTCAATTTACAGTGGAACCTCGCTTAACGAGTGCCTCGTATAACGAGAAATTCGTATAACGAGCCAAAAGAATGGGGGAAAATTACCTTGCATAACGAGCGACACTTTGCTTAACGAGCAAAATATTTCGTCAAAATTTAAAGCGTAGACAAAAACAAATGTCTCTCGACAGTTTCCTCGTGAAAAAGGATCCAAAAGAAAGTGAAAGTGCCTCTAAAAAATTTAAAGCTAGTGACTGTGAGCTCGTCGAGAATGTTATTGCATTGAACGAAGACGATTCTCCTCCTTCCCCTCAATAACCCTCTCCTCCTCCCCTGTCTCTTCATTTCCTTTGCGTGCGTCAGGAGCACCTTCTCTCTTCGTAAGTTATTTATAAATTTCACCGTTTACTAATTATTTACATTCTCTTTTGGGTTAATTTTTATTAATAATCTTTTCATTTCATGCAATAATAATTTAAAAAACGCCTTTAAATATCATTATAAATATTATTTTAAGTATTTTTTAAGCATGGAACGCATTATCATATTTTACATTGATTCCTATGGAAAAAATTGCCTTGCTTAACGAGCATTTTGCATAACGAGCACAATTCGGGAACGAATTATGCTCGTTAAGCGAGGTTCCACTGTATGTTGTTTTTCTTTGTGCACGTTGTATGCCACCGGCCTTCACTTAAATTATTTTCGCGTATTCACTAATATATATATATATATATATATATATATTATATATATATATATCAACACTATGTCGACTATAGCTTAGAAGTAAAAATAGTAAAGTAATTAATGAATAAATTGAAATTAAAACAAGGTTATCCAAAATATTCAAAAAAATTAGGTCACATGTACATACATGAAAATTAAACACACACACACACACACACACACACACACACACACATATTCTAAACTTAACTTAACCCTTTCTTTCACAGATCATTTTTCTTTAAGCCAAAAAGTATGAGATTTATTGTTGTTCAAAAGCAAGTATTTTAGTAATTCGTCACTTACATTTCACATATTTTATTTTGGGTTCCTTTTCCGACAAACTAAACTAAACATGTAGAAGCATTTGTGGAAAAGTTGCACTTTAGTACGATATACAGGGTGTCCCATAAGTCCGGTCTCGCAGGAAAATATATTTTAAATTAAATTTACAAAAGTAATACATTAAAACGAAAACAAATGTTCAATTTTTTTTTTTTTTTTTTTTTTTTTTTTTTGCAGATAGAATAACGCAATGGCTAATATTGAAGTGAGTTATACTCGTGAGAAAACAACTACGAGTGTAAAACTCTCGGTACCAAAAGATATTATGAATCTTAAATTTACTTATTTGGGTCACAGCACTTTGGAATTAAACACCAAGATAACAAACCAACTAAAATAGAGATGTCCCCAATTTAATTCAAGATTTATTTTCACTTCTAGTATATCATTAGTAACGGTCTTATATATGCGGGTGTAAATATATATATATATATATATATATATATATATATATATATATATATATATATATATATATATATACCGTGCATGGAACAAGGAACTCTTCTGGGATAATTAAATCCACTATAGTCCAAATAAGTTATGGTAAATGACAAATACCATAGTTTTTCTTTTTCATGATGCTAGCCCGACGTGGGCAAAGGGTCACTCGCAAAGAGGTCCCAAAAATATAGCTTCCTCACTAGCTATCTGCAAAGCAGATAGGATCCAGCTTTGGGACAGGATCTAGGGTTTAAAGCAGCCTAGCCCAGCATCATGAAAAAGAAAAACTATGGTATTTGTCATTTACCATTACTTATTCGGACTATAGTGGATTTAATTATCCTAGAAGAGTTCCTTGTTCCATGCACGGTCTGTGTGTATCATAAAAAACCTCAGGGAACCATTCTGAGTTCATTCCCATATATATATATATATATATATATATATATATATATATATATATATATTCTGTAGGAGAGCAAAGCCAGTTAGGCTTGTGAGTATGTCAAAGAGGGAACCTGGAACTTAACGTGGATTCCGAACAGTTTCTTCACAAGGAAGACCCGCACAGTATATAAATCTGGTCCGTGGTCTCCAAGTCCGTCCAAGCGTGGTAGTTTGATCCGCACTTCTGTATTCAGTGTTTCGTACCCATATCTATTTTAATACCCATATTTCCTTTGGAAGAACGAGTCTCCTCTACCAATTCACTTTTTTCGCTCTTCATCATCATCATCTGTTTTCCAGGCGACCGTAAGGCGCGCACGACCACCAACGTGTTTCTAGTCTCCTTGACCGTCGCCGACCTTTTGATGCTGTCAGTGTGCGCCCCTCTCGAGATAGTCAGGCTGTTCGTCGTTCTTTTGAACTTCGGCAGCGCCTCCTGCCGGATGGGACACTACTTCATGATGCTTTCCTTCACCGCTTCTGTTCTCAACTTAACGGCTGTTAGTTTGGAGAGGTGAGTTCATACATATAACTTTAAAGTTCATATCTCTCTCTCTCTCACTCTCTCTCTCTCTCTCTCTCTCTCTCTCTCTCTCTCTATATATATATATATATATATATATATATATATATATATATATATACGCAACGTGATCCAAAAGGCAGGCACCATGGGACTATGCATTTTGAATATATATATATATATTATAATATATATATATATATATATATATATTGTATGTATGTTTTGGTTCAACGTGTTTTGAGGCTTCCTCCTTTTTGTCAAAGAATAAGGATCGTCCCTTTTTTTTTTTGTTAGTCCAAATAAATGTATTCGAAGTAAAAAAAAAAAAAAAAAGGACCCCTTTTGACACATCTTAGAATTATATTACCTCTTACTGTTCAATGTACTGTACTTTAATTATCTCATACTACTGAACTTGCTTTACTTCTACTAAATACTACTAAAATGGTACTTTGCTAATAGTAAAATGCTAAGTACAGTTGCATATTGTGCGGATGTACTGTAAAATGTACGAGTAATTTCTCAACAAACATTTGTTAATGGCGTATCAATAAGTGCTTTAATATAGCTGCTATATTCCCAAGCAAACCATGATAAGCTATAATATAGCCGCTATATTATAGCTTATCATGGTTTGCTTGGGCTTTTGAACATGGCATACTTCCTGTCTATGATTACTACTATTTATTAAAAGGTACAGTTGAAAATACTGTATTAGACATCCTCACGTGGTAGTGCTTGTACTTAAAAGGTACTTAAAAGTGCTTGTACTTTTAAAAAAAAAAAAAAAAAAAAGTCAGCCTTTATGGAAAATTGAAGTTTATTTTTTTCAAGCAAAAATTACAGAAATATGTAAAATTATACAAACTACTTTTTTCTAAGCGAGAAACTCTTGTAATGTTACGGTTTTAAAGTTGAAATTAGTTTCTGTTCGTCGTAATCTCTATATGAAACTGTTAGTTTGTCTTTCAGTGAGATACCTATGCCTACTTTGTTAATCTTATGTTCGGTTGAATAGACTAAACACAGAGTAACACGTAGAGAATCATTTTCATTGCTTTGTTTTAATTGCAACCATTGATAAGAAGTCCACTTCGCGTAAGTATGAGGTTGCGCATAGAATTAAAACTTTCAATGCTTCAAACACCACTTCTGAATACTCACTTTTCTGCACAGTCCTAACTGTACACGAGTCTTCTGTCGGGTATGACAACTGCAGAGTCTTGTCAGAAGAAAGTTCAATCAATTTATTGTGTAGGTATCCCGCGAGTTCGGCGGACTCTACCGCCCTTTCACTGAACGGATTAAGTATCCACTTCTTAGCAACTTTCGATCGTCACGTGGGAAATAATTTGAGAGCTGTTTTTGCAGCTGAAGTGTGTACCGCATCACCATTTAGGGAATGGGGGTCGCGAATGTCTCGTAACAAATTGGGGTCGCCAGTACAAAAAGTTGGGAAACACCGCGGCTCTGGGATTTGCGCCTAACATTGATTAATATAAAATATTTTATAAATTTTACAAGCATGCTAGATATATTTCGTTTTTTATAACATTTATCAATTTTATTGGTTATATACTTATCAATATTTTTGGTTTGAAATATAAAAGAAGAAAAGTCAAGCCGATGCTGTAATCTGAAAGCTTACGTTTAGTTTAAAAAAACTATTTTATATATTTTTAAAATGTTTTTACAACATATAAAAATAATTTATTGAAACTATGCATTTATTTTCTGTGTAAATGGATTTTCTGTTGAATAGTACAAAAAAAAAAAAAAACGCGAAAAAAAACAGCAAGAATTCGCCTCTGTTTTTTTTCCCCCTCTCCCCCTCCAACTGGGGGAAATTATTGATTTGGAGATTATGGATAGTTTATAACGTAGGAATAAAATGCATTTATATAAATGTAAAATTTTGTAACTTCAAAGTAAGTAGGGTTCGCTTTAAACCTTTGAAGAACACCTACTTCAAAGTATCTGTCATGCAGCAACACTTTCAACGGGATATAGATTTTGTTGAAAGGACATTTCAATGACGGATGTCCTCTGGATTGGTTAGGTTAGGTAGGTTACGTTAGAATAGGTTAGGTTAAGTGAGGTTATGCAACGTTATAATTTAGTATATGCTAAGATACGTTAGACGAGGCTAAGTTACGCTATAATTTAACGTATGTTAAAATAGGTTACGCTAAGTTATGTTAGATTAGGTTAAGTCATTAGTGAATAAAGGTTCATCGCGACACAAACGGAAATGTTAATGTTAAACTATTTTACAAATTAAAAAAAAGAAGTATTTAACGGCTGGCAATTTAGTGAATTTTCCCCAGACTGAAAAGGTCATACGAATTCACAGCCGGAATTAATATTTAGTTGGTTGGTAGATTCTTTTAACGACTTCAATCCGCAGATTATTTAAAGGGAAAAAATTGTTAAAATATAAAAGTTTTTAGGTTTTGGAAAGTGAAGATAAATTTTAATCACTCTTAGTAAATTTTTA
Source organism: Bathynomus jamesi (assembly GCA_023014485.1). NCBI lineage: Eukaryota > Metazoa > Arthropoda > Malacostraca > Isopoda > Cirolanidae > Bathynomus > Bathynomus jamesi. The sequence goes on along the minus strand of JAJOZX010005523.1, from coordinate 128,586 downwards.
TTTGTTAATTTAATGTTTTTATTTCGCCAAATTATACTTATTTATTATTTACCTTAAATTTAAACCCTATAAATCCCAAATTTAACTGATGACGAACCTACAATTTCGGAAATAAGTTCGCCTAGAAATCTAAATTTTTTTAAGCATAAAAAAATTACTAATTGGTAACATTGTTTAATAATAATGAAATTTCAATGACAAAACCCGATTATTTATTGCCAATTAGAATTTTTATTTTTCATTTTTTCAGAAATGTTAGACGTCTAGGCGAACTTATTTCGGAAATAAAACATTCTTGGTTGTAATAAATCAATTAGTTGGCAATCAATTAATTAGGTTAAGTCTGGCACCAGAAAACTAATCGCGGTTAGCGCTATCTATCTTTGTATACTTGAAATAAAGTATGTATTTGATTGTTCGGACAAACTAATTATTCTCTCTCTCTCTCTCTCTCTCTCTCCATATATATATATATATATATATATATATATATATATATATTACAGTCAAAGTGTGTAACCAGCCATTTCACGTAATGGCTGAAACGTTTAGTCATTTCGCGAAATGGCTGTTTCATTGGGTCATTTCGCGAAATGACTAAAATCTTCAGCCATTACGCGAAATGGCTGAAATTCCACCTTGGTCATTTCGTACAAGATCATTTGTCCGGTTAGGTTAACTGTATGCCTTTGATAATTGGTTAGGTTAACTGTATGCCCTTGACAATTGGTTAGGTTAAGTTGTGTTATTTTCGTTAGTTTTAACGAGAATAACAGGACTTAACCTAATCTAACCAATTGTCAAGGGCATACAGTTGACCTAACCGGGCCTTCAATGGCGGACATCGGAATAACATTGAAGGCTCGGTTAGTATATGAAAACCTCTATACTGAAAATTCAAAACATTCAAAATATCGGACTTTCAACAAGAAAAATTTATTTCTCATAAAAAAAGATTTTGAGAAATCTTCAAATCCACGTAACCATTCACTGATTTTGAATTAAAGGTAAAAACGTTTTACATTTCCTGAATTTTTTTTTTTTTTACGACCTTGGCTCCAGTTTAGTTGTAATAAAGCATTTATTGGCAAACCTCCTTGAAAGATTTTTATTTCGCATTTCCGGTGACAGATGAAAAGGGAATAAATAACATTGGTTTTAACCTTGGTTTTCGCTTCCGCGCAAATTGTTCATTGTGGCGAAGGTCAAGCTCGTCACTCCACTTTAGACTTAGTTTAATGTGGAAGCCGAACCATGCCCCACCACGGGCTGTCAGAAATTACAAAGTCCTTGCCCGGATTCAATCTCACGACCTCCCGATCAGCAGCCCAGCGTCTTCGCCACAAGGCTATATATATATATATATATATATATATATATATATATATATATATATATATAATATTTAGGAGAAATCCAATGACAAGGAGAAATGTAAATGCCATGAAAAGTCTTCTTTAATGCGCAACGTTTCGAGCAAATACGCTCATCTTCAGGCTGTATGATAACAATGTGAAATTAAAATCAATAATTGAATGAAAAACCAGACAAAGAAAATTTCTATAACCTATTCATAAAGGCAAACTTTAAAAGACTGAAAAAAGAGGGTTAAATTCTAAGTTATACAGATTTACATTTAAAATTAAGAAGCTATTTTTAAATACATATAGTAAATGTGAAATTAATACACTGGAAAAATTAACAATAGTACACTGGAATAATGAAACTAACTAACCTTTCACTGCAATTTCCGAGGCTAGACTGATTTAAGCACAAAACGAGAAAACATAAGATAAGATAAGATGGTGAGGGCGATTGGGGAAGGGGGGATTATAAGGAATTGGGGAAGGAGGAGGGATTATAAAAAGTTTAAAGGGACGGCTGATGAGTCAACATTTAACGTCGGGGTCAAAGTTTTAATATAAAGCGATTCCAGAATTCTAAGTGAGTTGGGACAAGTATTACAACCAAGAATTTTAAAATTTTCTAAAGTGACATCAGTTTTACATTTGATACTGTGTTCCCGAATGCTAGAAACTTCTTTAGTTTTTAAAATCTTACCTGTTCGGCCACTTATTCCCATATGCGAATAAAATCTAGCCCTGAGAGTGCTGTATGTATATGTATATATATATATATATAATATATATATATATATATATATATATATATATATATATAATACCTTCAAACGCAGTGTCCAAACATCTCGAAAACCCTGAACCTTCATTTTGGCTCTTCCGCTGTGGGGAACGTTTTTGCCGGCATTCCCCCTTGGCCCCACCTTTCTGCATTAAAAAATTGTGTAATTGTAATATATTGTAATATAAACATAATGACTGATGATGCGAAATTTGAAACACAAAAGATAGCAGTAAACAGAGCAAAGAGAGTAACTGGGCAGATACTGAGAAGCTTTAAACGAAGGGATAGGAATATAATGATTAGTCTACTGAAAACACGGATCATACCCAAATTGGAATACTGCTCAGTCCTAACATGCCCATATAAAAAAGAAGACATTAGACAACTAGAAGGGATTCAGAAGCTTCACAGCCAAGATCAATGGGTGCAAAGAACTAAATTACTGGGAAAGGTTACGCGAACTAAACCTATATTCACTGGAAAAGAGAAGAGAGAGATACACCATTATTTACACTTGAAAAATAATGGAGAAACTAGTCCCAAATCTTACTCTAAACCCTGTAACTCCCCAAACAGTGGAAAGTAGAAAAGGAAGACTGTGTCGTGTTCCTAAATTAAAGGCGAGACAGGGAACATCCTTAACCCTGAAAGAAAATAGTTTTGTTGTGAGAAGACCAAAACTGTTTAATCAGCTGTCCAAAGACCTAAGGAACACGAGTGGGGTTACAGTGGACATCTTCAAAAGAAGACTAGACGCCTTGCTTAGAACAATCCCCGATGAGCCGGGCGTTCCTTCCTGGCTATGTGAGGTGGAGAGTACAAGAAACCGACTCGCTACTTCACCAGGGCAACTCGAGAGGATGGGCGACAAGCTTGACCTTCGTGAAATGAGGACTCATCGCGCGGAACATTTGAAGGTTGAAAGGTATATATATATATATATATATATAATTTTTTTTTATTTTTTTTATTAGTGTATGTTATTCAGAAGAGCTACGTCATGGCCATTGGCCAGTGTCATACTTCCGTTTCCAGTTCATCAGCGAAGTAAAGCGACATTGGGTCTCGATAGTCGTTGGATCGGAGACTGTCCTCAGCGTTCAGATTATGAAGTAACCCTTCGTCATATTACCTTAGATCATGGGTCGGGGAACTTTTTTGGGTGTTACCCAAAAATCTATTTGAGTAAAATGAAATTACCCCCAGACTTCAAAGTAAACAAAAACAAGCCAATTGCTCTTAAAATTGTTGCATATGGTGTCTCTCATACCGCACGCATTACCCCCAAACGTTTTAAATGTACCCCATTTGGGGTAATTTACCCCTGTTCGCCGACCACTGCCTTAGATGTTGCGAAGAAAGTCAAGCAATTCGATCATTACGTTTTATTTGGGGCATTCTACCCCCGCGACTATAACTCAACCATTGAAGCTGGTTACCAGAAAAAAATGAGCTTCTATTGTAACGGTAATCACTGCATGGTTCAGTTAACCAAATACTTAACCACGTTATCGTTTCATTGCTATACGTTTGTAAACGAATATTTTCTATTGTGCGTGTCCGACAACTCGTAAGAAGTGAATTTCGGTGTACGACACTTAAAGAAAATGGATATATATATATATATTATATATATATATATGGGAAAATACTATCTATTATACATTCAGGTTTTCTCAACGGAATAAATCGAATTTATTCCTACTTCCTACAGTGATGGAGGAATTTCCTCCCCTGATTGTTAGGCGATGGTTCAATAAATTTAAATTGTTCCAATTTACGGCAAGAGCATATATATATATATATATATATATATATATATATATATATATATAAGCAAACAACCACAGGGAAAAGGAAACACGAAGTCCGAGCGCTTTCGTGATATATTCACATTATCAAGGAGGAACAGAAAATAAATATTTTCTGTTCCTCCTTGATAATGTGAATATATCACGAAAGCGCTCGGACTTCGTGTTTCCTTTTCCCTGTGGTTGTTTGCTTATTAATAAGATCACGTGTTATTTTGTGATTTTAGTGCATTATATATATATATATATATATATATATATATATATATATATATATATATATGAGAGAGAACTACAGCTACTTTCGCTTCTATTTGGTGTTATCTTTTGTATCATTTTCTTCCTACACGCAAAATAGCTATTACTTTGTTGTAGATGGGGTTTTTTTCGTGTTAAATTTAGGTTAGGTTAAGTTAGGGCAACCTAACCTAACCTAAAATAAAACAAAAAACTGGGTATGTAAAGTGCTGAGGTAGCATGGAGTAGTAGCAATGTGATTTCGAGTTTTTAATTAGAATCCAAACAAGAGTGAAATTGAAAAAGATAATCGTTGTATACGATAAAAGAGCGCATTCTCTCAACTTTTTAATTGACAACCCCCCCCACCCCCCACCCCACCTACCTTAATGCAAGTGTAACTGATTAAATTTTGAAAATAAAATAAAATGTAACATGTAGGAGCTAATGTAACTTTAATGACCACCGACGAAAATATAGGAGGAATTTGTACTTATATATATATATATATAATATAACGTGGACTCCGAACCACGTCCCAACAGCAACCCAGCGTCTTAACCACTAGGCTACGCATGGTACCCGTTTATCTGCCAACCAATTTTTTTTTGTGTGTGGAAGGATGAGCAGCTGGATTTTGCTGCGCGCCGCCTGCCGTCACCGAGTCTCGATCCTGGGGCCGATGGATTCGTAGTCAGCGACGTTAACCACATATATATATATATATATACACACACACACACACTTTTCAAATGTTCCGTGCAATGATTCCTCACTTTACGAAGGTCAAGCTTGTCGCCCCTCTCGAATTTGCCTGGTGAAGTAGTGAGTTGGTTTCTTGTACTCTCCACCTCACATAGCCAGGTACGCCCGGCTCATCGGTGATTGTTCTGAGCCAGACGTCTAATCTTCTTTTGAAGATGTCCACCGCAACACCACTCGTGTTCCTTAGTTCTTCGGGCATCTGATTAAACAGCCTTAGTCCTACTCACAAAAAAACTATTTTCCTTCAGGGTTAAGGATGTTCCCTGTCGAGCCTTTAATTTGGGAAAGCGACACAATCTTCCTTTTCTACTTTCCACTGTTGTTTGGGGAGTTACAGAGTTCAGAGTAAGATATATATATATATATAATATTCTCTGGTTAATGAACGTAACTGTACTTCTGTTACTCATTTTTCTAGTTCATCCGCAATAAGTTAACTTTACGGTATATTATGAAGGTCACTCGGATTTTTAAAAGAAATAAAAATAGTACACTCTTATTACATCATGTTATGTTTTAAGGGCATATTTTACTTCCCTAAAACTTTTAAAGTAAAAGTATTTCCACTTCCAATAACGGGCTTGTTAGTTATCTTGTATACAGCCACCAATCTATTATGTGCACGCATATTTATGCAAGGCTCAGCTGTTCCAATTAATTTCATTTCAATTCGGGCTGGAGATAAAGCGGGTTAAACTCTCTCCCAAATTACCAAGAAGTGACTCAAATTGGAATAAATTTTATTGCATTTGCGGAGGTTGTGTGTGTGTGTGTGTGTGTGTGTGTGTGTGTGTGAGACGCTAGAAACAGTTTAAGAAGCAACTCGGTTCAATTGAAACGCTAAAAGAATGAAGAACGAAACGACGCGAGTTCTGTGCCCATTTTTACCTCTTTTTCTATTTTCATCCAATTTGGTTCTGTTTTACCATTTTATTCTATTTATCTTATTTTTATGAAAAGTTTTTATTGTTGAAAATAAATATTATAATACAATTGTTAAAGTATTAAAATAGTTTTAACGTAGGAAATAGAATTGTTAAATGGACTATTTCATTTTTTTCCATAAGCTTTATTAGGCTTTAAACTCTGTTCTCCGATTAATTTAAAGATAAACTCTTATTTGATGGGGCTGTTTAACCTCCTCCGCAACATCTAAGGTCGTATGACTGAGGGGACCTACAATTTTACGCGGGATCCGAACCACTGGTCACTACATCGTCTAGACGCGGTGGACGGTTCCCCATCTCTCTCCAACCTAGACCTAATGTCGTTTAACTTCGCTAATCGACTGGAAGCGGTGCTACGACATTGATCTACAACGTAACCCGATTAAAAAATAAAATATTTTAGTATAAACGTAGTTACTCTTAACTAATATATAACGCTTGAATATTATCATATATAGAATATAAATATAATATATAAATGTAATATATCGGGTGATTTTTTTTTTTTTTTAGCCTACTAACCTAACCTAACCTAACCTAACCTAACCTAATCAGAACCAACGTCTTTTTTTCCGACAATAAAAATGTTTCTAGATATTTTTTTTTATAAAATTTTTAATGTTCCGAGGTAACAAAAATTACCTCGCTACATCTGTGAATTATCACTAGGGCGATCAAAAGTCAATAAAGTCAATTTGTATATATAGCTTGCACGACATATAAAACGCCTAAAAACAAGTTTTAAACACCCCGGTGGGGTGTAGTATTGAAGTTATTAAGTCAATAAACGGTCAATTTTTAGATGTTAGGTCAATTTTTAGATGTTAGGTCAATTTTTTAGCATTAGGGTAACTTTTTAGTTTTTAGTAAAAACTTTTTACTAGTTGGCGACTCTGCACACAAAATCTGGCAACACTTAATAGCTGAACTGTGTCAGTCACAGTTAAGTACGGCTATAGTTAAGAACAAGAGTAGGAAGGCAATGTTTGCCGCAATAGGAAGTCCTCCTGAACCGACTGTCACCCGCTGGGTGAGCTAGTTGGAAGCTGCATTTTATTATGCAGATAATTTTCCAGAAGTGAAGAGAATTGTCGAAAATTTTGAGGATGGGGGAATTTTTGTGCAGAGAGCAAAAGAAAGTGTCGCTAACGATGGTGTTCCAAAGCAACCACTTGCGATCAGAAGAGATTATGGGCCTATTGCTGACTTGGTGGCGAAGGCGGAAGCGTCAAATTTCAGCATTCAAGCTGCGTATGAGGCATGTCTAATTTGAAGTTAGGTAGAGATGAATGTTCTATTGCCCAGTACATTAATGCATGACTCCAAAAGAATGATATCTGCAACATAATTAATCTCAGAAGGCCTGAAATTTCTCCTACTCTGTGTGGCTCTCTACAGAACTGCCAACTAACATCCGCTGCTGTGGAAAGATCGTTCTCGATGTTAAAAAAGCTTTTGGCGAAAGACCGCAATTTTTTACCGAAAATGTCTACAAGTACTTAATGCTGTATTGTAATTGTATTCACTGAGTACCTAAAGTTTATTTCACCGATTTATTACTGAGTACTACTAAGTAATAAATTGGTGAAATAAACTTTAGATCTTCTCTGTCACAACTCATAAAATAAGGTCAATTTTTTAGGTTAACTTTTTATGGAAATAAAGTCAACTTTTCCACATTTTTACGTCAACTTTTGTTTGCCCTAATTATCACATACTCAACCTTACTTATGTCCAGTTGCTCACATTACACACACACACACACACACACACACACACACACACGCGTATCTCTGCAAACTGACCTATGTGAGGTATTCATATAATTATGAGACAAAATGAAATTAACAACTTTATATATATATATATATCCCCGCAAGGGGGTTTCTAAGCTCGTGCTCTTTGTGCTCGTTTGTACGTGCTTGTTCCAGGAGGTTTCACGTGCGCCCTCCCGGCCCAAGCACCCAAGGATGATTGGGCTCGACCTTGCAGTCCTTGGTCTTTTTCCACTTCGACTGTCCCCTCCACCCTTTCTTTTTCCTCTGTCTTTCCTCTCACTTTTTCTTTGTTTTTCCGCCGAGGTATGCCCTTTTAAATCGAGGTGAATCGGTTCTTCCCGAACTTAAAAAAAAAAAAATATATATATATATATATACAGAAGGAAAGAAATATATAAGGAAATGTATCCTGACTAGTGATGTAGCGGATGTCATTTTTTTCACATCCGCGGATGCGGATGAGGATGTTTGATTTCAACATCCGCGGATGCGGATGTCTACATTTTCGTTATTTTTTAGGATATATTCGAGATTTGTTGTGTTTAACGTATATAATAAGTTATTATATAGAGAGAGCTGTAGCTATAATGTAGTATAATTGATTAATTGTACAATAATTGCTGTACTTTTCTCTGAACATATAAAATAATATCAAGCATCTAACTAATATAGAAATCCAACTCAAATATAGAACCCAACTCAAATGCACCCCACCGACCTCTTTCCCCAACCTCCACCCTTATAGAAAGAGATCTTTAATTAGCTTGATAACTATTTATAGTAAGTTTAAAGTTTTATTAGGCATATTTATAAATGAGTAATTAAAATAAAGTAAACTAAGATGTTCATCGTTTAATGTTCAAACTTAATTATAGGAAGGTTATGCTTAAGGAACATTAATTTTTCTGCCTTTTCTGCTGCCAGTCTGTTTCTCTTTTCATCATATATTAATCCAGCACTGCTAAATAATCTCTCGCTTGGTACGTTTGTTGGAGGACAGGCTAAATGTTTCCTTGCAAGTTTACTCAAGTATGGATAGATATTCTGCGTATTTTTCCACCAACTAATAGGATTGTCACATACAGCCAGGCGTTTTTCTTGGTGATAGCTCTCGATCATTTTTACTACATCTTTTGACATCGCGTAGGTCTCGTCATTGCTGCTTGACTCAAGAAACTGAGAGACAGATTCTGTGATAGATTTGCTTGTTGAAGGTGTTGGTTCTGTCACTGAAACTTTTATTCTTTTGGTGGGTGGCGAAGCGACAGATTCAAGAGATTGAAGCTCTTCAACTGCTTTGCCAAGTGATGATTTAACTCGTTCTAATGTACTAGGTGAAAATAACTTAGCTTTGTAACGTGGATCTAAGTAGGTTGTAAGAGAGTAACTTCATACAAGAACAGCCTCTCGTCTTGTCGCTTGCATCACTTTTGCGCACAATGAACTAGTTCTATTAATATAGTAGAATTTGATAATTTCCGCTTATTAATGACATTTTATCTCAACGGTCCACATCCGCACGACATCCGCAGTCCAAAGTGCGGATGCGGGTGCGAGAAAATGTGCGGATGTTCCGCGGATGCGGATGCGACCTACATCACTAATCCTGACCTAACCTAATTCTACCAAACGCGACTTAACCTGTGGAAACCTAATTTAATCCTTTCACAACTGGCGGAACTTACAGTCCAACCGGAGCTAATACTATAAACTGTAGCCTACTACAGGATGTGAATAAGGTAACGCGAATGAAGAGAGAAATCCGATTTGAACTGGTTTAAACTAGTTTCATCTCGTTTTTTTAACTCTTAAAAAAAATTGTCAACACCTCTTATAAATCTTACGCTCGAATATACAGTTGTTATGAAGTACATGATGGTGTCAATAATCCAGCAGGGATGAAGCACCTTTAAGTTGTCGGAAAAGGAACCCCAAATGCGTCTCATTTCAGAGACTAGTTACTAAAATATTTAGTTTTGAGTAACTATAAAACGTATACTTTTTTGTTTAGAGAAACGTATACCCGCGTCGTAAAAGGTTAATAAGCGAAATAACGACATTATTTTTCTAGACGTAACATTTTTTGGTGCTCTTCCAATATGTGCTCTACCGCGAAACTGTGATCTACCATATTCCAATACGTGCTCTACCGTGAAACTAGCCTTATAAGGCTAACTAACGAAAATATCATGACTTAACCTAACCAATCGTTAGGTCAACTATACGCCCTTGACGATTGGTTAGGTTAAGTCGTGATATTTTCGTTAGTTAGCCTTATAAGACTAACTAACGTACCTGCTGCTAATCCGAATAATCTAAGGTAGATCATGTATTGGAATGTAAATTTTAAGGTAGAGCACATATTGGAAGAGCACCCATTTTATCAGTTTTTATATTATTAGGTTAGGTTAGGTTAGGTCATGGTAGGCTGGGCTAAGCTAGTTTAGTTTATTAGAGTGTCGATAGAAGCGTTTACTGGTTCGTAATCAGGACTAACTTATCTTTTCCCGATGTTAGAAATATTCTTAGAATTCATTGTATAATTTTTTTTAGTGTTCCGAGGTACCGTAAGTGTTACCTCACCAAAAAAATTACCTCTTTACATAGACTTTACTGATGCCCACTTGTACAAACACACACACACACACACACTGAATTTTTTGCACAGTATTTCCTACACCAATTTGTTCCGTATACCCTCGTGAATGGATGGAGGTTATGTTGTCTAAATGATTAATCATCCTTTCATAGCTTTCATCTTTCTCGCATTTGTCCGCAGTTTGAATGCGGGAAAAAGGCCGTTAACATTTTATTTTAATATAAACTGTAACTGCGGTTGAAAATTTACTTCTTTGTTGCAAAACGATTTCGATTAAATTTCTAGAATCGTAAGTTTTAATATTTTTTTTTGTTTTTCACATTTTCACCATATTCGCGCCACCATCCAATTATAAATTTAGAATATTTCCATTGTCGATCGATTCTTAATCGACAAACGACTTCCGAGTTGGATCAGGACCAAATAGTGCTACAATCGAACACACTGCTACATTTCTTGACTGATACTTACATGTAAAGCGTTTTATACAAAACGCTTTTAAAACAAATCGTCGACTTCACCTAAAATCTTTTCCTCACTTTTCACTTTGATGTTGGAGTTAAACCGGAATGTGTATAATGAGACGGATAGATAGACAGACAGATAGACAGGTGCTGGTTAAGTGTGCGGTCTACCTAGCTTCGAGCAGTCTACCACAATTAAGCTGCGACCAACCAACCTACCAAAAAGGCAACCGTGAAGGCTACGATAAACTTTAATATATCTTAGTTTATTTGGTGCTGGTTAAGTATGCGGTCTACCATCTGAGTTTTGACATAATATAAATTATAAACTAACGAAAATATCACGACTTAACCTAACCAATTATCAAGGGCGTACAGTTGATCTATTATTAATTATAACATTGTTTGTTTCTGGAATAGTATTTACTATTTACTAATAGATCAACTGTACGCCCTTGATAATTGGTTAGGTTAAGTCGTGATATTTTTGTTAGTTTTAACGAAAATATTCTGTCAAAACTCAGATGGTAGACCGCACACTTAACCAGAACTCAGATGGTAGACCGCATACTTAACCAGCACCGATAGACAGATAGATATGGTAAGATGCCCGTGTGCATCTTTTCCAAAGAGATGGGAGATGACCTGCGGTAAATTCGAAATCTTAAATAATTTAATTTTATTATTTCCGTCTGTCTTTATCTTTTTAGCTACTCGTAGAAAGGTGTTAATTTAACTTTTATTTTCTCTTATACTCGAATGTCGTGACCCGCGCTTGCCTCGGAAATAATAATAATTCCTATTTATGACCCGAATATCAAATTATTCGTGGGTAAATGTATCGTTCCGATCTTCGCATTATGTTTACCTAAAACTCATTATTTTTGTCCCGAGCCATAAAATTAGTCTATTTATAACCTCTTTCAGTGCCAAATGGGGCTTTGTAGACGATAGTTTTACCCGGACAAACAAAATGCACTCGTGCACGACTGGCCCTGAAAAATGATACCTATTATTCAAAGAATAAAATATCTAACGGAATTTTTTTTTCTTCTGCCTGATACCCTGAGTGGTCTAGTGGTTAAGACGTTGGGCTGCTTGCTGATCGGGAAGGTCATGAGATCGAGCCCGGCGAGGACTTTGTAATTACTGACCACCAAGCTTGGTGGGTCGTGTTTCGGATCCCACGTTAAACTGTAGGTGCAAGGTGGAGCAACAAGCTTGACCTTCATCAGAATGAACAATTCTGGCGGAAGCAAAACCAAGGTTAACCAAGATTAATAAAGTAATAATAGAGTATCGTAGGTCATAAAATAAAGAACACCAATGAAGGAAAAACCGAAAGAATTCGCCCATATACAAATGCTCTTTTTATAACTGCAAAAATGATATACCCTCACGTTGTTTATTAAGATTGAGCGTCATAAATGAATACCGATCACGACTCCGCATCTGATAATTATTATTATTATTATTATTATTATTTATTATTATTATTATTCCATCACATATCATCTGATTTTTTAAAATTTTCTCTAGAAACGGTGAATTGATCGATCCGGAATTAGGCACTGACATTGTAAGTTTGTTCGAGGGAGGTTGCTACGTTAACAAATGTGGTGGTCACCGACCATTTGAAATTGAGGCACTCGTTTTAAAATAGGTGAAGTGGGCAATCCTTTTTTATTGCTACCATTTTTTATCGTGTTCATATAATCACTGACTAATCATGAAATACCTCGGTTGAATATTTCACCAAAAACCTTTGTTAATGCGTCAATAATTCTTTTGTTTTCAAAACAAGACCACGTACCAGTCAGTGTACAACAAAGTGGGATACAAAATCTGCTACAAACAAAACATTCCGAAAACGAGTTTTGGCATTTTAAAGTGAACCCTTTCCTTAGGGGGGAGATCTTTGAGTAAATGAAATAATTAGTTCTTCAAAACGCTGTTCTGGAAAAATTTCGACGGGAAATACACGCCAAAAATTTTTTATTTAGTTTAAACAAAATATTAGGTTCGGTTTTAGATGAACAAAATTTCCTGTGTTCAAAATTATGAGGCCCAGTTTTGCAAAAATTTAAACTAAATAATTGATGTTTTCAAAACAAATTTGATTTAGATTAAACGCAAACTAAATTATATTTACTTGGAAACGGGTTTCATTTCAGGTGAGAAATCTGAAAATTATATTAAGTAAATCTAATTTTTATATTTGTTCATATTAACTTCATTCATTTACTTCGGTTTCAACAAAATTGGGACTAATAGTTTTGAACACAGTTATTTGTTAATCTAATATCTAAATTCTTTATGTATATATATCAACGTAAAGAACGACGCTTGTATAGGAGAATATTCCGCGCAAGATGAGGAGGAAGAACGAGCAAATGAAAAAATGAGGTAACCACCCGGGAATCGAACCCGGGATCTTCCGATTGCCGGTCAGATATGATAACCATTACACCATGGGCCTCACTCAGGTTAGGGCTACCTCATTTTTTCATTTGTTCGTTCTTCCTCCTCATCTTGCGCGGAATATTCTTCTCCTATACAAGCGTCGTTCTTTACGTTAATTATACTGCGTGTTTGCAGTTGAAATGTGTGTGTATACACACACACACACACACACCACCGTATTTTGCGGCGTATAAGTCGGTATTTTAAGCTTAAAATTATGCCCCTAAAGTAAGGAGTCGACTTATAGGCCCAGTCTAAAAAATTAACCTTCCACTTTCCTTTTTAACTTGTATTTAAAGACAGGTCTACCTGTCATAGGTCCTCAGTCTTGCATTAGCTCGCTTTTGGTGAACATCTGAATTGGATCCATATGACGAAGTACTCGCAAATGTATCTCAGGATGTATATAATGAACTTATGATGTCAGATGATGATTATGAAGGATTTGATAACTAATTTTTACAAGGTTTTTACAAAGTTTTACTTTTTTATGTTGGCAAGTTGGTTGTCGACTTAAACACCCAGAATAGGCTAAAATCTAAATCTGACTTATACGCCCCAATATACGGTGATATATATATATATATATATATATATATATATCAGACGGGGCCGAGGCCTCGAGGCCGGCCTCGGGCATATTTTGCATGCCTCGGCCTCAACCTCGGACCTCAAAAGTGGCCTCGGCCTCGAGGCCAGCTGAAAAGTGGAAAGGCCTCGTGACTTTCGTGAGGCCTTAGGGAATCCTGATTTGTTTTGTTCTGCAATTTTCAACCCTCGGTTGCGTTGGGGTGGAGGTTCTTCCGGTGGGCGCGGTCAGGGTGGAGATTCTTCAGGTGAGGACCATGACCTGACAGGTGACCGTATGTGGCGGCATACTTTGATAAATATTATTCAGACAGGTGACTAGTCAGGCGGCAGTCTTTGATAAATACTATTCAATTAGGTGACCAACGGATTAGTGACAGGTCACTGTGACGTTAGGTACATAAATATTATATACACTATGTCGCGGTATATAAATATTATTCAGTCAGTCAGCAGTAGATCAATTGACTTAATGTAGCAAAACTAGTGTGGGAAAACAATCTATCAGTTGGTCATCAGTTGAACTGAGCTCATATAATGTGTGTGTGTTATTTGTGTCACAAATTGTGTGTATAAACTATTGTACTATATCTATTTCTATAACAAAAAATTGGCCAAACTAGAGAAGAATACCACCAGGTATACAGATAACTAGCTACTAGCGTCGATAATTTTGTTTTTCGCCCGTCGTAAATTGTAACATACTGTATAAACTTCTAAATAATATGATTTGAAATGAATATATAATATCGGATGCGAACAATAATTTTGCTAATATCGGCATTATAACTGAGATGTAAATTATTATATTGTTTACAAACAAATTTTTCATATTTTTCATTTACTTTAATTATATAACGCATTATACATATAACTTTAAAAATGTCTCATAATAGATAATATCAGGTGCAAATATACTCTTGAATCAAATTACATATATAACATGTTGAAATATCAGGTGCAAATACAGGGTAGCCCAAAAGGTACCTACCAAGTTTAAGCCTTTATTTCATCAAAACTATTGAGAGTACAAAGATAGTTCAAACGCCATTCAAATCAGCATCTCAGTATGACAATGTGTTCGATGTGCTGTCCCTCCACTTCGACGATTTTTCGCAACCTCATCCCAAAATTCGATACCACGCTGTGGAGAACCTCTGTCGGAATGTCGACGATTTGACGTTCAGTCGATGTTTTTAGCGCCTCCAAAGTCTTTGGGTTGCTTTGGTAAATTCTATCTTTGAGGTATCCCCACAAAAAGAAGTCACACGGTTTTTGCTATACAGGCGAATAGGCAGGTCAATCAATGCCGCTTCCATAGTGCTTCCGATAGTCCAAACCAATGACATTCTCTCCAAACTGATGTTAAACAAATGGCGTGAGTAGTATAGTGTGTCAGCAAATTTTCATCGAATTCTATTCACTTGTTTCGGAGAAAATGTAAGTTAATGTTGGTAGGTACTTTTTGGGCCACTCTGTATATTCTTAATATTATCGTTATTATACTATTATCGTATATGTAATTATATAGTAATGGCATGATATAAACTTCATATCTACTGTACATCAGAAAAATCTTTCACATACAGTACAAGCTAAAATTACATTAATGATATTTCGTAGACTTTAAGACCACATTCTCTTATTGTCAAGATACACAAAAATGCAAAACTTAAAAAAATAAGGCATCTCCAAATGTAGCTCTGTTTGCAATGCTCGCTAGAGTCGCTAATAATTGTAGCCACTCAGAAATTATACGATCAACACTCAGTGAGTTAGTACAATCTTGAAATATTTTGCTAGATCATATTCACATCATAATTTTCTATATTATCATAAATACTTGAAATATTGCTGGTATATTAAAATGAGAAATAAAAAGTTATTGGGCTAATGTATGGTGCCCAGGAAATCTTGTTCTGGCAACTGTGTCTGACTGTGTGACCCGGCTAGTGTAAACACAGCGTGTCGGTGTTGTGGTGTGGTCACGTGTGATAGATGAACGTACTTAATGCTTAATAATTCCCTTTTATTAGGTCAGTGAAGTGAGCTATGTCTTTGTTTATTAATTTTGAGTAGAATCTTTCTTTTCCTTATGGATTTAAAAAAAAGAAGAGATACAGGCTAGTGTGAGGCTACGGTATGTTACCTTTGGAATAGCTTTAGGCCTCGGCTAGGCTAGATTGTTGAGCTTCCCAATGCATTGAGGAGCTTATTCGTAAAAGATTTCGGAGTATCTGCACCCAGAGGTGCAAATATTGCATTCGTTATTTGATCCGAATATCACACCTCTGGGTGCAAATACTTTCAGCCTAACAATCTTAAGGCCTCGTGAGGACTCCCCTAAAAAGGCCTCGTCGGCCTCGTGGATTTTTGAAGGCCTCGACCTCGGGCTGAGGCGAGGCCTCGTCCCTATGCCTGATATATATATATATATATATATATATATATAATAAATAAAAAATATAATTAGGTTAATGTCATACAATAGCCATAGTCTAAGACAAGTCATCTACATAAAAAGTAAATATTTCTTTACTCGTGCTAAAAGGGCTAAAATCCCATTACTGTATGTAAATGAACCAGGTCTCTCCAAAACATGAGAGTTCGCATCGAAAACAAAAATGAAATGGCGCCCGAAAACATATCGAGAATAATAAATAAATACGTACGTACGATAATATTTAATGCAAATCTACGTTTTAACGAGTTATCGCGAGTCGTCCCTCAAATTAATCCAATTTTACGCGTCTCTTCCTGGAATGAAATTGGTTTTTCTTTCAAAAATTTCATCTTTTTAAGACTCATTTTGGAGGTTGTTAAGAGATATTATAAAATTTATACAGAATATAGAAGTTACTAATTATTAAATAAAAAGAGGCAGTAGGAGAAGAGGAATTGTGTGTGTGTGTGTGTGTGTGTGTGTGTATTTTACAGAGTTACACGCTAACAAAGCCCCTAAGATCCACTCTTGACTATCGTAAGAAAGAAGTTGAGAAAAAAGGATAGAAAAGTGAAAATAAAGAATAGTGAACTTCTAGCATGGTATTTACGCTTATACTTATAAGGCGTGTAAAACTTTCACACAGAAATAGTAGTGATATTAAAGTATAGAAGAAAGAAGGCTTTCACCCCCATCTGCTAGCCACTGCTCACGGAAAATTGAATTGTTGTTAAGAGTTATGGGAAAGAGTGTGTGTGTGTGTGTGCGTGTGTGTGTGTGTGTGTGTGTGTGAGAGAGAGAGAGAGAGAGAGAGAGAGAGAGAGAGAGA
This sequence comes from Bathynomus jamesi, assembly GCA_023014485.1. Classification (NCBI taxonomy): domain Eukaryota; kingdom Metazoa; phylum Arthropoda; class Malacostraca; order Isopoda; family Cirolanidae; genus Bathynomus; species Bathynomus jamesi. Next base: position 111,517 of record JAJOZX010005523.1, on the reverse strand, counting down.
GAGAGAGAGAGAACCCTTTATGTGAAACTGGATCAAGTTCGCGCGAAACGTTTAACGATGTCATATATATGGTGGTATAAAAGTTAGGAGTCAAAGGGTTATTTATCACTGCATAAATTATACATTTTTTTTTAACTAAAGTAATTTTTATTTAAAAATTGTGGCGGCCAAGAATGGGAAAGCTCCATTCTCTGTCTCCTTTGACTCCTGACTTTTGCGCCACTATATATATATAATATATATATGTTGTGTATATGTATATATGTGTGTATATGTATATATGTATATATGTATATATATATATATATGTATATATGGAGGGTTGGATGATCCCATCACTTATTTACTGTATTAAATGAAATGTATAAATTACTTGTATTTAATTTTAGTGAAGAATCAGCATTGATGATGGCTTAATTACTTTAGAGAAATATTTTATTAATGGTCATAATTATTACAAATACAAATTTTTATAAAATAAACACAGTTCTTGAAAAAAGTTCGCCTAAAAAATACACTGAATTTCTTAAAAAAAAAAAAAAAAACAGTTAAATATCGTTTTCCTTTGAATATTTTATTCTTTCTGGTAACAGTAATAAAATTTCAAGACCCAAAACCCAATTAGTAATTTTTTAATCTTTTTAGAAATATTTCGCTTTTATAAACGAACTTTCTTCCAAAAGCTGAAATACTTAAAAAACTACAACTCTGTTAAGACGAGGGTAATAATATACAGGGTGTTCGGAAAGTCACTGTGCACTTATATAATTAATGTTAATTAATGAAGAACTGACAAAGGTGTTTCAAAATAAAATAAGACGGGTCCAGGCCTGTATTGCTGTTAAAGGACATCACTTTCAACACCTTTTATAAGTTCTGATGGTCCCATCCATAACCTCTATCATATATGCAATGTTATACTATCGTATGCTATTAAATAAATATAAGTGCACAGTGACTTTCCGAACACCCTGTAGTTTGAAATATTAGTTTTAAAAAAGAATTACACTCTGGTTTGCTTCATAAAGTTGAACAGAAGTGCCATTAGCTGTACGTTATATCCTGCAACAGAATTAAGATTTGATATAGGTATTATGAAGTCATTATTAAGAGCACCATTTAACTAATGGTTATTTATTATAAATCGCATTTTTTATACGTTACATTGACGTTACTCCAAACCTTATACAATTAGGAGTTAACATAATTTATTTCTAATCCAGAATGAGTTGAATTCCTCACTTTACATAATTTATTTTTACAGAAATAATTACATTTATTAAAACGATGCTTTACGACGTGATACTAAGAGCTCACGAGAGGAAGCGAAAGGAAAATTGGAAATTAGAACCGTTGTATACAGGGTGTCCCGTAAGTCTGGACCCATAGGGATTTATAATATATTTTTTATTATGTTGCAGGTAAACCATGTCACTGACTAGAGAGGAGAGAGTTCAAGTTATTTTGCTGGTCGGGACCCGCAGTCACCGGGAAGTGGCCGAAGAATTCAACAATATGCATCCAGACCGCGCACCAATCACACACAGATGTGTTGGCAAGTTGATAGCCAAATTTAAGGAAACTGGATCCGTAGCTGACAAGCCTCGCAGAGGACCTTCAAGGACTGTTACGGAAGACGAAACCAGTACCAATGTGTTGGCTAGCTTCGCTGTCAGTCCCAAGAAGTCACTTCGACGCATGTCCAGCGAAACTGGGACTATTTTCGTTCACCAAACCCTTGCCAGTTAATTCTCACTTATTGTTTTGATCTACAACAATTGTAGATAAATACGTACAATAACATCAGTTTGAGGTGGACTGGGTATTTTATACAATTATACAATACATAAACAATTATGAGAGCAATTTAACAGTTATTATTAATTAATATTATAACACTGTTAATGACACTGCGACACGTGGAAAATACTTTAACTAAATTCAAGTATCTTTAAAGTATCTCGCATTTTATCATTTATTAATGCATAATTTTAATAAGATCGAATTTTTCGAAACATCCAGACAGAATAATAATAAATACATACACTGGTACCCTGGTTATCATATTTATTATGAAAATTAGATTTCGGAGTGATATATATAGACTATATATTACACACACACACTAGAATGCCCGTTGTACCTCGCCCAGCTAAAGCCCCCAAAACAACCTAGGGGTGGGACTGGGAGGGGAGAGTATGTTCCTAAAACCTCTGGTTCTCCCTTAATGTGTATACTAAATTTGGCTCAAATTACCACAGCCATTTAGGCGTGTATAAACGAACATAGAACAGACAGACATCACCCCCCACCCATATATAGATATGATAATTATTTAGTTATCTATCAATAAATAAAAAAAAATGCGCAGTTTTGAGCGGAGTCGAGCAGAGTAACAAATATCTCTTTCGCTCAGTCACCTGTTTTGATTGGCTAATTCGCGTAAAGTGGGTGGAGTTAATGTCTGTCGCTCAGTCGCCCGTTAGGGTCGGATCTATCAAGATGAGCGGCGTTAAAAATCACGAAGTGATCATAATCATTATCCGTAGGGTAGGGAGCCGAAAGCGCGGCTTGTTTATTAAATTTTAAAAAGTTATTCATTTCTATACTATAAGTTTATCAATGAGCAATAAAGTCATCGTGCAACTGGCAGCTGATTTGGTATCTAGTTAGTCCACGGAGCATTATAACTAGGGATGGAAAATAACCGAAAAGTGTAAAACCGGTTTTCACCGTCGCTATATTCTTAAAGCCGGTTTTTACCGGTTTTCACCCATAGGATTCTCTATGCTTTTTAGGGAGGTAAATGATCAAAATATTAAACAGAAATAAGGTTTTAATTGATTCAATTAAGTATGTGTAACATTTGAATTAAAAAGTTTATTATCGAACTTTATTTTTGAAATAACACTTGAGAAAACAAAGAGCATTAAGTGTCTGATCTGACATTCTTGATCGAATCTTTGTGACGAATAAATCAGGAGCTGAAAACACACACTCGGACTCTACGCTGGTGGCTTTTATTTTTAAGCAACGCCTCGTACATTCGATCCAAATTTTCGCTTCTATTCAAAGTGGCTTCAAAATATTTGAATTCATTGTTTACGTCAAAGGTCTCAGAAGAATCTTTCTTGGGTTTCATTTTCAGTTTGTTCATCTCACACATGTACTCGTTCTTTCATAAGTTGATCGTCATCATTTACTTCACGACCTGAGTTGCATTGTGAATCTTCGAGTTTCGAAGCAATTGATTGGACTTGGTTGTCTGTTTCTGAAATCTGGCAAGCTTCTGGAAAAAGCCTCTTAAATGTATGATCAGCATACTTCTTAAGTGCTTGTCTTGAAGGAAAGAGGAACGGTGCTGATGATTCATTTTTCAAGACCTCGGGATTGTGGAGAAAACTCAGCAAGGCGACAGCTTCTTTTTGTCTTCTCGATGAGTAGCGATCAATGAGACACTGACGTAGCTCAAAAGCTAAAGGATTGTTTTTGCTTTCAAATTTATCCAAAATGAACTTCATGGAAGATTCAGCTTTGAGCAAATTTGCATCTTCGGAAGAGAGTCCCTTCAAAACAATTTCCAGTGGACGAAACGTATCAAAGGGGCTCTCTAGAGCATTCCATTCTTCATCTGAAATCGTCTCTGTTAAGCGTATCACTCTGAGGGCCTTTGGAATGCAATTTTTGAGTTTCAAAAATCTATCATGGCCAAAAGACTGTTCCACCTCGTTCTACAGTCAAGGATAAGCTTCATTTCCTTTCCATTAAATTCATCTTTGACAAAATCCTGCAATCTCTCATTTTTCAAAGGAGATTTTCGAAATATGCGACAGATTTTTCTCACCTTATTTATTACTTTTAAGTAATCTTCTCGAAGTTTTGGAAGAACAATTACGTCATCTATGTCGGACTCAAAAATTGTATCAGTGCATAAAATTTCACACTCATCTTCGCTTAACTCATGTGCAGAGTGTTCATCTTCTTCGATGGCTTCATCTTCAGGGGTAGGGTCACTTTCCCCTTCAGCTGAATTTTCAGCAGTTTTTGAATACAAGATATCCGAAACCGCGAGATGTATAGCATGTGCAATGCATTGCTGGTGATCAGGTACTATTTCTCTTCCAAATTTGACCATTACTGAGGCACCGTCGGTGGTGCAACCCACGATATGCTTATCTAGGTACAAGCCAAAGTCTTCCAATTTTTAACTAACGATTGCAATAGTTTTGGTGCTATCGAGAGAACCATTATTTTCATGAGACCAAGAGACCAATGTTGATTTCATCATGAACATTAATATTAACTAGCAAAAGGTCGCGCTACGCGCCGATTTTGCTAGATCTGCGGTGCTTCGGCTGAATTGTGGGCCTACGACGTATTTTATTTTGAACATCAGTAGCCCTTTATCTGGATATCATTCCTATTCCTCTCACCTTGGGCCCCAGTAATTGGGATGCCTGCGGCCTTCCAGTTACTGGCAAACCAATTATTCATTCAATAAAACTACAGAAAAGAACGCAGCCATGAAAATCTAAAGCTTCACAAATCTTAATACAATGAGCTCGGATTTGAAGCTTAAGATTTTCATGACTGCGTTCATTTCTATAGTTTTATTGACCAAATAACTGAACCGACAGTAACTGGGGGCCCTGCGGCCCACCAAATCATAGTTTTCATTGTTTCGAGTGCATCAATAATATTGTTATAGTGTTCCATTAGTTGTGATAAGCATGATCTTCCTGACCGGAATCATGTTGGTTATCATTTTTTTCTGAGTTTCCCCATTAACCCCACCCCTCCCCCATCCCCCCACCCCTCCCCCGTTACCCCACCCCTCTCCCCCATTACCACCACCCCTCTCCCCATTACCACCAAGGGGGAAGGGGGCTGGCACTTTGCAAAGGATTTACTTTAAATTTTTTTGGGTTACATATATATATATATATATATATATATATGAAAATTATTTCACGAAAGTAACACGTGAAAAATATTTATGAACAAAACCACGAAGGAAAGGAAACACAACACTTTAAAACTTTGTGACATGTCATACACACTGCTGCTTCTTTATTCTTACGAGTGAAATGATACCAAGCATTTGATTTCTTTGACATGATTGAGTATTAAATCTTAGAATGTTAACTGATCAATGTGCAATCATCCACATAACATTCAAGACTGAAGCATCAATTATTTACACTTATAAACAAACAAAAAACGATCGAAACGATGCAAAACGTAATTACTATGTTTTGTAAACATTTGGAAACGATGGACCAAAGTGATCGGAGACTTGCGCAAAAATGTGAAAACCGGTTCTTGTCGTCGGTTTCGGTGATGATTAAAAATTTTCATCATTAAAAACCGGGTTCCATCTCTAATTATAACACGGAAATAATTTCTTACAAATGACTGGGAAGAGAAATTTTTAAGCCAGTGGGACGTTGGGGACATTTTCTTTAAGAGCCACTTAGAGTCTGAGTGTAACCTCAAATTTGGATGTGAAGCGGAATATTTTTATGACTGTGGTATTTTTTAAATATATGGAATAACTGGCTTTTCTAGACAAGCGTGATCTGACTTGATAAAGGTAGGCTTCGTTAAAAAGAGTGGCAACTTAAAGGGGTATGAGTATGATCATAGTCTAATTAATATATTACGGAGTCTCCTTATCTCATTCAAGAGTTATCATACTAAAACGAACCTACGATAATGTACAAATGACGTTTTCTCTTTACAATTACCTTACTCTCCACCACTTTTTATCTTTCGAAAAGTAATAAAAAGTTATATTGTTCTTGTTTCCTCTAAACTACAAGTTATTACAACCGTAAAAACTACAATATGTTACAAATCGTGGCCCTAATCTGAAATTACCAACCATTCCAAAAGCGTGTCTAACCTCGCCAACTTCTTAATTGACAATAGTGAATGAAATTTGAAATTTGTAAAACTCATTTGAAACTTGTACAGCTCCCGTGGGAGGGCGCTGCAAGTAAATTTTCGTACGAATGTTTGACTAAAATAAACTTTTAGGATGAGATTCAGTAATTACAGTATATCAGACTCTGGTATGACGTCATATATTGAAACACGCATGTCCACTTATTTATTGTCCAGTTTTAAATTTTATTTTTGTATATTTTCATTAAACTTAATTTGAATTTGAGAATTCAACAATTTTACATATTTAACATGTTAAATACTTAAAATTTAATTTGGAATGAGAGAGAGAGAGAGAGTTACAAGGAAAAGAAGTACCTCAAAAGGCCTTGCGGCCCATACCGAGGAGGTACCAATGGCAACGGGTGCCAGGGAAAATTTTGTGAAAGTTTATTTTTCTTTCAACTATCCTAGCAGTAGTAGAAAACTGGATAGAAAAGTAGAAGGCTCTCTCCCCACCCTCCGCTCCCTCCCTGCCAGAGGCAGGTACGGAAAAAGGTTGAAGAAAATACCTTGACCCTGGAAAAGTAGCCAAGGAAATTTTACAGGAAAGTGGAGAATATATAAATAGCTCTATATTTAGCTTGCTCACAGAGACACCGAGCAAGCGAACTCCTGCAGAGTTTTCTGAGGTTTTAATCTTAAACTATGAGTGTGTTCAGTACTTTGTCTAGCCTATTTTTAAACAGATTTACACTTTGACTGGAAACAACCTCTGAGGGAAGTTGGTTCCAGATATTAACTATTTATAGGAAAAGAAATTTCCGCAGACTGAGGTCCTAAATGTCTTTACACACTCAAATAGTGTGCAAGATTTGGTCTACCCTTTCCTTGAACTGATCCACAGAGGAACTGTTCACAACTTCCGAAGGTAACCTGTTCCATGTGTCACAGATCTTATACGTAAAGTAATTCCACACACACTAGTCCTAAACCGTTTCAAATCCAACTTCCAACCATTGTTGCGAGTTGGGTTATCATTTAAACTAAACATACTTGTAAAATCGACATCGTTGAACCCGCGTAAGAGCTTGAAAACCTCGATCAGTTGACCGCGCAGCCTCCGAGTTTCAAGCGAAAACAAGTTCAGGGCGCGTAACCGTCGATTGTAGCCCATATGCCTAACGGAAGGGATTAACTTTGTGGCCCTCGCCTGCACTCGCTCCAGCCTCACAATATCTTTCCTGAGGGTGGGCGACCAGAACTGCACAGCATACTCCAGGTGCGGCCGAACAAGGGAATTGTACAGTGAGAGCACAATCTCCTTGTTCCGAAACTGAAATTGCCTCCTGATATAACCCAATAGTTTCTGGGCTTTCTTTTCCACCTCTACACACTGTTTCGTAAACTTAAGGTCGCTGCTAATTAGCACACCCAAGTCCTTTTCTAAATCAGTCACCTCGATATGACTCCCCAACATCGAGTAGTCCGACTTGGGATTGGCGTAGCCAATGTGCATCACTTTGCATTTACCCAAGTTAAACGGCATTTGCCATTTTTCGGACCACTCTCCTATCCTACCTAGGTCCGCACGCAGTTCCTCGATCGCTTCGGGCGTCCCAACATTGGACCCAAGCCAAGAAAAGGAGAGAGAGAGAGAGAGAGAGAGAGAGAGAGAGAGAGAGAGAGAGAGAGAGAGAGAGAGAGAGAGAGGCCAATGCGCTTTGGTGGTGTAGTGTTAGCGTCGCTGACTAAGAATCCATCGGCCTCAGGATCGAGACCCGGTGACGGCAGGCGGCGCGCAGCAAAACCCAGTTGTTAATCCTTCCACACAATAAAAAAATTGATTGGTGGATAAATGCAAAAAACTTCCTTTTTCTACGTGAAGGTCAAAATATGATGATAAAAACCCACTCTAATAGACAGTTTATTTCCACAACAGTTTCGATGCCCACTGGCATCCTCTTCGGGTGGATACAGAAAAACGAATGAACCAAAAACAAGAGGGAAAACAGTCCAGAGACCATTAAGAAATTTGTACCTAGATTACATCCCGTTATCCCGACACTGGAAGGGCATTTTTATTAAAGGGGCCCGCTTATAAGTACATTCGCATAAATTTAAAACTATCGTCTTGTTCTATTCATATATCAGGTCATCCCATAAGTAATGTCGTTTTTTACGATAGATTACGTTTAAACTAGTCATACTCGGTTTAAGCATAAATTTTCCGAAGGTTATATCTAAGTGAAGATCTATCGTGTTTCGCTACATACTTTACAGACCTTACCAGTGAAGACGTGTGTTTTGCTTTGTGAACCCCTCATAAACATGGCGGGGAATAGTGCTACTGAAGCAACGCGAAACATTCAGGAAGTTTATGGCAACGATATTCTGCATGTGAAGAAATGTCAAAGATGGTTTCAAAAGTTTAGGAATGGTGACTGCTGTTTGACAGATGCAGCACGCTCTGGACGCCCTGCTGAGTTTGAGATGACCTGCTGTTAGCCGCACTTGAAGAAGACTGTTCAACAACTGTCGAAGAATTGGCCCGGAAACTCAATTCATCCCCGTCCACCATCCATCGACTTTTGCAACAACTCGGGAAAGTGCCTAAGTTAGGAAAATGGGTGCCACATGAATTGTCGGTAAACAATCTGAGGGTGCGGGTAAACATTAGCACAGCTCTTCATTCCCGTGAACTCCAAGATCCGTTTTTGCACCGTTTAGTGACTGGTGATGAAAAGTGGATACTGTACCACAATGTTAAGCGCCGTCGAAAGTGGGTTTGTGCCGGAGAACAAGCGACACCACAGCCAAAACCAAATCTTCATCTTCGGAAGGTGTTGCTTAGTGTTTGGCGGGATAAAGGTGGTGTAATACACTTTGAAACCTTACCACACAACCAAACAATCACCGCTCAAGTCTACTGTCAACAACTGGATCGATTGAACACTGCACTAAAAGAAAAGAGACTTTCTTTGGTTAATCGGAAAGGAATCTTGTTCCACCACGACAACGCACGTCCTCATACCGCTCGGATCACTTCTGCAAAAATTGAGGAGCTTGGGTGGGAAAAACTTCCACATCCTCCATATTCTCCAGACCTTGCGCCTTCAGATTATCATCTCTTCAGGAGTCTGAAAAACTACCTTGACGAGAAACAGTATACTTCTTTAGATGACCTGCACACCAGTCTTTGTACGTTTTTTGCCTCAAAACCGCCTGAATTTTATAAACATGGCATTGAAAAGCTTGTAGGACGTTGGCAGAGTGTCATTGATTCGGATGGAAAATATATACTAGATTAAAAAGTTTCAGTTGAGTTTTTTTTTGTCCTTGAAATTCCGATCTAAAAAACGACATTACTTATGGGATAAGCTGATAGATTCTATTTACATAATTACTAATACAGTTCCCGCCGCTTCGCTGACGGTTAGACAGGCTAAACTACAAAAAAAGAACCCAGCTGTGAAAATTTTGAGCTTCACATTGTGTCAACATTTCTGAATCTGGTATCTCCCAAAACCTCCTCACCCCCATTCATACAACTTGGGGGGCTAACCCCCTCCCCCATTACCCCCACCCCTCCCCATTACCCCCACCCCCACCCTTCCCCCATTGCTAAACTACAGAAAAGAACAGTCATGAAAATCTTGAGCTTCACATTGCCGCCCGTAATACAATTTCTGAATTTTTTTTACAATTTCTGAATTTTTTTCTCACAATTTTTTCTCACAATTTTTTCTCACAATTTCTGAAAGTGTGACGGACAGACGGACGGACAGCTCTCTTATTATAGTATAGATTACATTTATTATTAAATTTGTTACATTTAATATTGTATTATTTATTACAGAAATTATAAATTTATTACATTGATGTTTATTATACAAAAATTATAAACTGAAAAACGAATGAAAGAAGGGCGAGGAGGAAACAATCAAGAGACCGTTACGGATAGATTAGGTCCCGTTCTTCCGACACTGGAAAGGCATTTTTTTTTATTAAAGGGACCCGCTTATAAGTACATTCGCATAAATTTAAAACTATATACTTGTTCTGTACATACAGATTCTATTATTTTTTTTTTACATAATTATTACATTTATTATTCAATCTATTACATTTAATATTGCATTATTATTTATTACAGAAATCATAAATTTATTATATTGATTATTACATTGTTATTTATTATGCAGTGTGTTCTCCCGACACCGGAAGGGCGTTTTTTATTAGGGTCCCACTTATAAGTACATTCGCACAAATTAGAACTATCTTCTTGTTCCATACCGATTCTGCTATTTTGACATAATTACTGCATTTATTATTGCATTTACATTTTTTTTTAACATTTATTATTATTACCTTTACACTAATTACACTTATGTTAGAACCCGTTCACCCGACTCCGTAAGGGATTTTTTGACTAAGAATCTCATTAAAGGGTCTAACTTATAGGTACCCTCGCACAAATTAAAATTATCTTCTTGTTCTATACACACACAGATTCTATTATTTTCCTTTTGACATAATTATTACATTTATAAAGTACTTTACTTGATTCCCAATCTATAGCATGATTATTTTGGCTGGCGTGATAAAAAATAGCATTATTAGTATTACAACTTCTGAAGGCATATTTGTGTTCCTCAATACGGGTTGCAATAGAAGAAATATTGCAACCCGTATTAAGGAACACAAATATGCCTTCAGAAGTTGTAATACTAAAAATGCTATTTTTTATCGCGCCAGCCAAAATAATCATGCTGTAGATTGGGAATCAAGTAAAGTACTTTATAAATGTAATAATTATGTCAAAAGAAAAATAATAGAATCTGTGTGTATAGAACAAGAAGATAATTTTAATTTGTGCGAGGGTACTATAAGTTAGACCCTTTAATGAGATTCTTGGTCAAAAAATCCCTTACGGAGTCGGCTGAACGGGTTCTAACATAAGTGTAATTAGTGTAAAGGTAATAATAATAAATGTTAAAAAAATGTAAATGCAATAATAAATGCAGTAATTATGTCAAAATAGCAGAATCGGTATGGAACAAGAAGATAGTTCTAATTTGTGCGAATGTACTTATAAGTGGGACCCTGCAATAAAAAACGCCCTTCCGGTGTCGGGAGAACACACTGCATAATAAATAACAATGTAATAATCAATATAATAAATTTATGATTTCTGTAATAAATAATAATGCAATATTAAATGTAATAGATTGAATAATAAATGTAATAATTATGTAAAAAAAAATAATAGAATCTGTATGTACAGAACAAGTATATAGTTTTAAATTTATGTGAATGTACTTATGAGCGGGTCCCTTTAATATAAAAAAAAATGCCCTTCCAGTGTCGGAAGAACGGGACCTAATCTATCCGTAACGGTCTCTTGATTGTTTCCTCCTCGCCCTTCTTTCATTCGTTTTTCAGTTTATAATTTTTGTATAATAAACAACAATGTAATAATCAATGTAATAATAAATTTATAATTTCTGTAATAAATAATACAATATTAAATGTAACAAATTTAATAATAAATGTAATAATTATGTAAAATAATAGAATCTATATGAATAGAACAAGATAGTTTTAAATTTATGCGAATGTACTTATAAGCGGGTCTCTTTAATAAAAATGCTCTTCCAGTGTCGGGATAACGGGATCTAATGTAGGTGCGAATTTCTTAATGGTCTCTGGACTGTTTTCCCTCTTGTTTTTGGTTCATTCGTCTTTCTGTATCCACCTGAAGAGGATGCCAGTGGGCATCGAAACTGTTGTGGAAATAAACTCTCTCTATTAGAATGGGTTTTTACTATTATGATTGATAGATAAATGGGCAACCTGGGTGGCCTAGTGCAAGACGCTGGGCTGCTGGTGGGGCGTGGTTCGAATTCTACGTTAAACTGTAGGTCTAAGGTGGAGTGACAAGTTTGACTTCGTCAGAGTGAACAATTCGGGCGGAAGCAAAACCAAGGTTACCAAAGTATATAGATAAGTAGATACATTTTACTCAAATTTATCATATTAAAAATTGACTGCAAGAATTAATGTACTATTATATTATACAGGGTGCGCATAAGTCGCTTTACCAAGAATAATGAAATCACCGTGAAGAATAATATACCGAGAAAAATTATTTTTATATTTGCCTGCACTGATTCGGCAACACTGATATGGTGGCAACAAGATGGTGCTGCACCACATTTCTTTCACCACATTTCGCGTGGGATGGTCGAATGGTGTCCTCGGTCACCGAACATAACCCCATGTGATTATTAAATGTCGGGTATAACCAAAGATAGTCTACGGCTAGAAGCCTCGGGACTTCGATCACATGAAGACTTTGATACGCCAAGAGTTCGAGACGTTGCATAATAACAAAGAACTGTGCAACGCTATTTGTTTAGTGGTTCAAAGATGCAACGTGTGTATTGAACATGATGGAGGACACTGAACAATTTCAATAAATAAATATTAGTCTTCGCAAGGTGATTTCATTACTCTCGGTAAAGCGACTTATGCCGCACCCTGTATTTTATTGTAATATTTAAAACATTTAAAATTAATTTTATTTGACTTAAATATTTCTTTTTAGTTTCTTCTACTTCGGGAAACGAAATATATAAAGGTTAATTCGCTCGGATATTAATTTTTCCATTTATATAATATATATATATATATATATATATATATATATATATATATATATATATTATTCAATCGCTGAATTCCAATTTGCGATTTTTTCATTTTCTTTGGAAAGTTTCACGCTTTTACAGATTTTGCAAGGATATTGTGTTATATAAGGGGTTCCAAAAAACCTTAGCCCCCCACCCCATTTGCAGCTTACATGTTTACTTATATCGAAAGAGTTTTTAGTGATTATAAAAATATATAAAATTCTTTATTTATTGCAGGTATTAAAATTACTCTGGCTGATAAAGTGATAATATAATGGCTTCTCAATTAATTGGTGATTCGGAGAGGCAACGTGATAGATCGCATACGAGCAATAACATTTGTTTGTTTTTTCTGTTTAAGGTGCTTCAACCCTGCTGGATTATTGACCATTATTTTTTTTTATTTTTTATTTTTTTTTTTATTTTTTTTTTTGTCTCCCCGAAGGGATGTTGCAAAATTACAAAGATATACTTCTTAATGTTTGGATTTTTCCAATAACATTTCGGGAAGCTCGTGATGCTGGCGCCACCTTTATAACACGTTCATGGGTTGCAAAAAGTTGCGAAGAAGTGAGGGCTTCGTCAAAAGAAATTGAAATAAAACTTTGGATGAATGTGAAATGGATACAACCAAATCTGGGCGCCCAAATTTGCCACTCTCAGGAAACAAAGGACATCATTGAAAGCGGTACGCGTAAACGGAAAAACAGCTGTGCTAAACTTTCTAGAGAGATCGAAGTGTTGAGAGGAAAGATCGTTAGTGGTGAGATCATTCGACTGTACCGTCATAGGCAAGGTTTAAAGCCTTGGCATGAACTTCCAAAGCCAAGAAAAAAACTCAACTCAACATCGATGACAGAATGTGGTTTGCCCATTATCTTGAAGATTGGGATGTGGATGATTTCATGCATTTAGCTGCCTTCGATGAATTTTTTGTTTACGTAACACGTCGGCCTAACTACCAAAATGATCGAGTGTGGGCCACAACACCAGATGAAATCGATGACAATGAACATTATCGCGAATTATAAAAAAAGTCCAGACTGTGTTGGTGTGTTTGTTTTGTTCACTGCAAAGAAGCTCATGTGGGTGTTGAAGTCAAATGGTCAGAGTTGGGATGGACAGTATTTTCGTGATATTATTCTATCCCAGCATGTCGTTCCTTTTCTAAGAAACCCAAACAGTGTTATGGATGTCGATCAGGTCACACTTCTGCACGTAAGGCCCCCTGCTTTAAGGCATTAGCCATTCAACAGTTGTTGCGGAACCATGAGATCGATTTCTTTGGAAATGAAGAATGGCCAGGAAATTCTCCTGACCTGAACCTCTGTGAACACATTGGATCAGTTATAAAGGACAAGGTTGAATGTCTCTTGTTTCAAGAACCTGCAGCAAATCGATTTTCGAAGGATACAATGACGCAACACATTGAAACTGTTTTAGCAAATTTGCGTAACGATCAAGATCTATTCGCGTCACTTTTGGCAAGCTACCCAAAGCGAATTCAGGCTGTCTTGGAAGCCAATGGCGGGAACACCAAGTTTTAATCGTTTCTCATTAAATGTAGGATTAAATTCTCTTTTGTAAGGTATGTTTAGTTTTACTGTACCTCTAATGGTTTAGGCCATGGTGCGGGGGGCAAAGGGTTATTGGAGTATATCACCCAAACCGGCAGGGAAAAAAGTATAAAACGGTGTTTAAAAAGGCTAATTGATTTCGGTCGGTCACAACGAAGCCCTTTTCAAAGCCATAAATTGGTTAAAATGACTGTTAAGGCATAATCCCGGACAGAGAAATGGTGGCTGTTGTACATCTGGCAGTTGGAAAAAGGAAAATATTGCCCAAATTTCAAACATTCAAGATAAGAAATCTTCAAGTAAAAATCAATCCTATACATCTGGCAGCCGGTCACGACCCGAAATTACCCTAAAATATTTAAAAATTTAAAAAATAAAGCTATCCATTGTAGGACAGCTTAATATTTGAAATGCCGTTTTCTCCTAAAATATAAATGCCTCGTATATTTGTCTCTGTTCCTGGTCCCTGACCTTCATGATAGGTTTAGAATCCTGGAAATTAAAAATATGATTATGATGTTCCCTATGCTGAACCAAGCTACTGTAAGTATTACCCGATCTCACGTCACGTTTGTGGGAATTAATCCTTCTCTGAAAATCAATTGTCTCCGATGTATTTTTGAGAGCAGCCTCCACATGGGATTTCATAAACTACGCCAGAATTGTTGGAGGCTTTTGTAATAGGATGACGGATGAACGAAGATAATTTATTTGGCACAGCGGCGACCAACTTAATCTGCTGTGGCAAGAGTGAGGAAAGCCCTTTGTTAACCTCAAAGGGCACTTTAAGGAATGAAACGTCTTTATCCTGGCTCCTAGTTTTGGGAGAAAAGAAAAATCTCCTAGCGGCGAAATAAGCTTTATCACTGAACAATTTGGAAGAACCTAAAGCTATAAATATATTTTTAATATGTAAAACTTTATCGTCAAGATAAATGGAGTCACAAATCCTGAAAGCTCTCAAAAAGAGACCCGAAATAACGCCTTTTTTAGTACAGAGAGAATGATTGGAAAAAGCATGAATGTAACTGTGAATGTGTAGGCTTTCTAAATACTTTGAAAGAAGGACTTTGGTTGGGATCTCTTAAAATAAGAACATCCAAAAACGAGAGATCCACTAATCTCAACTTCATGCGTAAACTGTATTGAAGGTACAAAACTGTTAAAATCCCATCAGCTCATCCAAATGATCAAATCCACATTAGATTCCAAAATAACACACGTGTCATCAACTTAACGGAACCAATTGACCCCCAGCACTAAAGATTCTGGCAAAAAATTAACTTAGAAACTTCCATAAATTTCCAATCATGCTCTCTGTATTAAAAAAAAGTTATTTCGGGTCTTTTTTTGAGAGTTTTCAGGATTTGTGACCCATTTATCTCGACGATGAAGTTTTACATGTTAAAAATATATTTATAGGTTTGGGTTCTTCCAAATTGTTCATTGATGAAGCTTATTTCGCCGCTAGGAGATTTTTCTTTTCTCCCAAAACTAGGAACCAGGATAAAGTGTTTCATTCCTTAAAGTGCCCTTTGAGGTTAACAAAGGGCTTTTCTCACTCTTGCCACAGCAGATTAAGTTGGTCGCCGCTGTGCCAAATAAATTATCTTCGTTCATCCGTCATCCTATTACAAAAGCCTCCAACAATTCTGGCGTAGTTTATGAAATCCCATGTGGAGGCTGCTCTCAAAAATACATCGGAGAGACAATTGATTTTCAGAGGATTAATTCCCACAAACGTGACGTGAGATTGGGTAATACTTATAGTAGCTTGGTTCAGCATAGGGAACATCATAATCATATTTTTAATTTCCAGGATTCTAAACCTATCATGAAGGTCAGGGACCAGGAACAGAGACAAATATACGAGGCATTTTATATTTTAGGAGAAACGCCATTTCAAATATTAAGCTGTCTTACAATGGATAGCTTTATTTTTAAAATTTTAAAATATTTTAGGGCAATTTCGGGTCGTGACCGGCTGCCAGATGTACATGATTGATTTTTACTTGAAAATTTCTTATCTTGAATGTTTCCTTTTTCCAACTGCCAGATGTACGACAGCCACCATCTCTCTGTCCGTGATTATGCCTTAACAGTGTCATTTTAACTTCAGCTTTTTGGCGGAATCGAAGTTTTATAACTTTTTTAGACATCTTAACTAGTTTATGGCTTTGAAAAGGGCTCGGATGTGACCGGCCGAAATTAATTAGCCTTTTTAAACACTTTTTTATAATTTTTTCCCTACGGTTTTGGGTGATATTATATTGTTGCGGTAAATACAATCAAAGTTTATATATATATAAAATATGAGAGAGAGAGAGATCCCATCATTTTCTAAATATTTTTTTGATTAATTAATGATTAAATTTGAAACAATGATTAACTGATTAATCAGAACCATGCCCTAGTACAGACCCCCGAACACGCTAACTTCAAAATTCTCAGATTTCATTACAGAGGTCAGAAACTGGGTAAAAGATATACATTCTCCAGCCCCAAATATTTTTCTCTGTGGTGATTTTAGTTTTCCATTCATGAAATATAAAAAGATAAGAAAAAAATATATACACACCAGGACAAGGGGGCACACGGAAAGACCAGGAGCAAGTAAAAATGCTACTAGCTCTAGCCGATGAATTTATGTTAACACAAGAAATAACAGAAAACACAAGAAAAAAGAACTGCCTAGATTTGGTATTCACAAACAGCAGCAACCTAATTGATAACGTAGAAATATCCCTAACTATAATATCGGATCACAACATTATTGAAATAACAACCAATATAAAAGAACAGGAAAGGAAAGAACACGAACAATAGAAAGAAGCAAATTCGAAATTTTTAATTTTCACTCCAAAGCTATATAAACTTCCAGTATGGAAGTAATAGATCGGAAAATCTTCACGGCCAAGGCAACGGAAAAGATGCTAATGACCTTAGAGAAGACGCTGGAAATTGTGGAAAGACGTCCCAAAAATGCAACAAAGAGGAAAGAGAAGCAGGTTCATGAGACAAACGAGGTCATTGTTCCGAAAGAGAAAAAGAGTGACTGCAAAATTAAGTAACTGTAAAGACAGCAACATCAGAAAAATATTAAATGATACACTGCAGAGTATAGATTGCATCATACAGGAACTAATTGAGAAGCATATAGAAAAAGACGACGACGACGCTATAGAAGCGATAAAGGCTGACTCAAAGTACTTCTATAATTTTACAAAAAGGAAGTCGAAAAATCACACGACTATCGAACCTTTGAAAAATCAAGACGATGATTTATCTGATGATTTAACAGAAGTATCTGAAATATTAAGAGCTCAGTACGAATCATCTTTCAGTATCCCAAAAACTGACAAACTGATATGCGATAGAAACGCGTTCTTTGAAGAACTACAAGGGGAAAGTATAACGGACTTCGACTTTACGACAGATGATATTAAACAAGCTATAGGGAAACTAAAAGCACATTCATCGGCAGGACCGGAGAAATGGAATGCCACACCGATCAAAAACTGCAAGAAAGCAATCGCTGAGTGCCTGTATTGGATATGGGGACGATCACTAGACACGGGAGAAATACCGGGCATCCTGAAGAGCGCAAACATGGTCCCAATATATAAAGGAGATCGATCCGAAGCCAAAAACTATAGGCCAGTGTCGCTTACATCTCATCTCACTAAACTATTGAAAGAATAGTCAGAGGAAAAAATCTGACTTTTTGGAAACTCAAAAAAATTAAATGATAACCAATATGGATTTCGGTCGGATAGATCATGCCTATCACAACTAATGGAACACTACAACAACATTATTGATGCACTTGAAAGTAATGAAAACTATGATGTAATATACACAGACTTTGCCAAAGCGTTCGACAAGTGTGACCATGGAATCATAATACATAAACTGAAATATATGGGAATAACAGAAAAAGTAGGAAAATGCATATATAATTTCCTTAGTGAGCGGTGGCATGTCGTTACAGTTCAAGGAGTATCTTCATCAGAATCAGAGGTCCTCAGCTCAGTACCACAAGGAACAGTATTAGTTCCACTACTATTCATAATCATGCTAATTGACATAGATGAGTACGTTACCAGAGACAGCGCAGTAAAATCCTTTGCCGATAAGACAAAGAGCAGTAGAAAAATAAGAAACCCAGAAGATATAGGATCTCTACAAACCGACATGAACAGAATCTACAAGTGGACGGAAGACAACAATATGAAGTTTAATACTGAGGAATTTCAACTGTTAAGGTACGGAAAAAGGGAGGACCTAAATTCCATGGTACATTATACCCCAAATGGACAGGAAATTCAGAGAAATTCTAAAGCAGAAGATTTAGGAGTTGGTAATGACTGATGCGAAATTTGAAACACAAAATATGATAGTAAATAGAGCAAAGAGAATAATTGGGCAGATACTGAGAACCTTTAAACGAAGGTGTTGGTTTACGTCGTCGTCGTCGGCCTAGGCAAGCTACGGCTTGGGACCGTAGCGCATCTATCCGGTATAGGTTAACCTGGATGATGTAGCCATAAGCACTGCCGCTAGTTAAGTGCCAACCAGTGATTATCTCACTAGCCGTATTGAGTCCGTTAGGCGAAACTACGACAGTACCAAAGGTGGAAAATATAACCTTTGGTTTTCTATTATTTATTGTAAAATGGACATGGTATTAGATTAAAATAAATATTTGAATATAAATAATTAACTGACAATTGTGATATATAATTAATTATGTTTACATACAATAAAATAATATAGTATACATAAAATTAGTATTAATGTGGTTCACAATTGAATTATAATGGGGTAACTAATTTAAAATGAATTTATACTATTCCGAAATTCAAGACGGTAAAATTAACATTTAACTTGAAACTAAAATAAGAGTATTCACTACACACTCCCCCACCAGAGAGGAAGTTCAAAGAGTTCCGAACGACACAGATTTCCTCTGGACCTTTTTGGTAGCTACATGTACCTCACTTAAGGTTGATTCCAAAAACGCAGGCTTAAGACGATCGATAGAAACCTTGTCGACCTTGGAACCGCGCTGGATGAGAAATGATTTGCGCGTACGTCGGAGAACTTCATAGGGTCCGTCATATGGACATTGGAGGGCCGTTTTGGGACAGGTACACGAACGAAAACGTGGGTGCAAGACTGGAGGGCTGGGGAAACAAAGATGTTCTGTTGGCTAGTCAATCGAGGGGGAACAGGCTGAAGGGACTGCATGTGAGAGGAAAGTGTTTGAGCGAATTCCGTAGGATCACATGACTTATCCCCTGCAGTGAAGTAGCCACCTGGTAGCCGCAGTGTTGTTCCATAGACTAGTTCAGCCGCTGTAGTCTTCAGATCACTCTTAAATGCAGAGCGAATACCAAGCAAAACGAGTGGAAGCTTATCCATCCAATGGGAGTCTTCGTGACACATAAGGGATGACTTCAGCTGGCGATGGAAGCGTTCGACGAGGCCGTTAGCTTGCGGATGATACGCACAGGTATGCGCATGTACTGTACCCAACAAGCTGGTAAACTTCTTCCAAAGCGAAGACTCAAATTGGCGACCTTGGTCAGTGATGACTTTTGTCGGCAATCCAAATCTTGATACCCATCCATGAAGAAAGGCTCTTGCAACAGTGTCCGCTTGGATATCAGGAAGTGGGATGGCTTCAGGCCATCTGGAAAAGCGGTCGAGACAGGTGAGCAGATAACGTTGGCCTTGAATCACTGGAAGAGGGCCAACAATGTCTACATGAATTACCTCAAATCGCTGGGATGGGGGCGGAAATGCGTCAAAGGGGACCTGGTGTGCCTTTGGACTTTGGCACGCTGGCAGGCAAGGCACGTTTTGGTCCAATGTTTGACATCCTTCCGCATCGAGGGCCAACAAAGCGAGAGGTAACCAGGTGTTGCGAAGCACGGATACCAGGATGGGAGGGCTTATGAAGATCCATGAAGACTGCTTTTCTGTGACATGGAGGGACATAAGGGCGAATAGCAGCTGTTGATACGTCGCAATAGAGGGGCACAGACAATCCTGGCATACTCATTTTCTTGAGGGAAAGTGAGTGAGTGGAGTCTTCTCTGAGCAGTTCTTGTAGTTCCGTATCCTTATCTTGATCCTGTGCATAGCATTCCACAGTGTAGAGCTGAGGGTAACAGAAGTAATCTCTATTCTTGAAAGTGCATCCGCTGGAGTGTTCAAGACACCTTTGATGTGGCGGATATCTGTGGTAAATTGCGAGATATAATCGAGTTGCCTGATGACTCTGGAGAGTGGTTACAGCTGTTTTTATTGAAGACAGTGATCAAAGGTTTGTGGTCGGTAAAAACACAAAAATCTCGGCCTTCAAGGAAATGTTGAAAATGCTTCACGTTTAAGTAAATAGCAAGAAGTTCACGTCCGAAAGCACTATAACGCGTTTGGGCTGGCTGCAGCTTTTTCGAGTAAAACGCGATGGGTGCTTGTTGACCGTTAATGGTTTGTTCCAACACCACCGATCGCAACATCTGAGGCATCGACCGTCAGAGTTAGGGGGGCATCACTGATAGGAAATGACAAAGACAATGCACTATTGATAGCATTTTTGGCATTGTCGAACGCCTGTAAACTATCGCTACACCATAACAATTTCGTTACCTTGCGTTTGTGTGTGATCATAGCGTGTAGAGGAGCAAGAACACTAGCACAGTTTTTAATGAACTTGTGGTAATAATTTACCAAACCTAGAAACCGACGTAACTCACGCTGATTATTTGGCATTGGGTAATTTTTTATATCACTTCACACTTGTCCTGAAGGGGGGTAATTCCGTGCTGCGAAATCGTGTGACCAAGAAATTCCAAGGTTGGCTGTGCAAACACACACTTAGATGCATTAATAGTAACACCGTATTGTTCTAAGCGTTGAAAGAGGAGTGAAAGATGTTCCTTATGTTCCTCTTCCGTTGAGCTGGCCACAAGCAAATCATCGATGTAGGCATAAACAAAGTCTAAGCCTCTGGTGACCTCATCTATAAACCTCTGAAAGGTTTGCGCAGCATTCCGTAGCCCGAACGGCATCTTCAAAATTCGAATAACCCAAATGGTGTACAAACTGCAGTCTTGGGAATATCCGAAGGCTCTACGGGAATGTGGTGGAAAGCCTTAACGAGATCTATTTTACTGAAGATAGATTTGCCGTGGAGAAGGAAGTAAAGTCTTGGACATTTGGTACCGGATATCGGTCCGGGATGGTTGTCGAATTCAAAAACCGGTAATCCCCACATGGTCTCCAGTCTCCTGACTTCTTCTGGACCAGGTGTAGGGGAGAGGACCAACTGCTTTTGGAAGGTCTTATTATCCCAAGATCCAGCATAAGCTGGAATTCCGATTTGGCAGCTTTCAGTTTGTCCGGGGCAAGACGTCTGGGTTTTGCAAACACAGGGGGACCTTTTGTTGTAATGTGATGGGTAATGGTGTGCTTAATGGTATCACCCATCTGCATCGGTTGAAGAATTCCTGGATATCGCTGGAAAAGGCACTGGTACATGGAATTAGGGGAACGAGGGAAAGTGCAGAGTTCGAGGCGTCCGGAAGGGCAACCTGTTTGGCAAGAACAGAAAGCAGTGTGGCCTGGTCGCATAAGCGTCGCTTGTCAAGATCCACCAGGAGTTTGAAATGCTGGAGGAAGTCAGCGCCGATTATGGGATGCCGCACTTGAGCACAGATGAAAATCCACTTGAAGGATCGGTGAAGGCCCAAGTTTAGTTCACGCGACTGAGTACCGTACGTGGGTATGCGTGAACCGTTAGCAGCGTATAGAGGCGGAGATTCCGAGTGCTTATGACCAGATTTTTGAGGGAATACACTGACTGACGCTCCGGTATCGACCAAGAAATTGACACCAGAGTTCCTGTCCTTTATGAATAACAGGTTGGCAGTGCGAGTACTAGACGCCATTAGGACTCGCTGCTGGGGTTTTCCGACGAAAAATTGCAAGGGGAGATGCACTTCCTAGCCATCTTTCCGAATTTGGAGTGGTAGAAGCAGATCTTCCCGGAACTCGAACGATGCCTCTTCGTAAATCTTGACCGAGAATGGCTTCTTTGCCGTTGATTTTGTAGCAGAGAACAAACGTGGTTGAGTTGTTGACTTAACTCTTTCACTTTCAACTCCAGTTCCGATTGTGTGTTCACGTTGTTGACCGGAGCTGTGTCAATCTCCACTACTTTGTCGGCAGTTTCTGCTAGTTTATCAACTGGAGTAGCAGGATCCATAGTGGCCAAGACACGCTGAGCTGATGGAGGAAGTTTCTGCAAGAACAACTGTCTAAAGATGTCCTTATCGAAGGTTTGTGCGCGTTCGCCTAGAGCACTGCATAGCCCTCAGCATTTGAGTGGGCTTACGGTCTCCAAGTTCTTCTTTTGAGATTAACTGATGTAGTTTCTCACGCTCGGAGACAGTGGTGCGGCACAGGATGGCAGACTTCAGATCGTTGTATGGGTCCTCACTCGTGGAAGTACACACATGACGTCACGGACTGCAGAGATGATGCTCGCTGGTAGAGAGGACAAAACATGATCGTATTTCGTCCTGCTAGCGGTGATCCTTCCCAAGTTGAATTGTGATTCCCTTGGTGGAACCAAATAAATGGATCACCCGGCCAGAAGACGGGGAGCTTTACGCTCAAGTGGGAGATGGCACCAGCGTCGTCAGGCATCTTCTCCTAGGCTTGCTGACGTACAAGCAAGACGACAAGTTCCCAACGAAGGAGTGGAGGTTGAGACGAGCGCAGGCACAGAGCGCACGGGCTGGGGTGAGGGGCAGAGGGCACGAGCGACATTACAGTCTGGTCCTAGTCGCTCGGGTGAAGGGGGTGGTGGGCACGAACGACGTTACAGTCTGGTCCTAGTCGCTCGGGTGAAGGGGGTGGTGGGCACGAACGACATTACAGTCTAGTCCTAGTCGTTCGGGTGGAAGGGGTAATCCAGCTCCGGGGTCACCAATTGTTGGTTTACGTCGTCGTCGTCGGCCTAGGCAAGCTACGGCTTGGGACCGTAGCGCATCTATCCGGTATAGGTTAACCTGGATGATGTAGCCATAAGCACTGCCGCTAGTTAAGTGCCAACCAGTGATTATCTCACTAGCCGTATTGAGTCCGTTAGGCGAAACTACGACAGTACCAAAGGTGGAAAATATAACCTTTGGTTTTCTATTATTTATTTGTAAAATGGACATGGTATTAGATTAAAATAAATATTTGAATATAAATAATTAACTGACAATTGTGATATATAATTAATTATGTTTACATACAATAAAATAATATAGTATACATAAAATTAGTATTAATGTGGTTCACAATTGAATTATAATGGGGTAACTAATTTAAAATGAATTTATACTATTCCGAAATTCAAGACGGTAAAATTAACATTTAACTTGAAACTAAAATAAGAGTATTCACTACAAAGGGATAGGAATATAATGATTCCTCTGTTGAAAACACTGATCATACTCAAGTTGGAATACTGTTCGGTCCTAACATTCCCATATAACAAAAGAAGACGTTAGTCAGCTAGAAGGAATTCAGAGAAGCTTCACAGCCCAGATCAATGGGTGTAAAGAATCTAATATACTATTGAGCTAAAATATGTGTGTGTTGTGTGTGTGTGTGTGTGTGTGTGTGTGTGTGTGTGTGTGTGCGCCCTTTTTTCGGAACCGTGCACAGCCTAAACGGCACATCAGAAAATTCTGCAACCGCCACCAACTCATAGCCCTTGAGCTGACGATGTGCTCTGTCAAGTTTCCCGGTCCTAGGTCACCGGTTACTGGGTCCGAAGGCTCCAGCACCGCGATAAAACTACAGAAAAGAACGCAGCCATGAAAATCTTGAGCTTCACATTTATACTGTGATATACTGTATATACTGCTACCCGCCCTCCGGGCGGGTAGCAGTATAATGGGGGGAGGGGGTGGGGGTAATGGCTTTTTTACTTTTGTGTGTGGGGGTAACGACGTTTTTTTTAATTTTGTAGCTTAGCCACTTCTTCCTATGAGGGCTTCATATAATATATTTTTAAATCTACAACCAATAAAAAAAAAAAAAAATGAAGTAGTGAAAAAAAAAATCCGGAGGGCGATAGCGAGCTACCGCTTGTTAAACTTATATTCACTGGAAAGGAGAAGAGAGAGACACCATTATTTACACTTGGAAAATAGAGAAACTAGCCCCCAATCTTACTCTGAACGCTATAACCCCCCAAACAACAGTGGAAAGTAGAAAAGGAAGACTGTGTCGTGTTCTCAAATTAAAGGCTGGACAGGGAACATCCTTAGCCCTGAAGGAAAATAGTTTTGTTGTGAGAGGACCAAGACTGTTTAATCAGCTGCCCAAAGAACTAAGGAACACGAATGGTGTTGCGGTAGACATCTTCAAAAGAAGATTAGACGCCTGGCTCAGAACAATCCCGATGAGCCGGGCGTACCTGGCTATGTGAGGTGGAGAGTACAAGAAACCAACTCTCTACTTCTCCAAGCCAACTCGAGAAGAGGGACGACAAGCTTGACCTTCGCGAAATGAGGTGTATATATGTATATATATATATATATATATATATATATATATATATATATATCAGGGGCTGTGCGGGTCTATCACTTTCGGGTCGGGTCATTTTTCTAATTTACTTTCGGGTCCTGGTCCGGGTCCGGGTCGGACCGAAAGTTCACTTTCAGGTCCTGTCGGGTCTTTCAGTATATGACCCGGGTCTGGGTCGGGTCCATTATTAAAATGTAATAATTATAATGTGGTATAGAATAGGTAATAAGACTGCTACCGTAGCTACATTAACATGTTTTCTGAAACAGTAAAACATTATATGGCTATACGGTAGTAGCCTAACCATATACAGTATATTAATTAATCCGATTTTGGAAATGTTTGAAAGTAAGTGTATTAATTGTATTAATATTTAATAGTAACTAGGTATAGTTATACACGCATTGCTACAGGGCCGTTTCTAGCCATTAGGGGCCCTAAGCAGTATACCCATTTGAGGCCCCACCCCTCCATCCACCAACTCACGCCTTACTACATCACCTCAGCACACACATACAAAAAATGACTGTTAATAAAAAACAATTATGAAACATTTATGTCCAAAACAAATAATATGTACTTTCAGAAGACAAACAGAAAAATACTCTTCATGAAATTCCTGAAAATTAGCTTATACATTATTTAGAATAAATGACAGAACTATGTATAAAAATTAATGCAATTATCAACTACCAAACATTACTAACTCTACTATACAATCGTGTAATAGCTAACAGTTATACAGAACAGTTTGTATCTTCAAATTTTTTGCCTCCTAGATTTTTTTTCTGGGCAAAATCATCAATAACATCATCATATGAAATCTCCCTGCCAACGTCCTGGTTGATGCTTATGATGCCAAGGCTACTGAGGCGATCCTGCCCCATTGATGATCTGAGGTAGTTCTTGATTAGCTTCATCTTAGAGAAGCTCCTCTCAGCTGACGCTACTGTCACAGGTAGAGTGCAGGCAATTCTTAGTGCAACCCAGAGATTGGGGTATAGTTCCTCCAGTTGCTTCTGATGAATGAAGGAGAGAAGCTCCACTGCAGTCATGTTGTGTGAAGGTAAAGTCGGCAAGTTCTTAATTTCGAGGGCCAGTTCTCCTCCATCAATGTCAGTCAGCTCCAGAGCTCAGTATCTTAGAGAGCTTTTCACACTTGCAGGACAAGTCTTCCTTGTTCATTGTGGTGAAGTTTAGGAGAACCCCAAATATGTCCCTCACATCACCTAATGTTTTGAATATCTCATTTATTGACCCGATGGCACAATCTACCACCACACTGAAAAATTTGACTTCCAGCCTCTTTAAGGCTTCTGTAAATGGTTCGTCAGGAGCTTCGTAAGCAAAGTGCTTTTTTGTGGATCTGAGCTGCTTCTCCTTCAGCACAGCCTCCACATTCATTTCCTCACATATGTCCCTAGCTACGACTTGTGCTGCAACAAAACCTGTGTTTCTGTAGCTGGTGAGAGTCTTTTGTTTTTGTGAGGAGGTTGACTGCCACATCAAACTGCATTGTAGGAGACTGCAGAAGTTTGTTCACATGGTTAACTGCATGAAGAATGTCATACCATACTACTGTGCAAATCTGAAAGCGATAAGACCCTACCTCCTCTGCAAGTGCTTGTGCTTCAGTCCTGGCTATGGCATCTGTGGCATTGTTTCTGACTTCCAACAGGGCCTCTCTGATGTTGTGGCTCTGGTATCGCACAGCCTCAATGCTCTTAAGCCGGCTCTCCCACCTGGTTTCACTCCAAGACTTGAGTGTTATGTTCACGTGCTTCTTTAGGACTGTCCATCTCTGTGTAGGTGCTGCAAAAAGGTTGTACAATTTTTGTACGTTGCCAAAGAAGCTGATGGCATCTGTGGAAGCTTTAACTGCATCAGCCACTACAAGATTCCGTGTGTGATCCCCACATGGAACATAGAGTGCACGACAGTTCTTCTTTAATAACCTTACCTGAACACCCGTAATTAGTTTGTACGACTTCCTTGAAAACAACTTGCAGCAGAAGCAATAAAGAGCATCATTTCTTCTAGAGTACATCAGCCAGCTTCGCTTTATTTTTTCCCCATTAATTAATGTTCTGTACATGTAATGGTGATGAACACTTCTACCGTCCTCTCTTTTAGGGAATGTGAAATCTGGACTGATTTGAAATAGTTCTCGAGACACCAGATCTGTCTTCAAGGCATCTGATAGGACAACTGGCCAGTCATACGGATCAACTGGTGGAGCAGATCTTGGTTCTTGTTGCTCAGTAGAAATGCCTGTGTGTGGTGTTTGAAGCTGAACAGAAGATGGGCCACTTGTTGGTTCATCAGGCTCTACTTCTACTGGTGTTTGAGGTTGCATAGAGGATGGTCCTGCTGTTGGCTCATGATGATCATCGGGTTTTGCTGAGGATGGCTTTTCCAAATATTTCAGTAGTGCTCCTGAGAAGAACATAACATTACATATTCTGTTAATTTTTTGCTAAAATACTCTTATCTTGTTTGATAATTAATTGATCTGTGTGAACAGAATTTGAGGTGATGTGATCCATTAAATTTCACATTTCGAAATATTATAAATATTACAGAGACTAGCTTACTCTACACGATTCCTGAGCATTTGCCTAGCTTGATGGTCTACCTAACCTAGTTGCCCGAACTGTAATCATAAGAATATACAAGTGGCACATCTCACCTGTGCTACTGGAAAGCTTCTCTTCCTCTATTTTCTTTTTCCGTTTGTCAGCTCCTGATGGATAATGTCGTTTCATTTTCCAAGATGCACGAAGTCACATCTAGTTAACCTCAACTAATCTGCTAAATAATAATAATAATGATGATGATGATAATTGTTATAATTGTAATGTTAATCAAATATATTCAAATAATCAGACCATTTAGGTTTTAACCAACAAAATTCACATTATCTGAAAAAGATGAGAAAAGAATTAATAAACTTGAAAACGTAACGAAAATAATCCTAGGTTTTAGTGTTACAAAATCTCTTAATAATTAGTAAATTAGTGAAATAATGTTTTACAATACTAGAAAAATTAAGCATTTAGGAAAGTATAAGCATATAGTAAGAATAAAGTTAAATAATTTAGAAATAAGATCTCACAATAGTTATTTACACACAACGACCAAAACGTTTCGTTTGTCTCCATTTTATCACATTTGTCTCATACAAAAACTTTAATTAATACGACAATAATAATAAGGATAATAATAATAACAATAATATTAATAATAACTTCAGCTATATTCCTATTCTTGCCCACTGAGCTATGTATGACCTGGGAGCCTGTCTAGGGGCCCCCTAGTAGCAGCGGGGCCCTAAGCGGCCGCTTAGTCTGCTTATGCCAGGAAACGGCCCTGCATTGCTAAGGGGCAAAGTACGATGTATGATTGCTCTCTTCAGCCCCCTTATTCTAAATTTTAATTAATTTTGTGAAAACAAATTCTATATTTTTTTGAGTGAACTCAAATGGAAATTATCATCTTGCATTAAAATTAAATACTTTGTTTATCTTAAAAAACAAAAATAAAACCGATATGAAATAATTAAAGTCATTTGGTAGTAATATTGTCTTTATATTTTGAGGGCAACATATTCTGTGAACTTCTTCAAAACAGATATTGATATAGAGGCATAGCCTATACTTATTTCTCCTAGAATCTATATTGAAAGTTGTGGCAAGACAGGAAAGAGATTTCCGAATTTTTAACCGATTTTTTTTATTTTGAATATACAGAGTATATATATATTACAAACATATATTATATATATTGCAAACAATTTGAAGGTTCTATCCTTAAATGCTCGTAGCTTACGAAATAAAATAAACTAATTTTTTTCTTTAATTGCGTCTAAAGACTATGATTTAATTGCGATAAATGAATCGTGGCTTAGCACTGAAACACGTGACTTTGTAGGGGAGTATCAAATTAGAGGTTATAGACTTTTTGTTAAAAACAGAACAGGTCGGCGAGGAGGCGGTGTTATGTTGTATATCAAAGATAATATTGCGAACGTTATAGAAGTAAAGCACACGATGCCAGAACCAATAGATTCGACTATAGCAGAACTTAAATTGAACGATTTCAAACTTGTTGCGGTTATATATAGGCTCCCTACTCAAACAGCTGATACGGACGAAGCGTTATATCGTGAACTAAAAAGAATAGGTAGTGAGCAGGCTTTAGTTATGGGTGACTTTAATTGCGCCAACGTGAATTACGATACAATGCAGGGAGACGCGGAAGGTAATCGTTTAGTTAATTTTCTCGAGGATAGCTTTCTTATTCAAAAGGTTGGGGAACCTACGAATAACTACAGATGATAGGCTAATTACTGATCTTCAAGTAATAGAACCGTTAAGCAATAACGATCACAATATGGTAGAGTTTGTCCTCTCAGTAAGTCACTCGAAACCAGCGAACTCGACTAAAATTCCCAACTTCTAGCACGCAGACTTTTGTAAATTTCGAAATAAATTGTCACACGTCAATGGGAAAACGTAATGGGGAACTCCAACGCAAAACTAATGTGAGAATCGTTTGAAACAGTATTTAGGACTATAAATGAGGAATGTGTACCGTACAAAATTAAGCGTGCGAAAGTAAATAACAAGCCCTTATGGTTTACTTCTAGAGTAGGAGACATTATAAAGAGTAGAGATAGGGCTTATAGGCTACATAAGTGCGATAGACAATTTGTGGTTACGAAACAACTACATATCTCTAAGGCATGAAGCGAAAAGTGTAATAAAAAAGTCCAAGCGTGAATTTGAACTCTCCATAGCTCGTGACGGTAAAGAAAACCCCAAGCGATTCTTTCAATACGTCAACAATAGAAATCCAGTAAAAAGTGTCTTGGAGCCGTTGAAAAATGTTAACGGAGAGCTAGTTTCTGAAAACAAGGAAATGGCTACCTTGCTAAACGAATTCTTTACGTCAGTTTTTACTATAGAAGATGTAACGAATATCCCTACGGTCATAGACATAATACCTTTTGATAATGGTAATATTTGGATAATATTGTGGTTAGTGAAGGGGAGGTAATGCGCTATATTGATGAAATGAAAATGCGTAAATCACCGGGGCAGGATTCCATATATCCCATGCAACTAAAAGAATTAAAAGATAGCATTGTTGTGCTGCTAACAAAGATTTTTAATGCGTCTATTTCTGAGGGGTGCGTACCAGATAATTTCAAGTTAGCAAACGTAACCTATCTTTAAGAAAGGCGATAAAGATGCGGCGGGAAATTATAAGCCAATCAGTTTAACGTGTTGTAGGTAAGCTACTGGAATCAATAATTAGGGATCATATAGTCGAACACTTAGAATTGCATAACTTAGTTAGAAGTACGCAGCACGATTTTAGGCGAAACAAATCTTGCTTAATTAATCTTTTAGAATTTTTTCAAAGCGTGGTTGACGTTTACGATAGTCATCGGGCGGTTGATGTAGTGTATTTAGATTTTCAAAAAGCGTTTGACACCGTACCGCACAAAAGACTCATTGAGAAAACTAAGGCTCATGGAATCAGGGGTGTAGTAATAAATTGGATAGAAGAGTGGTTGCGAGGTAGGAAACAGAGGGTGGTCGTTGATGGAGCGGAGTCGTGTTGGGCTAATGTAGCGAGCGGCGTTCCTCAGGGTTCTATATTGGGCCCCTTGCTTTTTCTTATATATATTAACGATTTAGATATCGGCCTAGTAAGTAGTTTCAAAGTTTGCGGATGACACGAAGCTGGGTGGTAGGGCGATTAATGACGAAGATAGAGGTAAAATCCAGAATGATCTGAATAAAATCATTGATTGGTCAGTCACATGGCAAATGAGATTTAACGTCGATAAGTGCAAAATTTTACATATAGGTTTGCGTAACGATAATTTTGCGTATAGTATGTCAGGGAAAGAGTTGATAAGCGTAGAGCAGGAAAAAGATTTAGGAGTTATAGTCACTGGTGATTTAAAAGTAGCGAAACAAAGTACAGCAGCGGTCAATAAGGCGAACAAAGTGTTAGGTTTTATAGCTCGGAATTTTTAGTACAAATCGCGCGATATTATAGTTCCTCTTTATAAATCATTAGTTAGACCCCATTTGGAGTACGCGATCCAATTTTGGAATCCGCATATACGCAAAGATATAGACAAAATCGAAAGAGTTCAAAGACGAGCAACTAAGATGATTCCGTCGCTTAGGTTAAAGTCGTACGAGGATAGGTTTAAAGAGTTAAAATTTACTACACTCGAGACTAGGAAGCAAAGGGGTGATCTAAATTCTAATCCACGTTTTCAAAATTATGAATGGGTTCGATAACATAGATTGAGATAGCTTTTTCGAAATATCTCAATATAATAGGACTAGAAATAACGGGTGTAAGTTGACAAGTAGAAGGTTCGAGACAACAGTTGCCAAAAACTTTTTTACGTATAGAATAGTAAATAGGTGGAATAGTTTGCCGGTAGAAGTAATTAGTAGCACGTCTATAAACATGTTTAAAAATCGATTAGACGCATATGTTGATAGATTGGGTATAGTTTAAGGTAGTAAAATTAAGGGTTGGATAAGATAGACTTTGATTCGCTTTTCATTAAAGATCACAATAACCAGACGAGAGGTCATAGTGTGAAATTATTTAAGCCGAGATGTAGAACAAATTTAAGAAAACATAATTTTACAAGTGTTGTGGGATATAGGGAGGCAGCATCTTGGGTTAGGGGATACTCCCTATCCTTACACACCCCATTTAAAGAGATTCCTCTGCCGAGAGGTGCCCCCATAGTACTGTGAGGTATTGAAAAACTCATGATCTTCACTTGCCCCACAAACACCTTTAAATGGGGGACCCATAATGGGTGCACACACATTTCTACATTACTGTACAGTCTTTACAGCCACACCTACACTTTTCCTCCTAAGTATATATATTGTAATGTATATGGTGTAAATTGTGACTTGGTCCGCAATTGATATGGACCGTGACTTATTTTTGGTTGGCAAGGTACTGGTATGATGGATACCGTAATGAAATGACTGGATTCTTTGGATCTGATATATGCATGTCGGTTATAAATAGATATAGAGTGAACATATTTGTGGATAGTAGTCTATTATGACTTGATCCTCTGGATCCAGAGATTCTATCTTTAGTTTTAAATTGATATTATTTAGTTTTGTAAAAATTGGTTGTTGCCAATGTACAGGCAGTTTTTACATAGTGGAGCCACCTCGATGGGCCGAAGTGGCCCCTAGTGTGCCCACTATAAAAATTTCATATGCTCTTATGATCTTTGTGGTTCGGAACCCACGTGAAATTGTAGGTCCCCTCCGCCGCCACGGAGGACATGCACAATACACAATTACAATTACAGTTAGGTAGACCAGCCATGAGTGGATCCCAGGGTCTTTGTTGGTCTGAAACATCATAACATTATATATATATATATATATATATATATATATATATGCGCTTCTTAACTGAAATATTTTTATTAGGATTATTCTACACTATTTTATTTGAGACTTTATTCCCCAACACCGTTCGATCGCAAAAACAATACTGCGTCTAATAATGATTGCGAAAGAGAATTTCTTTGCCGGTTCAGAATGAAGCTTAGAGCGGAGAACAATCTTTCAACGCTAACTTGTGTGCACGAAGTAGACAATGCTACCAAGGCTGCCTGTTTTAATTCTCCTCCCATTTCCATCCACCATTTCATGGGATCTTGATGGATCAGTTTCCCAGCTGAATCTCTCTCTTTCGCGAGGCGAGGACATTTTTCAAACTGTATCACACCTGCATCAAACTTCGCACTCAGTGACACAGTTTGAATTCGTCCTTCCTTCTGAAGTAATCTTTCCTTTTGTCGCAATTCTTTTTCAATGGGGTCCGCGGCAGAGGTCTCGTCCGAAGAACTTTCATTCATTCCCTTGGTTTGTATTTGAGTTTTCGAAGTACTGCTAGTGCTAGGTAGGCTTTTATCATGATCCTCAACTTTACGATATATGTCTGGGTGACACGATTTTAGGTGTCGCTTTAGGTTTGTCACATGATTGCCGCTATACACTTTTCCACACTTCAATTTGGCATGTAGATGTTTTATCAATATTATTATTATTAAAATATTCATTTGTAGGCTAGTTTTTTGCTACCACTCCCCACCGAAAAAAGACCTTGTAAAGGCATTGCATTGCAAATTCAAATAAATAGCAAACGAAGAACTAGAGACCAACCAATGTACACAGTACACAACTCACAAACAAACAATAAAATATATTAGGATTAGGCTGTTCTTCCGTCACCGTTAACTCTCCACTTTCAGTGAGTCATTTGGAGGGTGGAGTGATATTCAATACATTGTTGCCAAATCTAAAGGCGCGCACATAAATTTTGTAAACTAAAAACCCATCTGTGCGGGTCCTTCACTTTCGGGTCGGGTCTGGGTCAATTTCAAAATTCACTTTCAGGTCCGGGTCTTTTTTCTAATTCACTATCGGGTCCGGGTCTTATCTCACTTTCGGGTTAAACCCGGTCTGGGTCTGGGTCCGGATCCGACCTGCCAGCCCTGATATATACACACATATATATATATATATATATATATATATATTCAGTAAAATCACAGAATAACACGTGATCTTATTAATAGCAAACAACCACAGGGAAACGGAAAAAGAAACACGAAATCCGAGTGCTTTCGTAATATATTCACATCTTCAGGGAAAAACAAGTAATAACATTCTCCTATTACTTGTTTTTCCCTGAAGATGTGAATATATCACGGAAGCGCTCGGATTTCGTATTTCTTTTTCCTTTTCCCTGTGGTTGTTTGTTTATATATATATATGTGTGTGTGTGTGTGTGTGTGTGTGGTGTGTGTGTGTGTGTGTGTGTGTGTGTATACATTAATATAACGAAAATGGCGCAAAAACAAAAACGAATAAGGAGTCGGATGTTCTTTGAAATGGGCTAAGACGGAGCATTGTTGCTTTCAGTGGTGATGAACCACGAACGGAAGCCTCATCAGTACATTGACCCCCTATTTGTTTGGCAATGCTACTGCGAGCTACTCGCACCCCGAGTTGGACGTGTGTGCGGAATTGTGCTCTGTGAAAACTTTTTAAACATTTCATCCTTCCATTTAAGTTATAAACGTATTGATTTATTTTTATTATATATACTATATATACACACACATATATATATATAGTGTGTGTGTGTGTAGAAAGGAGGGGCCAAGTGTGGATGCTCGCTGAAATGCCCCCACTTATAAGAAAGAGAGGTCTCCTATTGATGAAATATAGTATAGCGGAACATTGTCTTCTAATCTTCTAATTTTTTTAAAATATAATATTATGATTCATTCTTTCACATGTTTTGCCTCTATCCAAAAAACAACTATAAATACTTGAATTACTCTCAGTATATTTAAATAGTCTCCTTCAGAACATAAATACAGGTCGGCTGAATGAGATTTTTTAAAACCAAACTGATTAGGGGAGACGACCATAAATAATCATTTCGTCGGCGTAGCAAAGTTTCTCGGCTGGAATATAACTGTGAGCAAGCATGGCTGAGGACAGTAATGAGATACGAAGATTGATCATATCATTAATATACTTTTAAATGCTCATTCGACAAGTTATCTATCCCTGGCGATTCGCTCGTCTTTAGCTCTTTAATCAGACTTTAATTTCAGGCACTGAAGTCCCCGTATTTTCACTGTCCCCTCCTGATGTCGTTCCATTGCAGCCACATTCCCCACGCTGTTAAGGATGTTTGAGTGTGTATATATATCTATATATACACAGGGTGGTATAAAAGTCAGTAGTCAAAGGAGACGGAGACAATGACTTTTTCCGTTCTATGGTCCCCACTATTTTCAAATAAAAAGTACTTTTGTTAAAAAAATTAAAAATTTTAATTTTTTACTTGAAAAAATTTATAATTTATGCAATGATGACCCTTTATTTCCTGACCTTTGAGCCACCCTCTATACAGTATACAATATATTCTCTTAAAATGAAATAGAAATTAAACATTTTTACCTTTTCTTAGATTTATCTTGAAAGGAATCTCTCTGAAGTATCTGAAGCGTTTTAATCGTATATGATTGATGAATCGCTTAAGTTTTATTTTCTTTTGGAAGTCTGGAAAAAAAGCTTTGTGAGAACACTAAAAGTGCTTTGAAATGTGTTTATATCTTCATATCATACAATTGTGCCAACGTTTGCCATTTTTTATAGTCTCTCTCTCTTCTCTCCTCTCTCTCCTCTCTCTCTCTTCCTCCTCTCTCTCTCTCTCTCTCTCTCTCTCTTTTATGGACTTCTATAATTTTTGTGCAACTCAAAATTGGTGAAAAAATAAGTGGTAAAAAACAGAAGTCGGAGAAATGTGCATCTAGATATTTTAGAAGTTACCGTAATTCTTTATTTTAACAGAGAAGTTTAGGTATAATTTTGAATTACATGTATTCAAAACAAAGTTGATTTTCGTGTTCAAAACTATAGATAGATAGATAGTATCTATCTGTATTTTGAATCGGTAGACGAAAGTCAAACTTTGTTTTAATACATGTAATTCAAAATTGTACCTAAATTTCTCACTATATTATATAATATATATATATATATATATATATATAGAGAGAGAGAGAGAGAGAGAGAGAGAGAGAGAGAGAGAGAGAGAGAGAGAGAGAGAGAGAGAGAGAGGTACATAAATATAATAAATATATATATACAGGGTGTGCACAAATTATCTTTACAACTTCTCTCTCAAATAAAAATATTAGGAAACGAGGTACACATACTGTTTTTGCGCCATCTGTGAGAGAAAGTAATAGTTTACGTGGTAGTTGTCACATTATTGTACAGGGTGTACACAAATTATGAAATTGGTAAGAAATTCCCTTAACATGCATTTCCCAAATCGGTGGATTGGCCGTGGGGGCCCATATCTTGGCTGGCCAGGTCACCAGACGCAACACCCTGTGACTTTTTTCTATGGGGTTATGTAAAAGATTGCGTGTAAACAACTCCACTGGCCAACATCGACGATTTAAAGACCAGAAATGCTGTTGCAAGAGTTGACGTTGAAATGTTGCATCATACATGGATGGAGATAGAATACCGTTTGGACGTCTTGTGTGTGACAAATGGTACCCATGTTGAATGTGCTTGAGGTTATGTGAAACTTTATTACTTTCTCTCAAAGATAGCGTAAAAACGGTATGTGTACCTCGTTTCTTAATATTTTTATTTGAGAGTGACGTTGTAAAGATAATTTGTGTACACCCTGTATATTTAGAACAAAGAAGAAGAATGGAGCTTAATAATAGTAATATAAAGCCTTCATATTTTCAATTAAAATCCAGAGTTATGTGATATCTATTTATTTATTTCGTCAGTTTTGTTTTGTTAAAAACTTCTGTTTTAAACTCGCATGAACTCCATCCTCACAATGAGACCTCGTTTAACTCTTTGAAAATGAAAAGGTTTATTGGCAGACTATAGTCCATATGACACATATTATTAATACAATGACAGTTCATATACTAAGGGTAGACATATATACAATTGAAACCTAAAACAGAGACCTTTATTGTTTGTTATTACTGGT
Organism: Bathynomus jamesi; assembly: GCA_023014485.1. Taxonomy (NCBI): domain Eukaryota; kingdom Metazoa; phylum Arthropoda; class Malacostraca; order Isopoda; family Cirolanidae; genus Bathynomus; species Bathynomus jamesi. The sequence goes on along the minus strand of JAJOZX010005523.1, from coordinate 75,135 downwards.
AGACAAGTCTTAGGTTTTCTCAATGGGGCTCCATTACGCACTCGACCGAAGGGTTGGGAACTAGGGGAAGAGAGAGGGCTATTAGTACTATTTATATTATTCGTAGAAACTGAGGCAGGAATATAATATAATATAATTTCTTTATTGTGTGGAAGGATGAACAGCTGGGTTTTGCTGCGCGCCGGCTGCAGTCACCGGGCCTCGAACTCGGGGCCGATGGAATCGTAGTCAGCGACGCTAGCCACTACACCACCGAGGCGCATATGTATATTTTATTATTATTATTATTATTATTATTATTATTATTATTATTATTATTATTATTATTATTATTATTATTATTATATAAATATAAATGAATATTTATTTGAAAAAGATTTGGAATTAAAATTACAAATTAGGGATTTTAAAAGAGTGAGACTAAAAAAAACTTATTTTTAGTTAAGTAAAATGTAGCGTAAATATAAGTTTGTAAATTAAAATGTATTTTAATTTGAGCCACACAAAATATCGTTGATCGCCATTCGTAACTCAATTTTAATGGTTGCAAATAATTACATTTGTAATTTGGTAAAAAATAATACCAAAGGTTAATTTTTTTATTTTCATGACGTCTACGTCTGTTTTTTTTATACCTTAATATCGATAATGAATGAGGAGAGAGAGAACGACGCTTGTGTTTGCAGTTAAAATGTGTGTGTGTATATATATATTACGACCACATTACGACCTATTACGACCACATTAGCCACAAAATACTTTCAGAACTCCGTCTCTTACTCACCCCGCTTTACCCCCAAATTAAATTTAATTTCGCTTTCACCAACAACAATAGTATCAAATCTTACCTCAACCATAAAGAAAAAACACCCCAGCCACTTGCTTCGTCCACTATCTACGCTTTTAATTGTGTTCGCTCCAAAGCGAACTATATTGGCAGTACCATCCGCCAATATCAAACAAGAGTGGACAAGCATCGTGGGATTTCTACAAGAACTTCACAGCCTTGAACAAACCCTCCAAATCAGCAATAAGGGATCACTGCCACCTTCACAACCACCCGTTACTTTCCTCCAATTTCAAAATCATTAATTCAGCCAACCAACTAATCGACCTCCGCATACTTGAGTCCCTTTATATCCTCAGTATCCAGCCAACCCTCAACGATTACAGTTCCGCTTTCAATTTAAACATTGCCAAATAAACTCTAACTCAAAAGAAATCCACCATCACTCCGCCCGGCTCCATCTTTCTAATATGGAATTCTTTCAACAGGCAACCATTCCCAATCTTCTGTACAATTAGTCTCTTATTACGTTAATCTGGTAAGAACCCCTTCAATTCTATTTCACCTAAACCGTTTTATATTTTACTTATTGTCCGTACTTTTATAATTTATATCATTTAATTTTTAATCTTCTAATTTAATATATATATTGTAACTAACTATTAATTCTCGCTAATTGTTGCGCCATTTTAATTTATTGTTCGTTTTTATTTATTATACTTATTTATTTCTATTTGTTTTTAAACTTTTTAGCACTGATGATGGAAATTGAATTTTTCCGAAACGTCTGTTAATAAACATGTACCATCTTTTCGCCCTCCTATTCCTCGCTATATATATATATATATATATATATACATATATACACACACACTAGAATACCCGCTGCGACTTGCCCAACAAAACAGCACCGAAAAACAACCTATATAAAGATGGGAGATCATAGACAGGAGGAAAGATGGATTGACGAAGATTGTTCCAGAGTTCAACGGTTGAGTAGATGAAAGACTGAAAATACCGATTAACCATTGCATAAGATCGCTGGACAGAAAAAGAATGAGAGTGTAGAAAGTCTGGTACTGCGTGCTCTCCTTAAAGGAGGAGGCATGCAGTTAGAGAGTTCACAAGAGCAATGTCCGTTATAACAGCGATAGTAAAGAGAGAATGAGGCAACATTGCGGCGAAGAGAGAGACTGAAGACAATCAGTAAGAAGCGGGTAATTGATGAGACGAAAAGCCTTTGATTCCACCCGGTCAAGTACGGCTATGTGGGTTGAATCACCCCACAGGGCCCACACATGAGAAGCATACTCCATACAGGGGCGAGCAAGACCCCTGTACAGAGACAGCAACTGAGCGGGGGTGAAGAAACCACACCACGGAGGCGGTACAGTACACCTAACCTTTTAGAAGCTGTTTTATGCGATCTTTCCAGGAAAAATCACGAGAAAAGGAAACGCCAAGAATGTTGAGAAGAGGAAGGATTGAGTTGTTGTGTGGAAGATTGTGACGAGTAGACAGATGGAGGAACTGAGTTTTTGAGGCACTGAAAGCCACAACGTTTTCTCTGCCCCAATCAGATATAGCAGAAAGATCAAATGTTAGGTGTCCCATAGCCGTCGTACGCGAATCACCAGAGAAGAGGGGGCGACAAGCTTGGCCTTCGTGAATAGAGGAATCATCACGCGGAACATTTGAAAGGTTGAAAGGTATATATAAGTATACAAAGGTGTGTATATATAGAGGGTTGACAAAAGTGAATAGACAACGCGATGATTTTCCTAAGGCACAAATGACAAAGTTCAGGGGAATGCCAGAACGGGTATCACACACACACACATACACACATATATATATATATATATAGTATATATATATATATGTATATATGTGTGTGTGTGTGTGTGTGTGTGTGTGTGTGTGTGTGTGTGTGGCTCTAAGTGGAGTGAGAAAAAGTGCCGATATGTACTTTCACCAAGAATTTTCGAGAGTAATAACAAATAACGAAAATTCTTTACCTTGTCAATATTATTTGTATATTTAAATTGCCTGAAGCAACACACTTATCCGCTGCATTCAGCTTCTCCAAATTTATATATATATATATATATATATATATATATATATATATATGATCAAAGTATTCGGACACCCCGGAAAATCCGCATTTCTGCAAATATCACCTTCGCCGAAAGGTATGCTGGGAAAAAGCGTGGCGAAACTATAATGCTGAGGTGTTCTGTTAAGTTATCAGTAACTGTTGTGAAGCCATGCCGCGCGGACGTGAACTCTCCGAGTTCCAACGTGGACTCGTCATCGGATGTTATTTAAGTAACGTTTCTATACGAAACATTGCAGCCAAACAGGATATACCAAAGTCGACTGTAGCGGATGTTATCATGAGATGGAAGCACGACGGTGCAACTAACGCGAAAAAACGTTCCGGACGACCACGAAAACTGACAGAACGTGATAGAAGAAGTCTGGTACGACATGTCAAGAAGTCCCGCACGTCCTCTGCCGCTTCCATCGCTGAGGAGGTAGGAAGAGCATCCGGTACCTCCGTTAGTACTGTAACTATCCGCAGAGAGATGCACAGACTCGGTTATTATGGTAGAGCAGCTGTACACAAGCCACTGATTACAAAAGTTAATGCCACGCGTCGTTTGGCCTGGTGTGTCTCCCGTCGTTCCTGGACCGTGGAGGACTGGAAAACTGTTCTTTGGAGCGACGAGTCGCGGTATTCACTCTTCCAGTCTGATGGGCGTGTTTGGGTGTGGCGACAGCCCGGAGAATGGCTTCTTCCTGACTGTGTACGTCCAACGGTGAAGTTCGGTGGAGGGTCCATCATGGTATTGGGTTGTTTTTCCTGGCTAGGTCTCGGCCCGTTGGTTGTTATACCCACTACATTAACGCTGACGTTTATCTCGACGTTCTGGACAATTCGGCCCTCCCTACACTGTGGCAATACTACGGAGATGGCCATTGTTTGTTTCAACAGGATCGAGCTCCCTGCCATACTGCAAGGCGTGTGCAGGACTGGTTTCGTGAAAATAAGGTGGATTTGTTAGACTGGCCTGCTCAGAGCCCCGATCTCAACCCAATCGAGCACATGTGGGACGAACTGGAGCGACGGATACGAAACCGCACACCACGCCCGGCTTCACTTGCATCTCTTGCATCAGCTCTGCAAGAGGAATGGCGAGCCATTCCTGCACAGACTTACCGAAAACTGAAAACTGGTGGAAAGTATGCCTCGACGTGTTGACGCTGTAATAAAAGCAAAGGGTGGACCTACTGGTTACTAAATGCCATAATAAAACCATTTTTCCCAAAACCATGCGGTGTCCGAATACTTTTGATCATATAGTGTGTATATATATATATATATATATATATATATATATATATATATATCCCCCTCGATTAGGTACTCCGGCTTGCCGGGCCGAGGGGGCTCGTACACCTCGTGTGTTGTTGGGGTTTCCTCAACTCCCCGCGGGGTGTGGGCGAAGAGTTACCTAGTTGCGGGTGTTTTTTTTTTTTTTCCCTTACTTTTCTTTTAGCTCCCCCTTTTTTTCCGTTTCAACCGGAATTTCTTTTCTCTTGACTCGGTCTTGTGCCTCTGTCAATTGTAGTATCCCCCCCCTCTCTGTTTGTATTTTGCAGTCTTGGGGTCATCGGGTGCACCCGCCGGGGGGCATCGCTCCGTGGCTGAGCCGTGCTCCGGGGACGGTCTGGGCGCCCGGACCGCTGCTGCGTCTGGATTGGGTCTTTGCTGGGCCCTTAACGGACAAATCTCCGTAGTGCCAATCTGCTATTTTTAAAACGACAGTCGGGTTGGGGGGCGGGCTACACGGGACGTTGGGCCTGCGCCTTGAAGGATGCAGCGGCGGATGGTGCATTGCCTTGGGTCCGAGGCTCTCTTTTTTGTAAAGCTATTGTTTATGGGTTCAATTTCAAAACTTAAATCCCCTCTTGTTGACGACTCTGGCCCGCCCTTGGATTTGGATAAGACTTCTACTTCTGGTCGTTCAGCGGCCTCTGACTCCGCTGGATTGACCTTCAAGCCGTATGGCCCCCTCTCGTCCTCTGCGGCGTCTGGCTCTCGTGGCCGGACTCGTGGTGGTCGTAGGGCGGGGTCTTCGCGGCCCTCGTTCTCTCGCCCACTCTCGGTTACGGTTACACATGGACCTGTCCCTGCTGTCAATTTCTGTCCAGTGGACAGGTTCCTTGTTCTCCGCCCTTCCGCTGGCTCCCTTCCGGGCAACTCGGAACGGGTGTTCCAGCGTCTTAAGACTGTGGGAGTTCCCTGTCGTTATGATATCCGCCCTCTGAAGGATGGGTCTCTTCTTTTGAAGTCCCGTTCTTCGGTGGTGACTGAGTCCCTTCTACAGTTGCAAGATGTTTTGGGTTGCAGAGTTTCTGTGACTCCCCATCCGCAATTGAATAACTGTCAGGGCACCATTTTCGCTTCCCGTCTGCTGTCAATCCCGGTTGGCGAGTTGCAGGAGGATCTTGCCCCCCAGGGGGTTACAAAGGTCTTCCGCTTTTCGTCGCGCTGGGATGGTGCTCTGACCCCGTCCGCTCGTCTGCTCCTGACCTTTGACTCCCTTGTGCCCCCGGCCCAGGTGTTCTGGGGCATGGGTGATCGCCGGTCGTGTGAGTTTTCGGTGCGACCGTATGTGCCTGACCCGGTTCGCTGCTTTGGCTGCAACCGGTTCGGCCATGTTAGCTCTGCTTGCCGCCGTGAAGGTAAGCTGTGTGTCCGCTGCGGTGGGCCTGCGCACCCTACCCCGTGCACGAACCCCCCCCGCTGTGCTCGAACTGCTCGGGGGCCCACCCTTCCTCCTCTCGGGACTGCCCCGTTTTCAAGTTTGAATTCGAGGTGCGGTCCTTAAGGACTACCGAATTCCTTAGTGCGCGGGAGGCGCGCGATAGGGTCCGTGACCGGGAGCCGCGGAGGGGGGTTGTCCTATGCTGCGGCCCTTGGCTCTGGCGGGTCCTCTGGCCCCTCCCGTGCTACCCCGGCGCCTACCGGAGTGGTGCCCCCCCTGGAAGTTCCGGGGGTTGGTGGTCCTCCTGGCGCCGCGGGACCTTCTTGTCTCTCTGCCTCACTTTCGGACATCCCATCTGATTCCCTGCCTACAGGTGCCCCTTCTCCCTCTCCGGCCTTGGGGTCTGGATCTTTGCCTACTCGTCTCTCGGGTGGGGAAGGTGCTGCCCCGAAGGGGAGGAGGAAGCGTCGCCGTGGTCGGAGTCCTCCAAACCCGATCATGACCGCTGCTCGCCCTGCTTCCCCTTCCTCACCGGAAGGGAAGCGGCGCGCCGCTCCTGGTCCGCTCGGGACTCCCCCTCCTATACGGAGGGCTGGTGAGGTGTCGCCTCTCGGTGCCCCGACTAGTGTCCGGGTGTCGGTTGAGGTACACCGCCCCATGACACCCTCGATTACTGACTCGGTTCCTATGGTGGACCCGGTCGAGAGGAGCCTGGCCCTTCTTCATGGAGTCTCTCTCCCTTCGGCTCCTGCTGTGAGTGGTCGGGTCTCTCTCCTGGATCTACCTCTCCCACCTGTGATGGACCTTTCCTCCCCTCCCCGTCAGCACTTGTCTGGTGTGACGAGCCCTAGAGCATCTGGTTCTCCCCGGCCCCCCTCTGGTGGGGAGTCGGGGGTTTCAGCTGGGCCCGTCTCGTCGTCTCCCCCCCCTCAGGGGAGCCCCCCTCTGAAGTCCCTGTTCCACTTTCTACCTCTCGTTCTGCTACCTGTGAAGCAGCTGCGGGGTCGGTGGCCCCTACCCCTCCCGTTCGGGGTGAGTCGGGGAAGCCGATTCCGTCCCTGGTTACGGACCATTGAGTTTGCTGCTCAGTTTGGTCCGTGGCTATTTCTCTGCCTTCTCTGCTTTTTATAATGCCACTTCCCCTTACAGTTCCATTTTGCATTGGAACTGTAGGGGGCTTTTAGCTAACTGGGAGAACCTTGCCTCCCTGCTGGAGAGCGAGCGGCCTTCCTGTGTTTGTCTCCGGGAGACTATCCTGGCTGCGCGTGCTCTCCCTCGTCTCTCTGGCTATGTTGGCTTCCCTTGCACCACGGATGAGCGCACACGCCGGCGGGGTGCAGCGATTTATGTACACCATTCATTACCCTCGCGAGGTGTGCCTCTTCGTACTTCCTTGCAGGCTGTGGCTGTGCGGCTCTTTTTAGATCGCCAGTACACTGCCTGCTCGATTTATATTCCTCCTCATGACCCTCCTCGCGACGCGGTTCGCGAGTTGGTGTTGCAACTGCCTCGACCGTTTCTCCTCCTCGCGGACTTTAACAGTCGCGACCCGGCTTGGGGAGATGTCCGGTCGACTAATGTTGCTGGCATGTTGCTCTCCTTAATGGAGGACCTTTCCTTCGCGTGCCTCAATTCCGGCGAACCTACCTACTTCCACGAACCCACGGGTTCATCTACCTCTATTGATCTCTCCTTGGTGTCCCTCGATGCCTTACTCGATTTTTCGTGGAAGGTGTTGGGGGACTCTTATGGCAGTGATCATTACCCAGTCTGTCTTGAGCCGGTCGGACCGCAGCCGGGCGTCTCGTCTCGACCGAGGTGGTGCCTTGCGCGGGCTGACTGGCCATCTTTCAGAGCTCGTTCCGTCATTGTCCGTTCGGTATTGAGCTTTGGCTCTGTGGATGAGAGCTTGGAGTTCTTCGAGCGGGTGGTGATGAGCGTCGCGGAGGACTGTATTCCTCGATCTTCCGGTAACCCGCGGACGCGTAGCGTCCCGTGGTGGACTCCAGCATGTCACCAGGCGGTGTGCGAGAGGAAGAGGGCAACGCGCCGCTTCCACCGCACCCGGCGCGCGGACCACTTGATTGAGATGCGGCGGGCGAAGGCTTTCGCCCGCCGGACTCTCAAGTTGGCCCGTCGGGCCTCTTGGCGTGCTTTTGTGTCCGGCATTTCCTCATCTACCCCTTCTGCTGCTGTGGCGGAAGGTACGTAGTATCGAGGGGAAGTCGGTCCCTGCTAGTCGCCCTGTCCTTCGGGACGGGGACGGCTTCCTTTCGGATCCTGCTGCTGTGGCCGATCGGCTGGCCGGTGCTTTTGCTGCGGTTTCCCGTTCGCCTTCAGCTGCGGATCGTCCTTTATCGGAGGTCACGTTCCCGCCCCCTGGGAACGAGCCCTATAACCATCTCTTTACGATACGGGAACTTCGGGCTGCCTTGGTAACCCGTCGTTCTTCCGCCCCTGGCCCTGATGACATTCCGTATGACTTTATTTGGAATCTGCACCCGATGGCCCTGCACTTCTTGCTGGATCTTTTCAACCGGGTGTGGGTTGAGGGGTCGTTCCCTTCCCGTTGGAGGGAGGCGATTGTGGTCCCGATACCTAAGCCGGGGAAGGATCCGGCAGAGGTTGCGGGCTATCGGCCTATTGCCTTGACGAGCTGCTTATGCAAGCTCCTTGAAAAGATGGTGGCCGTCCGACTTTCCTTTACATTGGAGTCGCTTAGGTTATACCCCCCGACCCAGTATGGCTTTCGTCGATTTCGGGGTACTCTGGACCCCCTTCTCCTCCTTGGCCATGATGTACGGGAGGCATTTTCCCGCCGGAATCTTGTTCTGGCCGTCTTTTTCGACGTCCAAAAGGCCTATGACACGACACGTCGGGGAGTTGTCATGGACCGTTTGAAGTCTCTTGGTTTTGTGGGCTTTTTGCCCACGTTTCTTCGCAACTTCCTCTGCCGTCGCACTTTCCGCGTCCGTAATGGGGCGGCCCTATCTGACCTGTATGTTCAGGAGGAGGGGGTGCCCCAGGGGTGTGTTTTGAGCGTCTTCTGCTTCAATCTGGTTATGTCTGCGCTACCGGGAGCTCTTCCGCCCTCGTTGCGCTGTTCCATCTACGCAGATGATCTGGCTGTCTATACCGCGGGACGAGTCCCCCCCTCGTGAGAGGCAAGTCCAACTCGCGGTCAATCGGGTTGAACGCTGGGCGTCGTCGGTGGGCCTTACGCTGTCTTCCCCGAAGACTTCGTGTGTGGCCTTCCTTCCGTCGAGGAGACGGGGATCCGGCGCCATCCCGGCCTTTAACCTTACACTCGGGGGTCAGCCTCTGGCCCTCGTTCCATCAGTACGCTTCTTGGGTATGGTTTTCGACAGCCGTTTGAGCTGGGTTCCCTACCTTCGCCGGCTGCGCGAGTCCGCGAGACGTACCCTCGATTTACTGGGACATCTGTCGCATACTACATGGGGCGCGGATAGGCGGACACTCCTCCGTTTGTACGTGTCCCTGGTACAGTCCAAATTAGACTATGGGAGTGTGGTGTATGGCTCCGCCTCCCGCACGGCCCTTCGGATACTTGATCCGGTCCTCTCTAGAGGACTGCGCATGTCATCTGGCGCCTTCCGCTCTCTCCGGTTGATAGTCTGCAGGTTGAGTGCGACATCCCTCCCTTGGAGGATCGGAGGTCGTTCCTTATTGCTAAGCACTATCTCCGGATCCTCCGTCTTCCCACCTCTCCTCTGTTCCAGGTGGTTGAGAGGTCGTTCTGCCGGGATGGGGGTTGGTATTTCACCGACACGGTGACCTCCCTCCTCGATGGTATGGGCACTCCTCCTCCATCCGTTATACCGGTCTCTTTCAGGGGTGTTGCACCTTGGGAGAGCACCCCTGTTGCGTGCTGTAGGGCGTTGCGCCCCGTTCGCAGGGCCGATTCTGACTCTGCCTTACTTCGGTCTCTGTTCCTTCAGCATGCAGCGTGTCACTCTGCATGTGTTGCGAACTTCACGGATGGCTCGAGGTCGTGGGGGGCGTTGGGGCCGCGGCTGTTCCCCAGTCGTTTGCCCTTGCTCCCCGATGTACCCGTCTCCCTGATGAGGCTTCCGTTTCACGGCGGAGCTCTATGCCATTCTGAGCGCTCTGGAGGTGGTGCAGGAGCATCCGGATGGGTCGTTTGTCATCTATTCGGATTCCCGCAGTGCCCTGGATGGCCTGGAGTGTTTTGACCCTGTCCACCCACTGGTCCGACGAATCCAGCTACTGTGCCATATCCTTGTCACTTCTGGTGGCAAGGAGGTGGTATTTTGCTGGGTTCCTGCACATGTTAACGTGGCTGGAAATGAGGCTGCCGATCGAGCTGCCCGTTCCGCGTGCCGACTATAGGTTTCACCCGTGTCCCTCCCCTTTTCCGATTATATTCCTGGCTTCCGTAGGTTTTTGCGCTCCCGGTGGCAGAGTCGCTGGGATGGCGCTACAAATAACAAACTCTGCAAGATTAAACCCAAATTGGGATGTTGGTCCTCTTCCTTCCATCGGTCGCGCCATAAGGAGGTGGCTTTGGCCCGCCTCCGTATTGGCCACACCCACCTGATCCATGGCTATTTGATGGCCGGGGATCGGGTGCCCCGATGTCCCGATTGTAACATCTTACTCACAATTTCCCACCTGCTGGTGGAGTGTCCGCTTTACTCTGCGCTGCGCGCAGAGTATTTTCCCTTTTTGGAGAGCGTCGGGCCTTGTGATAGGCTTGGCGCTATTCTATCGGGAGGTCCCTACTTTTCGGTAACCGGGTTGTTCTCTTTCCTCCTTCGCTCCCGACTTCTTTACCGGTTGTGACTGATATTTTTCTCCCCCCCCCTCCTCCTCCCCGTCTATTGTTCACTTCCGTTCGCTGTTTCATAGTCTTCGTCCTGTGTTCGCTCTGCTATCCACCTTTCTTTTGGTGGCCATGAGCGGTCATACTTTGAAACAAAAAATAAATATATATATATATATATATATATATACATGAGATGAATTTCACACAATAAAGAAAGTGATTGGTAGATAAATGGGTACTCTGGGTGGTCTAGTGATTAAGACGCTGGGCTGCTGGTGGGGCGTGGTTCGGATTCCACGTTAAACTGTAGGTCTAAGGTGGAGTGAAAAGCTTGACCTTCGTCAGAACGAACAATTCGGGCGGAAGCTAACCAAATATATATATATGCAGAAGGAAGGAAGGGACAAGGGCGAATGCCCGCAAAAACGCTTCCCCGATAGAAGAAGAAGAGCCAAATCAAGGCTCAGGGTTTTCGAGATGCGTAGACACACTACGTTTGAAAGATTGGAGGTCATACACAGGGTAAAAGATGGATTGAGGAAGTTTGTTCCAGAGTTCAACGGTTGAGTAGATGAAAGATTGAAACTATCGATTAACCTTTTGCGTTAGAGAGTTGGAGAGAAAAGGAATGAGAATGTGTAGAAAGTCTGGTAATGCGGCTCTCCTTAAAGGAGGAGGCATGCAGTTAGAGAGTTCAGAAGAGCAGTGTCCGTTATAATAGCGTAGAGAGTGAGGTAACATTGCGGCGAAGAGAGAGAGAGAGATTGAAGACTGTCAGTAAGAGGTGGGAATTAATGAGAAGAAAAGCCTTTGATTCCACTCGGTTAACATTCCACAAGAATGTTAACAGAGGAGGAAGAACTGAGTTGTGTATTACTGAAGGTAAAGGGATAGTCATGTGGAAGATTGTGACGAGTAGACGGATGGAAGAACTGAGTTTTTGAGGTATTGAAAACCACAAGCTCTTTTCCAATCAGAAATGGCAGAAAGATCGGAGGTCAGGTGTACCATAGTGGTCCTACGCGAAGCGTGGAGTTACTGTTGAGAGGGACGCTCTGTGAAGTGGGTGGAGAAGTGGAGTGGAATCATCGGCAGAAGAATGGATAGGACAGGAAGTGCGACTTAACAGATCATTGATAAATAAAAGGAAAAGAGTGGGTGACAGGGCAGAACCCTGTGGGTCACCACTGTTAATAGCTCTAGGAGAAGAGCAATAGCAATCTACAACCACAGCTATAGATCGGCCAAAAAGGAAATCAGAAATGAAGGCACAGATAAAAGGATAGAAACCGAAGGAGGGAAGATTAAAGATTTGTGCCAGACTCTATCATAGCTTTTGATATGACTAGCGCAATAGCAAAGGTTTCACCGAAATCCTGAAAGGAGGATGACCAAGAGTCAGAGAGATATGCAAGAAGATCGCCAGTAGAGCGTCCCTTGCGGAACACATACTGACGATCTGAAAGAAAATTGCGAGGAGAGAGGTGTTTAAGAATCTTCTTATTAAGGATAGATTAAAAACTTTGGAAAGGCAAGAAATCAAAGCAATTGCACACTAGTTGGAGGGTTGAGAGCGGTCACCCTTTTTTGGACAGGCTGAATGAAAGCAAACTTCCAACAGAAAGGAGAAGTACTAGATGAAAGACAAAGATGAAAGAGCTTGCCTAGGCAGGATGTCAGCACAAAAGCACAGTTCTTGAGAACAACAGGGTACGCCTTCCTATAGTTGATCCCAGAGAGGGCAGAAAGAACATCTTTGGAAGAGATTCTAATTTCGGACATAATTAAGTCGAAGGGAGGAAGAGATGGAGGAACAGTACTAGAATCGACCAGGTTTGAGTTGGAGGCAAAAGTTCGAGCGAAGAGTTCAGCATTGTCAGGAGAAGAGACTGTAACTGAGCCGTCGGAATGGAAAAGTGGAAGGAAAGAAGAAGAAGAAGAGGTAAAGTTGTTTGGAGAGGTTCTCAGCTTGATACCAGAAAGAGCGAGAGTAATTAAAATTGGATAGGGTTTCACATTTTTGTCGGATGAAGGAAGTTTTGGCGAGTCGAAGAACAGATTTTGCACGATTCCGGGTGGAAATACAGGCGAAGTGAGAGTCAGGAATTGGATGCCGACTGTACCTTCTGAAAACCTCCTTTCTAGTGCGGATAGCATTAGAACAAGTAAAGCTAAATCAAGGTTATTTTGCATTAGTAGTAGGAAGAGAACATGGAGTGTACGCCTCCTTGCTCGAGAGAATTACCTCCCTGATGCATACAGCACACTCGGAAGAGCCCGGCCACGGAAGCAGTAACCATTCCATGGGAAATCAAAGTAGTATTGCCTAGGGGCCTCCCAATCAGCGGCGCCAAAATGCCAAAGGCGCCTCCTCTTGGGAGGATCCAAAGGTCGAATTGGAGCGATAGGACAAGAAACATATAAAATTGTGGTCGGAGGAGCCCAACGGAGCAAAAAGCCTGACAGAGTAAGAAGAATGAGAGGTGAGAAATAAATCCAGAATGTTGGGCCTATCTCCAAGGCAATCGGAGATACGAATTGGATGCTGTACAATCTGCTCTAGGTCATTCCTGATTCAGGATATATATATGAGATAGATATAGATATAGATATAGATATATCTATCTCTCTCCATTATCAATGTTCAAAATTCATACCAGCATATTTGCCATTCCTGAAACATCAATTATTGAATAGCCTAAATAATTGCTGCAATGTTTTTAAGTCAAACACTGTATTCTCGACTTTAGTTCCTATAATTTATTTTCTGTTTTACTCCATTTCTATTCATACGAATGTCCAGAACGCAGAAAAAGAAGCGACAGTATGGCGTGATGCACATATCGGCCCATATATATATATATATAGTTGGGAGGATGGACATTTACCTCCAGAATTTGATAAACAAGTTTAATTTGGAAATTATCACGAAATTCGAGTGTTTCCATTTCCAGTTTGGCAATAATAATGCTAATATTATTGCTCAACATGTCCAATGCAATCATGGCCTCAGCCTGTTTGCCAAGTTCCTAACAAGTTTTCGAGCTTATTGAGATCGTCTTTAATCTGATTTTGTTTTCCTTTCTTTCCTTTTATTGTTATATTTAAATATTATAAACCAACTAGATTTCCAAATGACTCGCATATACGATAAGTATGAAATGAATTACACACTTCTAAGCGTACGTACGTACGTGTGTGTGTGTCTGTGTGTGTGTGAGCGAGCGCGCGTTTGCAAGTTCTGGTGGTTTTCAGCTCTAAAATTAATTTCAATTCTTCACTTGTATTATTTCCTTTGAGACTAAATACATTTATTCTGCTTCACCTGTTTCACGCGGTTCTCCATGTTTAGCACTGTGCAGCAGTGTTTTAAGATTGCACACACACACACACACACACATATATATATATATATATATATATATATATATATATATATATATATATATATATTTATTATAACTGCAAACACGCAGTATAATTAACGTAAAGAACGACGCTTTGTATAGGAGAATATCCGCGCAAGATGAGAGCGAAAGAACGAAACAAATGAAAAAATGAGGTAACCACGAGTCGAACCCGGGATCTTTCGATTGCAGGTCAGATATGATAACCATTACACCACGGGCCTCACTCAATCAAATGTCGTAATTCCTCTACATGCGCGCAGAAACCATTTTTACATATACTGTATATATATTTTATATTTAAAATTTTATATTTTCAACATTTTGGCAAGTTTTGTCACAAAGATTATGAAAAAGATCAAAATAAACATTGAGAAAAATTATTGGAGCAGCCGATTTTACGTGCTGAACCCGAATGCCTGTTTTGAACAGAACGTGTTGCGCGTGGAAAGAATTTGTAGATGTAGAAGATGCCTCATACAGCATGAAATTATCACAAAGATGAAATTATCACAAAGATGAAATTATCACGAAGATGAAATTATCACGAAGATGAAATTATCATGAAATTATCACGAAGATGAAATTATCATGAAATTATCACGAAGATGAAATTATCATGAAATTATCACGAAAGATGAAATTATCATGAAATTATCACGAAAGATGAAATTATCATGAAATTATCACGAAAGATGAAATTATCATGAAATTATCACGAAAGATGAAATTATCATGAAATTATCACGAAAGATGAAATTATCATGAAATTATCACGAAAGATGAAATTATCATGAAATTATCACGAAAGATGAAATTATCATGAAATTATCACGAAAGATGAAATTATCATGAAATTATCACGAAAGATGAAATTATCATGAAATTATCACGAAAGATGAAATTATCATGAAATTATCACGAAAGATGAAATTATCATGAAATTATCACGAAAGATGAAATTATCATGAAATTATCACGAAAGATGAAATTATCATGAAATTATCACGAAAGATGAAATTATCATGAAATTATCATGAAATTATCACGAAAGATGAAATTATCATGAAATTATCACGAAAGATGAAATTATCATGAAATTATCACGAAAGATGAAATTATCATGAAATTATCACGAAAGATGAAATTATCATGAAATTATCACGAAAGATGAAATTATCATGAAATTATCACGAAAGATGAAATTATCATGAAATTATCACGAAAGATGAAATTATCATGAAATTATCACGAAAGATGAAATTATCATGAAATTATCACGAAAGATGAAATTATCATGAAATTATCACGAAAGATGAAATTATCATGAAATTATCGCGAAAGATGAAATTATCATGAAATTATCGCGAAAGATGAAATTATCATGAAATTATCGCGAAAGATGAAATTATCATGAAATTATCGCGAAAGATGAAATTATCATGAAATTATCGCGAAAGATGAAATTATCATGAAATTATCGCGAAAGATGAAATTATCATGAAATTATCACGAAAGATGAAATTATCATGAAATTATCACGAAAGATGAAATTATCATGAAATTATCATGAAATTATCACGAAAGATGAAATTATCATGAAATTATCACGAAAGATGAAATTATCATGAAATTATCACGAAAGATGAAATTATCATGAAATTATCACGAAAGATGAAATTATCATGAAATTATCACGAAAGATGAAATTATCATGAAAGATTAAATTATCATGAAATTATCACGAAAGATGAAATTATCATGAAATTATCACGAAAGATGAAATTATCATGAAATTATCACGAAAGATGAAATTATCATGAAATTATCACGAAAGATGAAATTATCATGAAATTATCACGAAAGATGAAATTATCATGAAATTATCACGAAAGATGAAATTATCATGAAATTATCACGAAAGATGAAATTATCATGAAATTATCACGAAAGATGAAATTATCATGAAATTATCACGAAAGATGAAATTATGTTCGTGTATGATACAAAAGGACTGTGCAACATGTCACGAAACTAAAACTATATACTGCTCATTGGAAGAGAGCAAGAGGGCTTCCTGGTCTCCCCTTGACGCTTACCAACCCTGACAGAATCCCCACTAAACGCGCTTAGAACCTCCCCGTTGTTACCTGAAAAAATGAAGACCTGCTCTGATATCTGTCCGTTCGTTTTCTCATTGTATCAGTTGCTCGGAGACACTAGCACCGGAATCTGTGGCAACTCTAAAAGAAAATTAACTGAACTATGACAAAATCTTAACCATTCCATGATAAAAAAGGAAAGATATTGCCGCTGCCAAGACATGTGTTGAGACCTTGACGAGGGCGATGGAAATCTATTTCCTATTAAATTACTTTTTCTGATTTTGTTAACATCTTAACTGCGTGTAATATTCCAAAATAAATTTATTTCTGTGGGAATGAAGATTATATTTTTGCGAAATGGCTCTTGATATTTTACATATATACAGGGTGGCGCAAAAGTCGCGCACCACAAATTTTCAGTGTTGACTATATTATTTTCTTTTAGGTAGGAGATGGCTGTGAAATTATGATATTTCTCACTCACCCTTTCGTATATTGTTAATTTCGCAGCTATCCCCTACCTAAAAGAAAAAAAATAATAGTTAACACTGAAAATTTATATGGTGCCCGACTTTTGCGCCACCCTGTATAACTCGGAGGAAAAATCAAAATAGTTTTAGGTTCAAACTATTAACACAAGTTAAAAATCCACTTTTTTTTAACATTGTTAATATTTTAGAATTTACTTAAAATATAAAAAGTCAATTATTTAATAGTAACACTCAAATTTTTCAACTCATCTTTAACATTGAAATCTGGTTTTGATTTATTGGATTCTAAATGCAATATTACTTCAGAATATCACTTTGGATATCGAATTTCTTTTATTACTTTTCGTCAAACCTGATTCATTTTTCGTTTGCAA
Organism: Bathynomus jamesi; assembly: GCA_023014485.1. Classification (NCBI taxonomy): domain Eukaryota; kingdom Metazoa; phylum Arthropoda; class Malacostraca; order Isopoda; family Cirolanidae; genus Bathynomus; species Bathynomus jamesi. Next base: position 58,386 of record JAJOZX010005523.1, on the reverse strand, counting down.
ATGCTTTGATCTCGCATTTTGGACTGTTGGAGAATTATTTTTAAAACCGCTTTTCTCGGAACTAGACCGAAATTTAAAGAAAATTTCAACGTCAAATTTTCAAATCGAACTATTCGTTTGGTTAGTTTAGACTACGTTATTGTAGGTTAAGTTAGATTAGGTTACGCTAAGGTAAATACCGTCATTAAAACGAAAGCAAGAAATGACGCTGTGGTCTGTAAATGTCATTTTTTTTTCTTACTGATGCCATTCCCACTTCATTCTTATACCAAAAATGAGAAACCGCAAATGAAGATTTTTTTTTCAAATTGGTCCGTTTATTCCTGATTCCCCTTCCAATGGTATGGTATTTCCCACTTCCACTTAGAGATATTATGAAAAAATCCCCTTCGAGCCTGCAGCTGCCTCACACGTCCCTTATGGTTTGTTCCAAATGAGAAAAAAAACCTTTTGTTTATCTGAAATTCTCGCTTGAGGAATTTTTCCTTCAAATACTAAATGATTATAGGAAGTATCACGTGGACTCGGCTCTGAAAATTAGGCCTCTCGTAGACTCTGTAGAATTTTAAGCACTTCTCCTATAGATAACGAAAAAGAACATATATTCTATTAATTTTAAAAATTAACTTATAAATTTCTCTGTAAAACACACTTTATTTTATATTCTATTATTTTATATTCTATATATATCTGAAGAAAATCGACTATACTACACAGGTATGCGTAAGCCAAATTATGCATATTAAATAGTTTCCAAATAATTAATCAATGATGCCGCGTGTTATTTTTGCTTTAGTAATAAGTGATCAATAACTAAATTACCTAAAATTACATCATGAAACTCCATTGTAAGTTACATAATCACTAATGTTCGAAATTATTTAACTCCATTCGTAACGACAAAGGGTTAACTTCGCTTAACCTCGCCGATCTAACTGAAAGCGATATTTTCGAAGAGGTAAGAACGTACCTCATTTCTATAATAATTCATCAGATATTTTTTTTACAGTATCTTTGAAAAATTTTAATGAACATTTTGAACCTAACTACGTACGACCTACGTAGACTAACTACTACGTACTCCGTGATCTTAATTTTCACGCTCACATTTTGAATGGACGTAAAAGAAACGCCGTCTGTGAAACATACATTTCTTCCGCACACGCAACACCGAAAGGGTTAAAAACGTTCCCTTGCCGACAGGCATGAACGAAATCCTATAAATAAATTCGGATATTTATTGACATTTTTTTAAATTAAATTTTTTCTGCAAACTGAAAATATTTATTCATTTTTTTTAATAATTGGAAACCATTCATTGATAGAATAAAGTATGAAAATAAAAACCCACTCTAATAGACAGTTTATTTCCACGACAGTTTCGACGCCCACTGGCATCCTCCTCTGTATCCACCCGAGGAGGATGCCAGTGGGCGTCGAAACTGTCGTGGAAATAAACTCTGTCTATTAGAGTGGGTTTTTATTTTCATATTTTGACCTTCACGTAGAAAAAAGTGAAGTTTTTTTGCATTTATGATAGAATAAAGATTTCAATATTGAGTAAATATTTGAAATGGTGAAGCAGAAAACTATTGTTTTTTAAAGTTGAAATTTTGGTAAATATTTTAATTTGTAAATAAAAAAAAATATTTTCTACAATAATAATAACACATATATTAAACGTATTAGGAAATAAATAATGGTAGTTTCACAGAAATCACTTTTGTTTTCCTATCTTATCAGGCAGTGGCGTAGCCAAGAGGGGAGCCTGGAAGGGCAAGTGTTCCCCAAAAGTTATAGTTTGGCCCCTACCTCTAACATTTAGCGATATCAAGCTAAAATTGAAATACTCTATTGTAAGTCATAACGTTAAAAAAATGTAAAACCAAGATCCTTTTTAAAATAGATGTAATAATAAATTATAATAAACAAAACTATAAAATATTTACATTTATTACATTTACAATATTCACACTACAAGGTCCGTATTGTTCCCCTCCCTTACCCTCACCCCCCCCTCCCACGATAATTTTCCTACCCCTCCAAATTCAGAACTTAGCTGCGCGCCTGACATAAAGATGTTAAAAATATTCAAAAATATATTCATATTAAATTATCTTTTAAGCTTCATCAAATTCAGTGAAGCGTTTTTTTCCTATGTAAAAAAACAAAGGTTTTATAAGAAGAATAGAAATTCAAAACCCTCAAACCTTTGATTACTCTCTGACATCAGACTTGTCAAACCATGAAAAAATCTGCTCGTTGAAGTTTTCATAAACTTTACATTGTCTTTGAAAGCGAACGGAGAGTTTTGTTTATTTTGTGATACCTAAACGATAATAAGAGGTTTCTTCCTTCTTTTGTTTTATGTATTACTACAGTCGACTAATGCGTAACTAGGTACGCGAGATAAGTGTACGTACGGTGTCAATGAACTCTGAAACTCTCTCTTTTCATTGTAAGTTTTTCCGTCTTATAAATATTTTTTCACCACATTTTTCTCTCAGCAATGGCTGCGGAGGAAGAGTAGTTTTGTTTATTTTATACTACTACTACTACTACTACTACTACTACTATTATTCCTGTGTGAAAGCTTTACACGTTTATAAGTGTAAGCATGGTATGAGAGTTTTAGTCGCCTTATTTTCAACTAATTGTCATCTAAATGCCTCTGTATCTTCTTTCTTGGTCCAACCTTGAGTAGATCTTAGGGGTTATATATATATAGAACTCCAAAGTAAGTTTGTTTGACGACTGCTGTTTCTAAGTTAGATATACAGGGTATCCCAGAAGTAGTCCTGCCCCAAAGGCTAATATCATGTTGTATATTATGGGGCATGACTTCTGGGACACGTTGTATTTAACACTTTTACCGGTGTATAATTTATTGTTTAATAAAAGGCGTTATACTGTAAATAGAAATTTTTTCCCTATTATAATTAATAAAAATCTGATGTAAAATTAGAAATTAATCAGTTAATCTCGTAGACTTTTGCCTAAAAAAGCTATCATGCTTCCCAACAGCATATTCAGATAAGAATACTGTAATTAAATATTATTATTATTATTATTATTATTATTATTATAAAAACTGAGATTTAATAAACTCATCTTTAATTATGGATTTTCTGTTTTGTCAAAGAATTATTTTATGAAATATTTTCCTCCTTTTTAACGAATATTTTCGATAAAGAGGAATAAATTTTAACATTTAAAAATTTCTTTGATTCGTAGGTTTATCGTCATCGTCTACCGATGAGAGCCCGCTCTCTCTGCACCATGAATAACTGTAGGCGGTCCGTCCTGTTCGTATGGGCAGTCTCTCTCCTCCTCGCTTGCCATTCATATGGATGACGGTAAGTGATGTTGGCACGCATGATGGCACTTCGGGGTAACAGTAGTGGATGGTAGTGAATGGGAATCCGTACGAAATGAGTGTGCTTTCGATTTTGTAGAAATTCTGGTGTTCGCAAAACTTATGGTGGGCGCGCGAAACTTCATATTAGCCAGAATTATATATAGGCCTTACTTTAAGAGTTAGGCCTTGACCTTGTATAGCATAATGCAGATAAATATGTAATTGTTTAAGGAATAAATATAGGAAATATAGGGCCAAATCGTTCATGGCATAGAAAAATTGCAAACCGTCAGTCGTCCTATAATACTTATAACTAGGGCGGTCAAAAGTCAATAAAGTCAAATTGTTTCCTATGGGGCACTTTTCGCTGAAACGACTGAAAATGCAATAAAAACACCTGTAGGGGGTATATTACCAAAGTTAATAGGTCAACCAAAAGTCAACTTTTACCTGTTAGGTCAAAAAATAGCAATAAGGTAAATAAAGTCAATTTTTTGGAATAAATAATTAAAATAACTAAAAATTGGAAGGAAGGAATTGTTTGCTGAAATAGGAACTCCTCCAGAACCGATTGTAACACGTTGGGCAAGCTGGCTGAACGCTGCTTTTTATTATGCAGACAATTTTCCAAATGTGAAGACAATTGTGGACAATTTTGAAGATGAAGGAATCATTGTTCAGAAGGCTAAAGAGAGTGTTGCTAATGAAAAACTGCCAAAGCAACTAATGTCAATCAAATGAATTATAGTTTGATTGCTAGCTTAGTGACTAGGATGGAAGCATCTGATTGCACCATTAGAGAGGCATATGAAACCATTTCTTCTATCAACCTTGGCGAAGATATGTGTTCAGTCAAACAATACATTGAAACAAGACTCAAGACAAATGGTATTTGTGAAATAATTAACCTCAGTAGACCTGAAATCTCACCAACAGTTTATGGTCAGCTTTTGCAATGTCAACCAACAACTGCCGCTGTAGAGAGATCTTTCTCCATGCTTAATAAATTATTAAGTAAGGATCGCAATTTTTTGCCAGAAAATGTCGGCAAATACTCATAATTTACCACAATCGGTCAACTGATGTAGAAGAGCAAGAATAAGTAATTAAAGTATCGTTTTTATTATTGAAAGTAAAGGCAACTTTATAAGTCAATTTTTCAATTCGTAAGGTCAACTTTCTTAATTTTTTCGGTCAACTTTTGACTGCCCTACTTATAACCTAACGAACATAACCAATAACCTAACCTAACCTAGGAATCACCGGCTATACTTAAGGGTGGGGTAGGGTGCTCGCCCGTTAAAGTTCCCTTAAAGAAATAGGGTAAAAAAAAACCACTTACGTATATAGGAGAGTCTTCATTAGTGATGCATAGCTAATTTAGGATAATAGATAACATAAAGCGATAATGAAGTGTATTTCATTAAAAGTTAAATATTAACTTTATATCTGTTTATCGCTCTACATCTATTTATTCAGGAAAGCGCGAGTTTCTTTATCAGTAAAGAAAATCACAATTTTTTTTGTGTTCTAGATAGAGTTTTATACCTTCCAAAAAAAGAAGCGAGAAATAGGCCTTTAGTTGTAAAAAAAAAAAAGTGTGTTTACTTCATATTTATTTTTCCTAATTTAAAGAAAGTTTGTAAAGTCGTTCTACTAAAAAAAAAAAGAAAAAAAAAAAAATTTACTTCTTAAAAGTGGAAAAAAACTTATTTTCTAACTTGGCCATTTTGTCTCAAAAAGAGTTTAAGTAAACGAAATACTTCAATAAATAAGATAACCTATTTAATAACTAGATAAATTACAAAAAAAAACTACTGCACTACACTCAATACTAACAACGCTATACTCTCCAGCTGACTTTCTTCACAATCGATTTTACCAACACTCACGAGTTAAAAATATATTTCAGTCACAAAGAAAACTTTCGAGCACCCTTATCTCGTCCGCTGTTTATTATACACTTCAATGTATTCACCTCCAAATGAATTACATTAGTGTGATCAGCCCAGATTGAGAAGTTTAGCAGAAATTTACCAGATCTGATGCGTCGTCCCCTGTCAAACTAAAAATGTTGCTTTCAGACCTGATGGCGTCACGTTTTGGATTAATAATAATAGTACTATTATATCGGGTATTATTTTGATAATTTTCCCCCATTTTTCTATTGTAGGATTTGGAGTCACTTCACTGATATTTTGGAGTCGCTTTACTCCTGTTTAGAATCTGAGCGTCACTTCCGCATCGGAATATTTTTCCGAGGACATAACTACCACTAACAAACTCGCCAAATCTCCTATCAGAGAACTTTGCCACTCCACTAACTATCCTCCACACCCCTCTCGTTTCAAAATCCCGGACCCCATAAATAAAGGATTCGTATATGACTCCATCAAGAATTTAAACTTGAAACTCCTTAACACAAAGCATATATAATTATATTTAGTCGTACCTTATCTAGCTTCACATTTTATTTATTTTTGTTTACTAACTTTGCTAACAAAACTAAACAATTAAACAAATGCAAAGTTATTGTAATCCATTTACAAATGGAAACGTGGATCATTCCACACTGACGTTCGCAACATTTGAAACAAGTGTTTAGTATACGTTCAACTACAAAAGTATGGGAGGAGTTAGGACAGAACTAGGAAGAGGCATTGTGAAGTACGCTCTCGGGTACATTTGACGCTATTTGTTGTAGAATATATACTTTCAATTTTATGTATAGGCCTCCGAATCGTCGTGACGGTCGCAACACTCCGTGTTTTTATTTTTTATTTTATTTTATTTTTTTTCCCAACTAAAAAAAATTGTCTAATAAGTCGTCCTCTATGCTTCTTCAGAATTTACATAAACTCCGATTTGTTTTAGGTTAGGTTACGCTTGGTTAGGTTAGTTTCAGGTTAACCTAAGTTAACCTAACCTTACCTAGTGTATTAACCTAACTTCAAAATAGTAGGTCGTATAAGAAACTCCGACTTGCTTATAAAGTTCTATTTGGTGAAAAAAAGGTGCTTCATTATGGCGCTACTTGAGGATTTAGACATATACAGTGTGTCCCAAAAGCCTGGACTCATAGGGAAAAATAGACATTATATTTTAAAGTGAAACAAACGCATTTCTAATGTTAGTTTTACATATTTCAGGAAAGAAAATACCATTGATGGCTCAGTATACCAATCAAGAAAAGGTGGAACTGGTATTGCTACATGTTTCCGGAAAAAGCCAGAGGAAGGCGTGTCAGTTATTTCACGAACATGCTTCCCTCTGGTCTTTTCCGGAAACATGTAGCAATACCAGTTCCACCATGTAGCAATACCAGTTCCACATTCTCTTGATTGGTATACTGATACATCAGGGAATTTTCTTTCCTGAGATATGTAAAATTGACGTTGGAAATGGGTGCGTTTCACTTTAAAAATATAATGGCTATTTTCCCTATGAGTCCAGACTTGTGGGACACCCTGTATAATATATATACTACATAATCCTAATTAATTTGAAACATCTGCGACAGTTTTTGAACAAACTGATCAGGTTTCCAATTAAAGCACATCATAATTAATAAAACTTTAATTAAAAAAATATGAGTATATACTGTGTATATATACGAGTGCATATATAATATATATATAATATATATATAATTATATATATATATATATATATATATAATACCTTTTAAAGGTTCCGCGCGCGCGATGATTCCTCATTTTCACGAAGGTCAAGCTTCTCTCTCTCTCTCTCTCTCCTCTCTCTCTCTCTCTCTCTCCTCTCTCTCTATAATATATATATATATATATATATATATATATATATATATATATGCACTCGATATATGCACAGTATATACTCATATTTTTTAATTAAAGTTTTTAATTATGATGTGCTTTTAATTGGAAACCTGATCAGTTTGTTCAAAAACTGTCGCAGATGTTTCAAATTAATTAGGATTATGTAGTATATATATTATACAGGGTGTCCCACAAGTCTGGACTCATAGGGAAAATAGCCATTATATTTTTAAAGTGAAACGCACCCATTTCCAACGTCAATTTTACATATCTCAGGAAAGAAATTCCCTGATGTATCAGTATACCAATCAAGAGAATGTGGAACTGGTATTGCTACCCTTTCCAACTTGATGGATGTTTCTTTTCTTCTTGTCTGTGGCTTTCTGCTTAAATTGAAATTGAAGCTTGCCAGGAGCGGCCTTCACCAATATATATATATATATAATATATATATATATATATTATATATATACCCTCGATTAGGTACTCCGGCTTGCCGGGCCGAGGGAGCTCGTACACCTCGTGGGTTGTTGAGGTTTCCTCAACTCCTCGCGGGGTGTGGGCGAAGAGTTAACTAGTTGCGTTTTTTTTTTTTTTTTTTTTTCCCTTCCTTTTCTTCCCCCCCCCCTTTCTTTTCTTTTTGCTCCCCCTTTTTTTCCGTCTCTCCCGGAATTTCTTTTGTCTTGACTCGTGTCCTGTGCCTCTGTCAATCGTAGTATCCCCCCCCTCTGTTTGTATTTGCAGTCTTGGGGTCATCGGGTGCACCCGCCGGGGGGCATCGCTCCGGGGATAGTACGGGCGCCCGGACCGCTGCTGCGTCTGGATTGGGTCTTTGCTTGGCCCTTAACGGACAAATCTCCGTAGTGCCAATCTGCTGTTTTTTAAAACGACAGTCGGGTTGGGGGGCGGGCTACCCGGGACGTTGGGCCTGCGCTTTGAAGGATACAGCGGCGGATGGTGCATCGCCTTGGGTCCGAGGCTGCCTTTTTTGTAAAGCTATTGTGTATGGGTTCTATTTCTAAACTTCACTCCCCTCCTGTTGACGACTCTGGCCCGCCCTTGGATTTGGATAAGACTACTACTTCTGGTCGTTCAGCGGCCTCTGCCTCCGCTGGATTGACCTTCAAGCCGTATGGCCCCCTCTCGTCCTCTGCGGTGTCTGGCTCTCGTGGCCGGACTCGTGGTGGCCGTAGGGCGGGGTCTTCGCGGCCCTTGTTCTCTCGCCACTCTCGGTTACCGTTACACAAGGGCCTGTCTCCGCTGTCAATTTCTGTCCGGTGACAGGTTCCTGTTCTCCGCCCTTCCGCTGGCTCCCTTCCGGGCAACTCGGAACGGGTGTTTCAGCGCCTTAAGACGATAGGGGTTCCCTGTCGTTATGATATCCGCCCTCTGAAGGATGGTCTCTTCTTTTGAAGTCCCGTTCTTCTCTGGGGTGACTGGGTCCCTTCTGCAGTTGCAGGATGTCTTGGGCTGCAGAGTTTGTGACTCCCCATCCGCAATTGAATAGCTGTCAGGGCACCATTTTCGCTTCCCGTCTGCTGTCAATCCCGGTTGGCGAGTTGCAGGAGGATCTTGCCCCCCAGGGGGTAACGAGGGTCTTCCGCTTTTCGTCGCGCCGGGATGGTGCTCTTACCCCGTCCGCTCGTCTGCTCCTGACCTTTGACTCCCTTGTGCCTCCGGCCCAGGTGCTCTGGGGCATGGGTGATCGCCGGTCGTGTGAGTTTTCGGTGCGACCATATGTGCCTGACCCGGTTCGCTGCTTTGGCTGCAACCGGTTCGGCCATGTTAGCTCTGCGTGCCGCCGTGAGGGTAAGCTATGTGTCCGCTGCGGTGGGCCTGCGCACCCTACCCCGTGCACGAAGCCCCCGCATGCTCGAACTGCTCGGGGGCCCACCCTTCCTCCTCTCGGACTGCCCCGTTTTCAAGTTTGAATTCGAGGTGCGGTCCTTAAGGACTACCGAATTCCTTAGTGCGCGGGAGGCGCGCGATAGGGTCCGTGACCGGGAGCCGCGGCGGGGGTTGTCCTACGCTGCGGCTCTTGGCCCTGGCGGGTCCTCGGGCCCCTCCCGTGCTACCCGGCGTCTACCGGAGTGGTGCCCCCCCTGGACGTTCCGGGGGTTGGTGGTCCTCCTGGCGCCGCGGTCCTTCTTGTTCCTCTGCCTCACTTTCAGACATCCCATCTGATTCCCTGCCTACAAGTGCCCCTTCTCCCTCCGGCCTTGGGGTCTGGATCCTTGCCTACTCGTCTCTCGGGTGGGGAGGGTGATGCCCCGAAGGGGAGGAGGAAGCGTCGCCGTGGTCGGAGTCCTTCCGACCCGATCCTGACTGCTGCTCGCCCTGCTTCCCCTTCACCGGAGGGGAAGCGGCGCGCTGCCCCTGATCCGCTCGGGACTCCCCTCTCTATACGGAGGGCTGGTGAGGCGTCACCTCCCGGTGCCCCGACCAGTGTCCGGGTGTCGGTCGAGGTACACCGCCCCATGACACCCTCGATTACTGACTGTTCCCATGATAGATCCGGTCGAGAGGAGCCTGGCCCTCCTTCATGGAGTCTCTCTCCCTTCGGCTCCTGCTGAGAGTGGTCGGGTCTCTCTCCTGGATCTACCTCTCCCACCTGTGGTCGACCTTTCCTCCTCCCCCCGTCAGTGCTTGTCTGGTTTGATGAGCCCTCGTCAAACCTCCGGATCCTCAGTCTTCCCATCTCTCCTCTGTTCCAGGTGGTTGAGAGGGCGTTCTGCCGGGATGGGGGTTGGTATTTCACCGACACGGTCACCTCCCTCCTCGATGGTATGGGCACTCCTCCTCCATCCGTTATACCGGTCTCTTTCAGGGGTGTTGCACCTTGGAGAGCACCCCTGTTGCGTGCTGTAGGGCGTTGCGCCCCGTTCGCAGGGCCGATTCTGACTCTGCCTTACTTCGGTCTCTGTCCTTCAGCATGCAGCGTGTCACTCTGCATGTGTTGCGGTCTTCACAGATGGCTCGAGGTCGTCGGGGGGCGTTGGGGCCGCGGCTGTTCCCCAGTCGTTTGCCCTTGCTCCCCGATGTACCCGTCTCCCTGATGAGGCTTCCGTTTTCACGGCGGAGCTCTATGCCATTCTGAGCGCTCTGGAGGTGGTGCGAGAGCATCCGGATGGGTCGTTTGTCATCTATTCGGATTCCCGCAGTGCCCTGGATGTCCTGGAGTGTTTTTGACCCTGTCCACCCACTGGTCCGACGAATCCAGCTACTGTGCCATATCCTTGTCACTTCTGGTGGCAAGGAGGTGGTATTTTGCTGGGTTCCTGCACATGTTAACGTGGCTGGAAATGAGGCTGCCGATCGAGCTGCCCGTTCGCGTGCCGACTACAGGTTTCACCCGTGTCCCTCCCCTTTTCCGATTATATTCCTGGCTTCCGTAGGTTTTTGCGCTCCCGGTGGCAGAGTCGCTGGGATGGCGCTGCAAATAACAAACTCTGCAAGATTAAACCCAAATTGGGATGTTGGGCCTCTTCCTTCCATCGGTCGCGCCATAAGGAGGTGGCTTTGGCCCGCCTCCGTATTGGCCACACCCACCTGACCCATGGCTATTTGATGGCCGGGGATCGGGTGCCCCGATGTCTCTGCGCGCAGAGTATTTTCCCTTTTTGAAGAGCGTCGGGCCTTGTGATAGGCTTGGCGCTATTCTATCGGAAGGTCCCTACTTTTCGGTAACCGGGTTGTTCTCCTTCCTCCTTCGCTCCCGACTTCTTTACCGG
>JAJOZX010005523.1:40000-42500 GCA_023014485.1 Bathynomus jamesi | reverse complement strand
CAACAAAGACCCTAGGACCATTCATGGCTGGTCTACCTAACTGTGTTCGTAATTGTGTATGTCCTCCGTGGTGGCGGAGCGGACCTACAATTTTACGTGGATTCCGAACCACAAGAGCATAAGAAATTTATGTCAGAACTTCCTGTACATTGGCAACGACCAATTTAGCAAAACTAATTAATTATCGATTTAAAACTAAAGATAGAATCTCTGGATCCAGAGGATCAAGTCATAATAGACTACTATCCACAAATATGTTACACTCTATATCTATTTATAACAGACATGCAAATATATCAGATCCAAGAATCCAGTCAATTTCATTACGGTATCCATCAATACTAATACCTTGTCACGAAAAATAAGTCACGGTACATATCGATTGTGGACCAAGTCAAAATTTACAACCATATACATTACAATATATACACTTAGGAGGAAAAGTGTATATGGCTAGTGCGGAAAATATGTGGGTGCTATAGATAATGACTGTGCATAAATATTAGTCCTGCGAAATTATATCTTCAGGTGCCACAAAGCCGTCGAAAAAAGTGAAATATAATGATTTTCTTATATTCTGCATTAGTACAATAACTGAAACTTACTTGTTATTATTATATATTAAGTGTTCCAATTACCAAAATAGTTACTGAATTACGCAGCTCTTAGTTTATTTAGATCAATGTTCTTTTGATTAATGATCTAAATAATCCAGAACTCACCACGAGGAGGTGGCTGCGTGTCGAGCTCCACCCATGCCCTCCCAACCACCCATCCTTGCGCATGTTTTTTTCTATTAACGTTTTATTTAAACTTTATATTCAGCTTTACTTTCGAATGATGGCATTTTTTTACGTGACTGAAGTGTTGATCTTATGAAGCCATCTCGCGCGTTCAATCCAAATACTTTTGATGATGCTTCAGTCACTAATTTTACCATTCTTTCTACTACTTGTGTATGACAAGGGAATTTCTCGAATGGAGGGGTACTCTTTGTTTTCTATGAATTCTTCAATCTCATTTTCTGTCAGGTGTCTTGTCACAGGTGGTTCAGTGACAATGCATTTTTGCCAATTAATTAAATCAGTATAATCAGTAGCTTCAAATTGAATAACAGGTACTGTGAAACGCCTCACAACTTTTTCCTTGTTTGTTTGCCTTGCTTTCTTTATTCGCCTCCACGCTAATTCTCTTATGGCGCTGCGGTCATCATGAATCATTGATGCTAGAATATTTTCTGGATTTGCAAAAAATGCATTTCTTTGTATGACAGGGTTTACAATATCCTTTACTTCGTCATTCAGTGTTCTTGTTAGTTCAATAGTTTTGAAAACATGTTTTGAGCCATTGACAAAAGACGTACTTTGCTTAATAGAAAACCACATTGGGATGTAGACCTTCATTATAAAAGAAGCAATGTTCATGAGGTTCTCAGAAGGACTTACAGTTGAAACGTATAGACGAAGCAAACGATTTGCTGTAGTCAGCCATCGTGAATGTGCCATTTTGCCTGGACTACGATGAGCAAGATCTGGAGAGCAATATCCCTTTGTTATGGCCTGATGAATATCAATTAGATATTTTTGGTCGGTGCTAAGATCTTCACAGTCTACAGTTGGTTCCTCAGCATCAATCCTTTCAAACTCGACAATAGGAAGACTCTCACAGTTCTCTAATTCCCTGCCAATAGGACCGGTGAATCCGCGGGGGCCAGATGTTTTTCCATCCAGCTTTGCAACTAAATGGCGTAATGGCAATTCATTGGCATGGAGCTGGCACACTAAATGTTGAACTGGCTTCTTCAGCTTCAATTCTATAAGCCTTATAACGCCTCCCTTTTCTCCAGTGTTGACTGCTGCACCATCGCATCCAATGGCAACAAGGTTTTCCAGGTTCATGTCATTATTTCCAATATACTCAAACATTCCTTTACATATTTCTTCAGCTGATCCAGAATTCACAGAATAATGGCCCAAATAATCTGAACCAGGTTCTCTCACTAAAGTGATATGTTCTTCTGTTACCTTCTTCTGATATACTTTGGACTCTTTTTTTTTCTGGAAGAGTGTAGAATCTTTTCGACCATCAAAATAGATTCCTCTGATTGGGACCTGATTTTGATCTTTCATAATTTCTGATCTCTTCTTTTGTCTTTCTCTTCTGATTTTACTCCTATCCACTACTTCAGATGTATTGTCAATAGAAACTTCTCCAATATCTTGCAATACTGCACTAACAATGAATGCTGCAGCTCGATCTGAAACTGCAGTTCTGTCACAAGCAGTAGCCACTGAAGGTAGATTTGTAGTTTTCCTTTTCTTGAATAATTGTTCTTCAGGTTGTTCGAGCTTTCTCTTCGAGCTAACTGGCTCTGGAAATGTATCGTCTGATATTTCGCCAGATTCACTTTCACTATTTGATGTCGATGATGATAATTCAACATTTGTATCCTGCAATTTCTCCTGTGAAGATTCTTTGGTGAGCCTCACAGCTTCTTTTT
>JAJOZX010005523.1:17500-35000 GCA_023014485.1 Bathynomus jamesi | reverse complement strand
TTAAAAATTTACCATACATTCAATACGGAAGATGTCCAAATACTAAACACGTGATTCAGTGTTCAAGGTATGGAAAACGTGAAGAGAATTAAGTTACTTTATGACGTCATAGTTATTGAATTTTGTACGTATAATACAAATCATTATTAGGAAGATTTACAAGGACGAATTAGAGGCAAAGAGTGGGCATTAATGACTAAGAAGTACAACTACGGGTTCCAATCCTGTTATATGCAATGTGTATGCATAATCTAGGGACGAGGGTGAGATGCAAGACAATCATAATTAATTAATAACTTCTATAACAAATAAAAATGGATACGACTAAACCATAGGTATGGTAGATCGTAGGGTTTTGACACGAACAAAAATAGGAAGCCACAAGTAAAATTATTATCCAAACTCGCGTTAAGCGATTTTGGTTCTTATGTAAAAATGAATATTGATTATTCATTGTTCAGCGTTCGACAAGTGTGACCATGGAATCATAATACATAAACTGAAATATATGGGAATAACAGGAAAAAGTAGGGAAATGGATATATAATTTCCTTAGTGAGCGGAGGCAAGTCGTTACAGTACAAGGAGTATCTTCATCAGAATCAGAGGTCCTCAGCTCAGTACCACAAGGAACGGTATTAGCTCCACTACTCTTCATAATCATGCTAACTGACATAGATGAGGACGTTACCAGAGACAGCACAGTAACATCCTTTGCAGATGCACAAAGATCAGTAGAAAAATACGAAAACCAGACGACATAGGATCTCTACAAACCGACATAAACAAAATTTACAAGTGGACGGAAGACAACAATATGAAGTTTAACACCGAGAAATTTCAGCTATTACGGTACGGAAAAAGAGAAGACCTAAAGTCCATGGAATATTATACCCCAAATGGACAGGAAGTCCAGAGAAATTCCAGAGCAAAAGATTAAGGGTGTAATGACAGATGATGCGAAATTTGAAACACAAAATAATAGCAGTAAACAGAGCAAAGAGAATAAACGGGTCTGATATTGAGAACTTTTAAACGAAGGGATAGGAATGTAATGATCCCCCTACTGAAAACCCTGATAATACCCAAACTGGAATACTGCTCGGTCCTAACATCCCCATATAAAAAAGAAGACATTAGACAGCTGGAGGGGATTCAAAGAAGTTTCACAGCCAAGATCAATGGGTGCAAAGAACTAAATTACTGGGAAAGGTTACGAGAACTAACCTATATTCACTGGAAAGGAGAAGAGAGAGATACACCATTATTTACACTTGGAAAATAATGGAGAAACTAGTCCCTAATCTACTCTGAATCCCATAACTCCCAAACAACGGTGGAAGGTAGAAACGGTAGACTGTGTCGTATTCCCAAATTGAAGGCGAGACAGGGAACATCCTTAACCCTGAAAGAAAATAGTTTTGTAGTGAGAGGACCAAAACTATTTAATCAGCTGCCCAAAGACCTAAGAAACACGAAGGGAGTTGCAGTGGAAATCTTCAAAAGAAGACTTGACGCCTGGCTCAGAACAATCCCCGAGTAGCCGGCGTACCTGGCTATGTGAGGTGGAGAGCGCAAGAATCCAACTCACCTTCACCCAGGCCAACTCGAGAGGAGGGACGACACGCTTGACCTTCGCGAAATGAGAAATCATCACGTGGAACCTTTGTAAGGTTGTAACGTAAGGTATATATATATATATATATTATATATATATATATTATATTATATATTATATATATATATATATATATATGTGTGTGTGTGTGTGTGTGTGTATATATGTGTGTATATATATATAATTATATATATATATGTATGTATGTGTGTATATATATATATATATATATGTGTGTGTATGTATATATATATATATACATACTGCCGATTATCTACCGATTTTTCATTTAATTTTTTTTTGGCCGATTATCCGGTGCATAATCTCTTGACTGTACTTAAGTTTAGGGAGCAATTAGTGGAAAAGTGATTAATTGCTAAGTTGTACTTACTACATATACAGGCTAATTTTATGGTATAGGTCTATAGGGACTACAGGAAATACCATGAATGAATGAGCTATACACCTGTTTGCTAGTTTCGGTTCGATTCCCAATTATGCTTGTAGTAATAATCGAGAAGTTAGCGCCATGAGCTGCATTCGCCTGACCTGATAGCTTTTGACACGCAGTTTCTGGCACTCCTGACTACTAACTGTTACGTTATATATATGAAGATATTGGTAAAGTAAACGTCACATACAATGTGAAATAAGGCTTATACGTAAGTTTAAATACTAATTATTTTATCTCATTTTGATCCTTAAAGATTTTGGCTTTAAACTCAGATTTATTGAAAAGGTAACGAGATTCTTGTTAAAATTCCTACCTTTTTCTTGTTATTAAATAGATATATTAAATATATATATATATATATATATATATATATATATATATATATATATATATATATAGTATATATATAAGTTAAATAGATATATCTATAAGTTATATTATGACTAGTTTCTAAACCAGTTCTTTGTTAATATTACAAAGTCACAACATCGCCTAGACATGTCATTATGGGTCTATCCGAGAAGTAAATAAAGAAGTAAGTTTCTCCATCATTCTGGCCTAACCTAGAGTGGAGCTACTGATTGCTGTTGTAATCTATAATTTCTCTAACTTTTATAACTTCTGTGGAACGTCTGTGATTTCTGTAGCTTACATATACGAAGGATCATACCTTACCTTACAACCTTACAAAGGTTTCGCGCGATAATTCCTCATTTCGCGAAGGTCAAGCTTGTTGGCCTGGTGAAGTAGCGAGTTGGTTTCTTGTGCTCTCCACCTCACATAGCCAGGTACGCCCGGCTCATCGGGGATTGTTCTGAGCCAGGCGTCTAGTCTTCTTTTGAAGATGTCCACTGCAACTCCCTTCGTGTTTCTTAGGTCTTTGGGCAACTGATTAAACAGTTTTGGTCCTCTCACTACAAAACTATTTTTTTTCAGGGTTAAGGATGTTCCCTGTCTCGCCTTCAATTTGGAAATACGACACAGTCTACCGTTTCTACCTTCCACCGTTGTTTGGGGAGTTACAGGGTTTAGAGTAAGATTAAGGACTAGTTTCCCCATTATTTTCCAAGTGTAAATAATGGTGTGTCTCTCTCTTTCCAGTGAATATAGGTCTAGTTCGCGTAACCTTTCCCAGTAATTTAGTTCTTTGCACCCATTGATATAGGGTGTCCCGTAAGTCTGGAACCGTAGGGCAAAATGATAAAAACGGCAATAAAAACGCCGAAGAGACTTTTGGGGACTGTTTGATATGAGCGAGGCTGGCAGCGGCTGTGTCATCGTCGGTGGATGTCCTCGGAGGTCCACTGCATGGTTTATCTCCTATGGATCCCGTTTCCCTGAACTTTGCTACAAGTTTGCCGACACAGCTATGTTATCGGCGCGCGGTCCGGATGCAATCTGTTAAATTCCTCAGCGACCTCCCTCTGACTCTGATTTCCTACGAGCAGAATTACCTAGATGCGTTCTTCCTTACTGAAGGACATCATGGGCACATGCATAAACGGAAAAACATGAATTACTTATTTTACCCTATGGTTCCAGACTTATGGGACACCCTGTATGTGTGTGTGTGTGTGTGTGTATACATATACAGGGTGGTGCAAAAGTCTGAACCCATAGGCAATTTACTATATAAAAAATATCTTTCGATTTTTATAATCAGTGGTTTACGTTAACAAACCAAGAACAATACAAGCGCTAAAGGATAACATCACAACAGAAATTGAAGCCATAAGAACGAATATTACTATGCTTACAAATGTGCAAAGGTCTTGTGTCAACCGAGTAGAAAAGTGTTTGGAAGAAGCTGGACATCAATTCGAACACTTATTGTAAATTCTGAACTAGAACGTTAAATTTAACATAATTTAGTCACTGGTGTATGGTTAATTAAATTTCATTTCATAATAAACTTCCTGCAGGCCACACTTTTTTTCCATATAAACCGACTATGGGTCCAGACTTTTGCACCACCCTGTATATATATGTGTGTAGGCGTATATATATATATATATATATATATATTATATATATATATATATATATATTAGTGTGTAGGCGTATATATATTTAAACTTCCTAAAAAGAGAGTGAAGTTCAGAGTTTGCTACACGTTTCATTAAGCGACAAGAGCGTAAACAAGATGTGAAAATGATTTTTTTAAATTAATGATCATGTAATTAATTATGTCGTAATTACTGCAGATGATAATATAATTATACTCATATTCTAAATTAAGGGGTTCTTAAGTTTAAAAGTAAGCATGCTCTGGCCAGTTTTATATATACAGTATATATGTACAGGGTGTCCCATAAGTCCGGCATCATAGGAGAAATTCATATTTTTCTATTTCTACAAACCACAATTCATATTTTTCTCTTTGTACAGGCCATAATGTCTGCGAGCAAGGAAGAACGAATCCAGATAATTCTACTCATAGGAAATCGGAGTCAAGGAGAGGCCGCTGCTGAATTTAACAGACTGCATCCAGACCGCGAGCCAATAACACAGAGTTGTGTTAGCAGACTCGTTGCAAAGTTTAAGGAAACAGGATCCATAGAAGATAAACCACGCAGTGGACCTTCAAGGAGGTCCACTGACGATGATACAGCGACTGCTATCCTGGCTCATTTTAACAGAAGTCCCAATAAGACTCTTCGGCGATTGTCCGCCGAGACAGGAGTGTCGAAAAGTAGCATCCATCGCATTCTTCAGGCTCACAAATGGCATCCATATAAACTTCAGATCCTACAGGAATTAAGCGAAGGTGATCCCGACCGGCGGATGGAATTTTGTGAATGGGCTACGGAAAAATATGCTTGGGATGCCAATTTCCCGTCCACCATTCTGTTCAGTGACGAGGCTGTTTTTTATGGAAATGGTGAGGTAAATCGACAGAACATCCGCTACTGGTCTCAAAACAACCCTCACTGGTATACCTCTTCAAAGGAACAAGGTGCATCTCGGGTGATTGTATGGTGTGACATTTGGAATGATCGCATCATAGGCCCCCTCTTTTTCGATGAACATTTCACTGGAGGCACCTACCTACGTATGCTCAAGGAAGAAGCATTTCCCAGTGTCTTGAACGAAGAAGGAAATTTCCCAACATGGTTCCAGCAAGACGGCGTTCCTGACATTACAGCACCCAAGTAAGGGAATACCTGTACGAACAATTCCCTGGTCATTGGATAGGACGTCGAGGGCCTGTGGAATGGCCAGCTAGAAGCCGGGATCTCACGCCACTAGATTTTTATCTCTAGGGCCACTTGAAAGCGCTGGTATACGCAGAGAAAATTAGGAGTGTTGAACATTTGTGGCAGCGCATTATTGGCAGTGGCGGACCTACATTTTTGGGACCCTGAAGCTTGAACTGTTATGGGGGCCCCTTCGCAACCAGCAACAATAGGGCAACATCCAACAAGGTTCAAAGGGCCTTGCTGCCCTTGCCCTTGAATAGATTCTGACGAGCTCAGCGAGCCCATACAGCTGGGGGTTCGGGCGCTGCAAGCGCCCGAGAAAATTTTGAAATTTGACCAATTACAGGGGCATTTTTAGGCCATATGAAATGGGTATTAGAGCATATTCTAAGGTCAATATTAAGTACTTCAACCCATTGGCTTATGATTCTATCACTAAAATAGCCTTATTTTAATAACAAAAACTTTAAAAAACTCCATCGATTTTGTTGAAAAATTCACTCATTAAAAAAAAAGTTGCTTCAGGGCCCCTCCTGGATTAGGGCCCCTGAAGCTTAAGTTTCATTAGTTTCATAGTAGATCCGCCACTGATTATTGGGGCATGTAACATCATTCACTGTGTGCTTGCTGACTGGGTATCACGTCTGAATTTGTGTATTGAAAACAATGGTGGACATATTGAGCACGTTCTGTTAAAAAAAGCTTTTATTTTGCCTTTTTTTATTACTTTTCCTATGATGCCGGACTTATGGGACACCCTGTATATATATATATATATATACACAGGGCGTCCCAAAAAAATGTATACACACTTTAACAGCTGATAGCTCAATTGATGTTTCTTTCTTTCCAAGTTAAACCCATTAGAATTAATAATGGCAGTCAGACTAAGCTTTGAACAAAGGAAATTCATTCTAAAATGCTACTGGAAGTGTGAAAACGCAGTTGAAGTGCAAAGACAGTTTAGGAGGGAGTTTCAAACAGATCCACCAACGCGACTTACCATCACTCGAATTAGAGATAAGTTTGAAGCCGATGGAACTGTTCAGAATGTCCACAAGAAGCGTTCCGGAAGACCACGGACATCGACAAGCCCCACAAAGCAAGAAAGAGTACTGGAAACGTATCACCAAAGTCCAAGAAAATCTGTGCGGCAAGCGAGTCGTGAGGTAGGAATTTCAGAATCGTCTGTCCAACGCATTTTGAAGCGCTGTCAATGGAAAAGTTACATTCCAAGATTAGTCCATGCTATTAATGAAGATGATGATCCGGACCGAAGAGTGGAGTATTGCGAGTGGTACTTGGCACGATGTGGATGTGGATTGGACGAAGGGGTTTCGTAGAATACCCTCCGCGTTCACCAGACCTCACACCACTAGACTTTTTTTTTTATGGGGATACTTAAAAGACAAAGTCTACGCTATAAAACCTGCAACAGTCGCTGAATTGAGAGCAGCCATTGAACGAGAATGCACACAAATACCAAACGAAATGTTTCGTGATGTTTGCGATTCCATTGCTTCGCGTTATCAGCAGTGCCTGGACCAGAACGGACGTCAGTTTGAAAACAGGCGTTGACAAAACAATTAAATAATGTCTGTAGATTCTATTACATTTTGAAAATGAAATGTATTTTAATAAACACTGCCTTTATAGGTATTTAAAGTGTGTATACATTTTTTGGGACGCCCTGTATATATATAATATATATATATATATAATATATATATATATATTATATATATATATATATATATATAGAGAGAGAGAGAGAGAGAGAGAGAGAGAGAGAGGCTGGGTGTAAGTGAGGTTGAATGTGTGATGATTCACAAATATAGTTGTTTGTGTATGTATATACAGTATATATTTTTTTTTTCTGAACGAGGGGCGGGGGCCAGGATTTATATTTGCTGTTTTAACTTTACACAAAACGAAACGTGATCGCAAGTAGTATGCCCGCAAAATGTTTGTGCAATGCAATTGCAAATGTTGCACGAGTGCCACCCCCACCCCCTTGTTGCAAAGTTACCCCATAGTGTCAACCCCCTACTCCCTTTGTTGCAAGGCACCCCAAAATGGGGAGGGAGATGTTGCAACTTGGAGGCGGAGTTATCCCCAAGCTGCAATGAACCCCCAAAGGGGGAGACCTAACCGAGGAGAGAGGAGTAGAGGTGTTCACCCGGCAGGAGCCAGGCGCATATGAAGACTTCAGCCGAGCGGCCGTTGTCTTATAGGACCCCTAATCAGCCAGTGCCTCCGGGCATCATCAGCGAGTTGGTTTAGAAGGCTGAGTTGCCAGTTTGCGCTAATTATTTAATTAAAGCATATATTCTGACTTAATCCGCCAGTTGGCTTAGAAGGTTTCTTAGAAGGCATAAATGGCATGTATATATTAATAACCTCCGAACAAATTAAAAGCGCCCATAAAGCCCCTATTAACACACACAAATATATATATATAAACTGATTGATGCATGCAAAACCCCAATAGCAAGATATATACGATCACAATCACCACACAAAACCCTATAACACACACACACACACACACACACACACACATATATATATATATATATTTGTGTGTGTTAATAGGGGCTTTATGGGCGTACAGTCGGTGACTGTATGTGCGTTGGTGTGCGCTTTTAATTCGTTCGGAGGTTATTAATATATACAGGCCATTTATGCCTTCTAAGAAACCTTCTAAGCCAACTGGCTGATTAAGCCAGAATATATGCTTTAATTAAATAAATAGCGCAAACTGGCAACTCAGCCTTCTAAGCCAACTCGCTGATGATGCCCGGAGGCACTGGCTGATTAAGCCAACTGGCTGATTAGGGGTCCTATAAGACAACGGCCGCTCGGCTGAAGTCTTCATATGCGCCTGGCTCCTGTCGGGTGAACACCTCTACTCCTCTCTACTCTCTTCGGTTAGATCTCCCCCTTTGGGGGGTTCATTGCAGCTTGGGGGATAACCACCTCCAAGTTGCAACATCCCACTCCCCCATTTTGGGGTGCCTTGCAACAAAGGGGGTGGGGGTGGCACTATGGAGTCTTGCAACATGGGAGTGACACACTTGCAACATTTTCAATTGCATTGCACTAACATTTTTCGGGCATACTACTATCGCACAATGAATAGGAAAACTTTGGATCTTGAAATTATTTTAGAAATGAGGAATTTTTTGTTTTGGATTCTTCGAATTTTCTTAGTTCTGCCGTGTCCAAAAAAGAAAAACAAAATTGTATTTAAAATTCAGCGTATAGAAGCGGTCGAATGTATTTGAAATATATTCAGAGTAAGAGAAAAGAGAGATGGCAATAAACACGTATTGGTATTCAGTATCAGTGTTCCAAAGTAATTTTTCTTTTTCATTGATGAAAAAATAATTTGAAAGTGGACCATCCAACCAAACGAGTTAAAAGAGCTATGGCTCTTTAAATAGATTTTAATGTACAGTCATTTCACGCTTTCTAAAAACGAATTATTAACAATTTTTACGATTTAGGGACTCGAAAAGTAAAAGTCCCGAGTTCGAATTATTCCTCGTATTACTGAGTTGGGTAGGTCACTCGTACCTTACTAAATGCCTCGGTTCGGGTGATTTCCGTAGTTCATGCTCATTTCTCTCTGCGTATAGAAACGAGGTTTCGGATGGTACCTGTTACCTGACTCGTAAGCTCTGAGAAGTTGCGAACAGTTAGTTACCAAAGACTATGTATAACAAGACCCGTGACTCCATCCACTTTTCCGTTAGCTTATTTATTCTTCTGCCATCTAGGGTTTGGCAGGAGAACTAAATTACTCGTGAAAAAAGTCAACACTTGAAATTGTTTTAATATGAATAATTAATTTTTGACGATATTTTTCAAGCCCTCAAAGGACAATGAATGCAATATGGCTGAACAATTTTGCCATTTTGCTGGCACGCCCAACTAAAATATTCTTCGTGCAGGCGAGGTTAGGTTAGGTTAGGTTAGGTTCAATTAATTAAGGTTGCGTTCGATTATGTTCTTAGGTTAGGTTGGTGTGACATTTGATCGTTCAGCTTGTCGGTCCTGGAGTTTGATCAGATGGATATAGCTGGGTATAACACCGTCAAAGAGAGACTAATTTATACGTATTTAGTGGTCATAAAGTTGCTTCCTATCATTCACTTTCTACGCGTATTTGCAACAATTCACTTCATATTTAAACTTGTACGTATCGTGCATAATTACTCGTCTATTGCAGCTCACGACGGATTAAGAGCGTGTATTCACATTCATTATAATTAATACTATTACTACTAAAATAGTAACAGTAATTAAGTTTTTGTAAGCTTACTCAATGAAATGCTTTACATATGAAACAGTAATTTCTGTCTGCGTAATTTTTCATTAAAATTAATTCCGACAAAATTGACTTTTTCTTTCAAATTTTTTTTATTTTAATTTCGCTTTTAATTATTTGATCTTCATAAAAGTTTGTTCAAATATGATATTGAACTTACTGAATAGGTAATATAGACAGAACGAGAGGAGAGAGACAGGAGAGAGAGACAGAGAGACGCGGCGAAGCCTGTACATCTCTGGCCAGGACTACGTCGCAACTAGTACTACCGTTTCTCGTTGATCAGCGAAATTGAGCAACATTCATTCTGGGTAGCAGTTGGATGGGTGACCGTCCTCTGCGTTCGGATGGTGTAGCAACACCGTGGTTCGGATTCCACGTAAAGCTGCAGGTCAAGAGCGTTCCCTTCGTCACACGACCTTTCCTGTTACGAAGGAGGTTAAACATACCCAAAACAAACAAAGTAAAAAAAAAAAACATCTCTTACTGATGTATGTTCAAGCCAAGTTGGAATTTAGACCTCAACGACTCCTACTAAATATGACGTGTCCAATCAGGGACTATGTTTCATCTCTTGTGTGAATGGAGTAGTTTGACTTATTAAAGTAATTAACTATGCTCGAACCATGCACAATTATTGTGGGGGACTCGGAACAATATGCAATATTACTCTTAATTTTATACAAAATCTGAATAACATGGTAGGCGAACTTGCTACCATAGACGGCAGTGAACGTATTCTCTCTTTGGGACGTATTTTTATTACTGAACGACATTTAAAAAGGGATTTGGAATCAGGAAAGGGCCAAAGAAGAGCCTTAAATTATTTGAAGAAAACGGGCACGGTTGCCACCATTTAGCCTCGACGTGGTTTCGTAGGCGTCGATTTTAGGGGGCCCGACGAACCCCACCCCCCAGTTTGAACTTTGAAAAAATTAGTGTTCTGGAAAACGGAAGCACATTTTTGAAAGTGTTGAAATGTTTGATAAGCTGAAGTTAATTATATTGCGCTAATTAGCCGTATTCATGTTGGTCATTTTGACCATATTGCTGACGTAGCAATATGGTCAAAATGACTATTTATTTCAAAAATTTCTGTAAAAAGAAATCAAATTATTTAATTATGGATATTTATTTATATCATCACTAAGCAATGCTAAGTGTATAAATTTAGGGTGCCACACTCTATAGGGCAGTTTTTTAGAATTTGGAAATTTCGAATGGCCCTTAGTCATATTGTTTGGTTGGATGAGAAAACCCTAAATATGAAGTTTGAGCCCGATCGAAGTACATTTAGAGGTTCCGCATCGACCGTTTCTGTTGTACCGTGTGTTCGAAATAATGGATTTATCTGGGAAACCTGTAACCATGGCACTATTACATATATACAGGGTTGAAAAAAACCATGGTTTAAAAAAAAAAAAAAAAAAAAAAAAAACTCAGATAACTCAATTAGGTACTGGTACTCAGAAATTAGAATTGCTGACTGTCTCATTTTTTAATTGGAAGATGTTAGATGTAAGAAGTGCTAACTTCACAAAAATGAAAATAAACCTAATAACAACATTTATATTTGTAGCTACATGCGTTTATAATGTAATTGATACAGGTAACTTCAATCCTTTTATGTGCAATGCCACTATTAAATAGGCCTGCTAGTGCAAGGTAGCTATATTATATACTACCGTACATACTAGGCTACCCTGAACTGATGGTTTTTAGGTCTTATCAATATAAATATAAGTTTTAGTTTTAGAGCTATTAGTTTATGAATTAAATAATTTGTGTTGTAAAAATTGAAATTATAAAAAAACAAAAAACCCAGAAAAACATGGTTTTTTTTGGTTTAAACCATGGTTTAAACCAGCCAACCCTGCATATATATTGCTATAATTTATGCATTTCATAAATTTAAATATTTATAATTAATATTTGCTTCTCATTGTATATATTTTCACTACTTTTCAGCATTGAGATCTGGCAACAGCGCAACGCCGGGTTAGTGTGGTGAGTCACACTGTCACAGTCTTCAGTCAATCAGTCTCCTTCACGCATTCAACGCGTGATCATCTCGTGATGGCTACCGCAAGCTCACTGAGATCCAAGACCGAGATATGGCTAATCGGACACGCCAACCCAAGCCCCCTAACGGGAAACAGGTTACCTTCAAATGGTGAAGTGCTTCGCCGGTTTATACAGTTTCATAAGGTGCAAAAACAACTTCTAGCCGAGGCGGCGCGTAATGTGATCGTCGAGGTGTATACTTTCTGGGCTATGGCCAGAATCCCGACCATGACCTCCAAAAGCGCCGCGCGAAAACTGCTTAGACTTTACGACAATTGGCAGGCACTGCAGCGCAGCCGGAAGCGGTCCGGCGCCACAGGTGAGGCAGCCAGGGCGGCCTTCACCGAGGGACTCGATGACATTTTTGACGTGGCTCTCGACAACGCCCTCTCCGTCATCACCATCCAGGAGGATCGCGACTTCCTTCTTGCTCAACGCGAAAAGGGTCGCCGTGGTGTCATGTCCGGGGTGGACAAAATCCTCACTGGAATTGAGCAACGTGCATCCGCGCGTGAAGCTGCCAAAGAAAGGCAACGCCAAAAGCAATCAGAGCAATCACTGGCAACAGCAACCCTTACATCATCAAACTCGTCGTCGTCGCCTAATTGCTCGACAGAAGAGGAAACCAATCCACCTACAAAGCGCCGTCGCAAAAAGAACATTATGACTCAAGACCTAGCGTCGGCACTGGACCGGACCAAAACAAGCAACCGTGGAGCCGTTCAACTCATGAAAGCAGCTGCTTCCAGTCTGGATATTCAAGACACAGATGAACTGGCTCTCAGTCACGAGACGATTCGGCGTTGGCGATTGCGTCATCGAGGGGAAATCGCCAAAGAAGTGAAGATGACGTTCGATCCCAGTGTCCCGCTCATCGTTCACTGGGACGGGAAGATGGTCTCCGACTTCAGCGGCAAGAAGGTCGATCGCCTCGCCATAGTCGTGTCCGGCGACGGCGTCGACAAACTTCTCTCCGTGCCGAAGCTGCCTGCTGGAACTGGTCGCGCCCAAGCAGATGCTGTGCTGAACTCGTTGGATGACTGGGGAATCGCTGATCGTGTCGTCGGGCTCTCCTTTGACACGACAGCTGCCAACACGGGCGTTTTCGGGCGCTTGCGTCTTCATCGAGCAGGGCCTTCACCGCCAGCTGCTGAACCTGGCCTGTCGGCACCACATGCTAGAATTGGTGGCAGAGAAAGCCTTCATCGAGTGCATGGGCCCCTCCTCTGGTCCTGACATTAAACTGTTCTCGCGACTGAAGGAGCGCTGGCAATCCGTCTGCACCGACCAATTCAGCGCCATCTCCAAGGAAGACCTTACTAAGCCGCTGCTCAAGGCGCGAGACGATCTGATCGCGCGTTTCAAGGGTCACATCACCAAGGGCCAGCCGCGGGACGACTACCGAGAGCTCCTGGAGCTGGCGATCATAGCGCTTGGAGGCGTCCCCCAGCGAGGTGTGCGCTTCATGCGACCGGGCGCACTCCACCGCGCCCGGTGGATGGCCAAAGTGATATACGCCATCAAGCTCCACCTCTTCCGGCAGCAGCTCCCCATTAAGGCTCGCGAGGCCCGGGGCATCCTGCGCTTCGTAAACTTTGCGCTGCTGGTTTACATTCCGGCCTGGTTTACGGCGCCCCTTCCCGCCGCTGCCCCTCGAACTGACCTGGCGATGCTCAAGGCGCTGGTTGACTACGACAAGGTGGACAAGGACGTGTCCAAGGCTACCTCCCCTGTGTTTCGACGACATCTCTGGTACCTGAGTGAACACCTGGCCGCCCTCGCTCTCTTCGATGACGACACTCCGCTGGAGGAGAAGAGTCGAATTGCGACGGCCATCAAGGATGTCGAGGGCACCGAGGAGCCACCCAAGCGCATTGCCCTGGACGTCTGCCCGGAGGAGCTCGAGCGAAAGACAGTCGCAGACTTTTGCACGACATCCAGCACGCTTCTTTTCGAGCGGCTCGCGATCAATACTTCTTTCCTAGAGTTGGAGCCGGCTACCTGGTCGAACAATGCGTCCTACCTGGCGGGGAAACGCCGTGTCTCTACGTTGAGCGTTGTCAATGTCCGGGCGGAGCGAGGGGTCGCGCTGATGCAGAACTACAATCTCGCACTCACCAAGGACGAGGAGCAACGGCAGTACTTGATGCAAGTCGTTGAGAAGCACCGCAAAGAGCACCCGAGCGCCCGCAGCGGAAATCCTTAACGGGTTTGGGAGTACTTTATGGTATATTTGAATTTGCTTCATTTTTATAGGGTGTTACTCCTATTAATCCTGTATAACAATGTATAATCGTATATACTTTATTTCTTAGTTATTATTTTGATTTATATGGCCAGTAGGCTCAGTATATTACTATGATTAATACGGAATAAAATGTTTTTTATTTTAATAATATTAAGTTGTTTTGTTGCAATAAAATTGAAATTGATTTAATGATTTTGTATTATTAATAACATTACACACAGAGAATAGTATCCTGCTACCCAGGCATGGTGGGACAAGTTTATTCCAATTAATTATGAAATAATGTTGAACAATATTGTTAAGGTGTTTGCACTGTTTGCTAGTTGCGTATTGTGTTGTTATAAGCTGGTTGCCGGTTGGTTGTGGTTTGGATTACAAAGCATAAACGTATTAAGGTGAAACTTTGAAAAAAAACTTTTGAACCGCGACAAAAATATTAATATAAAAAAAAAATTGGAGATGGAATAAACTTAATGCTATGGAAATATAGCTGTGACTGTCCTCTACGCCATGGTATATGATAGCATTTATATTGACATTGTACATGTTACTTTACCCCTTGGAGCTGGAGCAATTTCTTGGAGAAACTCATTACTTCTGACACGTGGTACGCCAGAGATGGTCGATGCGGAACCCCTAAATATCCTTCAATTTGGCTAAAATTTCATATTCAGGGCTTTTTCACCCAACCTAACAATCCCACAAAGGGCCGTCCTAAAAATCAAAAAATGATTTTTGTGGCACCCCAGGTCACTGTATATATATATATATATATATGCTGCAAACCCACAAGGAAAAAGAAAAACGATTCCAAGGCCTTTCGTGTATTCAAAGCTACAACTCGTGTAGCTTTGAATACACGAAAGGCCTTGGAATCGTTTTTCTTTTTCCTTGTGGGTTTGCAGCATTCATTCATTTCACGTGTTTTATTGTGAAATTCATCCCATATATATATATATATATATACATTATATATATATATACATCTTTGGTTAGCTTTCGCCCAAATTCTTCATTCTGAAGAAGGTCAAGCTTTTCACTCCACCTTAGACCTACATTTTAACGTGGAATCCGAACCACGCCCCACCAGCAGCCCTGTGTCTTAACCACTAGACCACCTAGGGTATCTACCAACCACTTTCTTTATTGTGGAAGGATGAACAGCTGGGTTTTGCTGCGCGCTGGCTGCCGTCACCGGGTCTCGAACCCGGGGCGATGGATTCGTTGTCAGCGACGCTAACCACAACACCACCGAGGCGCATAGCCCAATAATGCGGTTGGCTGTGTGTATTCGATCGGATGTACACAATGTAACTCAGTATGTATGGGCCAAACGGGAAAAACGTTAGATATTAGGGTAAAACAACATAAATATGCCTGTAGAACAGCAAATAATTCTAATGCATTGTTTAACCATATGTATAGATGTAATCATAGTATCAAGTGGGATAGTTCTAAAGCGCTCGTTAAAAACACACACAATTAAAAGGAATATTCTAGAATGTGCATTTATCCATTTTAAAAATAATTTCAATAACAATGCGGGAATGTATAAAATTGACAATATCCTGTTAAAATACTTTTTGCCTTTAATCAACTCTTGTTAATCATGTGCTAATCTTTTTATTTTTCTGTCCCATTATACATATGTATATATTTTTGTCATCTCGCCTTCTCCCTTCATTCTCTGACGAGGTGTACTTCTGAATACATGAAAGGCCTTGGAATAATTTTTCTTTTTCCTTGTGGGTTTGCATCATTCATTCATTTCACGTGTTTGTGAAATTCATCCCATATATATATATATATATATATATATGATGAATAAAACCACGAAGGAAAGGAAACACAAAAAGGTGCTCAAGCGCTTTCGTCTAATGACATCCTCGTAGGGTGGATCGATTTTACATTTTTTTCGATTTCCATATTCTAATAGAGACAAACACTTGTGCATGCATGAGAAAATAGCCTCTGCAAAATCTTAGCTTAATAGGTAATCATCTTCTGCCCCCGGCAGAGCGATGAAAATCATATTTTAGTAGTTAAAAACGTATTTTTCTTATAATTTTTAAAATATTTCAATATGCATCAAAATTATTCCTAATAACTATAAAGTCGATGACAAAGACCTCATATGATCGTTTTTCCAAGCGCGTTGTCCTACGTTAATATCTTTTGCCCCCGGCAACAACGTCAAATGTTGAAAAAATAGGTAATTTATATACATATTTTCAGATCGGCTCTTTGTCTTAAATAATGCATTTATATATTTCCCATAGCATTTAAATCGTTGCTTAGGCATGAAATAACACGCAAAATTTTATGACTCTAGAGTAATATCTTCTGTCCCCGAGAAAAGTCTAAATGTGGATTATAATTACGTTAATGCGATGTTATAAGTACGATAAGTACTAAGTACAGCTCCTCGCTTGCTAATTTTATAAAATTAGCAACCCAGAACTCACCACGAGGAGGTGGCTGTACGTAGAGTTCCACCCTATCCAGCCCCAACCACCCTTCCTTTGGCTGCATGTCGATTTACATACGGTAATCTTTCTTAGAATCAAATCGTGGAATTTTTGTTCGGGAGTGAAGACGGGAGCGGATGAATCCGTCCCTCTCTTCTATTCCACTTACACTGGCAGAGGCTTCGGTTACTAATTTGATGAGTCTCTCGACCGCTTGAGTATGACAAGGGAATAGTGGGATCAGTCCATCAGGCTGGTCTCCCGTCTCAACAAACTCTTTTATTCGGGTATCAGGTATTGTTTTTGTAACGGGGGGTTCGGTCACCTCAGCCGTTTGCCAGTTGATCATTTCGTAATAGTTTTGACTATCGTAGAGCAGCTCAGGCATGGCGAAGGCTCGAATTTCCCCCGCTGGTGATTGTTTTGATCGTGCTTTTAATATTCTTCTCCATCCCAATTCTCTTGTGTTGCTCATCGGCATGTAGCATGGAGATCAAAATATTTTCTGGGTGAGCAAAGAAAGAATTTCTACGGAGGACTTTGTTGGCGATTGTCTTAGATCTTTGAGGCATGGTCTGAGAGAGACGCATCATTTCGAAAAAATGTTTTGCGCCCTCAGTGAAACTGGAGTTTTTCTTTATCTTAAACCAAATTGGTGCGTAAACTGTCATAATGAATCGCACAATTTCGTTGAAGGTGCTGGATGGGTTCACTGGTTGAAACATAGAGGCGCAGAAATCTATTTGCTGTTGTCAGCCACCTGGAATGCGCCATCTTACCTGGATTTCGAGCCGCGAGAGCTGAAGAGCAGCTACTGCTCGACACTGCTCTGTAGATGCCTAACAAATATTTTTGGTCAGTGCTCAACTCGGCATCATCTATGTCAATGTCGGGAGATGGAATGGCATCGAATTCTGTAATTGGAAGTTTTTCGCAGTCGTTCAGTTGTTTTCCAACTGGTCCAGTAAAGCCCATTGGCCCAGTTGTTTTGCCTCCAAGTCTTGAATGAGGTGTCGCAGTGATAATTCATTACCGTGTAATAGGCATATGATCCACTGAACTGGCCTTTGTAGTTTCATTTCAATCATACGAATGGCTCCACCCTTTCGACCCGT
>JAJOZX010005523.1:0-12500 GCA_023014485.1 Bathynomus jamesi | reverse complement strand
TGGTGTTCATTATAACTATGGTGTTTGTGTTATATTATATTAATATTATAACTAAATTTATTTAAATTTTATTTTGTATTATAGTATACAAAAAAATTAAATATGTATTCTCAAAATAAACGTTATCATTTACTGTCCACCTACATTTGGTTCACCCTATATATTATATATATATATATATATATAATATATATATATTATATATATATATATATATATATATATATATATATATATATATATATATATATATATATATATATATATGAAAAATTATTTCACGAAAGTGACACGTGAAAAGTATTTATGATGAATAAAACCACGAAGGAAAAAAGAAACACAAAGGGGTGCTCAAGCGCTTTCGTCTAATGACATCCTCCCCTTTGTGTTTCTTTTTCCTTCGTGGTTTTATTCATCATATATATATATATATATATATATATATATATATATGGGCGTGAACCATATACTAAGCACACAAATGTCACGAAGAAATGTGTATATACCGTATTCAGTTCTCCGAAAAGCATAGCTGAAAAAGATCAGAGAGGATAGTGTGGATTGTTTTCGAGTACTATAAAAGCAAAAAAAATACTTTAGAAAAAGTCGTTCTTAATTTTTTTTACAAAATGGCGACAAACTTTTTTTTATTTGGAAAATTTTCCTTTTTTAATTTGTTGATCATGTACGGAACAAAGCCAGCGCTCATAGGGAAACGGTGTTACCCAGTGAATTACAAGCGAAGCGAAGATAATGGAGTTAAAGGTTTTCGAATCCCGATGGCTGGAAATTATAATCGAAGAGTTGGCGTAATAGGCTCATTCGTTTGGCTTAATCGCTGTGTCAGTTTCCGGCCCTCCTCGATCAATGAACCAAAACCTTTTGGGGCGGGTTGAGTTTCCTTTTCATTACTGCGGGAGATGAACTTAGTAATAGTGATATTAAATTACTTTTTTTTTATAAAGTTGCTTCGAAAAAAAAAATTCTTCCC
Source organism: Bathynomus jamesi (assembly GCA_023014485.1). Taxonomy (NCBI): domain Eukaryota; kingdom Metazoa; phylum Arthropoda; class Malacostraca; order Isopoda; family Cirolanidae; genus Bathynomus; species Bathynomus jamesi. Next base: position 11,509 of record JAJOZX010005523.1, on the reverse strand, counting down.
AATTTTTACAGAAGTTGAGAGAGAATTATTTTTGTATGTAAATTTCTACCCTATTAAAGGACTAGAATTTTTAAACTTGTCCAACATAATCTCTAGTAATAGAGTAACTTTTAAAAGTAGACCAGATAAGAAGTGCCTTTACAGTAGTAGTTCAGTAGGTAGGTCTGACTTACGGCGGAGTAAAATGTATGGAACAAGAGTTGACTGTAATAAAAAAATAAGATAGATGTTATTGTATAGTTTAAATTCCATAATATAAAGTATTTTTTACGGTGTAATTGGGCGTAATCGTTTTCCGTGTATGCGCTCCCACGCGCTTCATGTATTCTAATACGGACTTCTATGTTCTTCTCCGAAGTTCTCGTGTGTGTGTTCCTTTCTCCTCCCATTCCCGTTTGCTCCTAAGGGCTCCTACGCGTTTCTGTATATTGTTATACGCTCTTCCAGTGTTTCTTTACCTTCCTACGTGGCCCTGTACGTGTTTTTATGCGTGTCCCTAGTTTCTTCTGCGTGTTCTGATACGTTCACATTTATTATTATAAGCTCTCACGTGTCCCTATATGACCTTTTCTCCAGGGTGAGGAGAGTACCATTTACACTAACCATAGAGGGACAGAAAGGGTTGTCGCACATTACTGCAGAGACATCAACACCCTCATCTTTCAACATACCGACTTCTCGTTCTGTTCTGCATTCCCGGTTTGCTCATGACCGCCTTCTATACAGCAGTGATCAGAGAGCTTTGGCTTTCCACCAAAAACATCAGCGTGCTGACTAACAACATTAGAAGGTAAAATAACTAAATTCAAGGGATCACCTGAAGATCAGGGCCCCAGCCTTCTTTAATTAGCCTTATAAGGCTAACTAACGAAAATATCACGACCTAACCTAACCAATCGTTAGGTCAACTGTACGCCCTTGGCGATTGGTTAGGTTAGGTCGTGATATTTTCGTTAGTTAGCCTTATAAAACTAAAGAAGGCTGGGGCCATGATCTTCAGGTGATCCAATTCAGGTTATGGGGGTCATAACCTGATCATAATCTGATCCTGGGATCATCAGGTTATGGGTCATAGAATCGTAAAAATGGTGGTAGTGTTGAAACTGGTGTTTATGCTATACTGATTTTCTCAATGAAAACAAATTCTGAAATTTAAGTATTTTGAAAAAGGTTTTAGTAAAACTATAGACTAAGCAAAGGGGTCTCTATTCTTGCATTAAAACACTCATTAAATATTTTTTTTTTTTAGTAACTTCTTCCTAAAGAAACTTTACTACCCATTTTTATCTTCTGAAATAATGAATACATTTATTTATGTAAACAACAGAAATTCGGAGCAGTCTTGCCTCGTCAAAAGCGATTCATACCATGAATGCGTCAGTTTCTCACAATAGCTTCGACCGAATCTCTCTCGATGACCAAAGGACAAGGCACAACTTTCGATCCAAAATCAACGACCTCTCCCCCATGAAATGCGATACTAAAAGCGAAAGTTCCATCTACAACATCCATCTCAGGTCCCCTCGAAGTAGAGGGGAACATCAGTACCCTCAGATTCATTCGACCGCACGTTCCGCCGTCAGGTTTCAGATTCCTCATCCACCCCGAAGAAGAGAATAAAAGAAAAAGGCGATGATGTGAAACGGGCGAGAAAGCAGGTATTGTGACTCGATAATTTCTTCAAGTTTTGAGGGCCAAATGACTTTAACATTGGCGGTGCCCTCTATTATATGGGTACAATACCATCTGATCGCATTCTCCAAAACTGAAAGACTCGTCGTTCGAAAGGACGCGTCACTTGACCGAACAAATTTTAATTTAAACTACCCTTAACTAACTTGGTGTAACCTAACCGGGCATAGACTAACCTAACCTAAACTTTTGGCCCTAATTAACTTAATCTAACTCAATTTTTTTCCTTTAAAGTCTTTCTGTTCTGAGGATTACGCTGAAGATAATAAAATCATATATATAACCTTTGGTTTGCTTCCGCCGAATTGTTCATTCTGATGAAGGTCAAGCTTTTCACTCCACCTTAGACCTACAGTTTAACGTGGAATCCAACCACGCCCCACCAGCAGCCCAGTGTCTTAACCACTCGGCCACCCAGGGTACCCATTTATTTACCAACCACTTTTTTTTTTTTTTATTGTATGGAAAGATAAACAGCTGGGTTTTGCTGCGCTCCGCCTGCCATCAACGGGTCTCGATCCCGGGGCCGATGGATTCGTAGTCAGCGACGCTAACCACTACACCACCGATGCGCATATATATATATAATATATATATATATAAAGGAATAATTCACAATTTTCACGTGAATTATATTAAATTTGATACAACCTGCAAGGAAAAATTAAAAGCGATTCCAAGCGCTTTCGTATTTTACAAGACCTCAAGGTCCAACTTTTACATGGAATTTTTTTATTATCAAGTTTTAATTAAAATGATACAGGGTTGTTGTTGATACAAGGTCCAGTCAATAAATTTGCGGATTCTCCATTACTACGTCTTTTAAATAATTTTGTGAATTTGACTGAACCTCGTCTAATATGCTCAAAATCTTTCCTCAAATTCAATGACTTTGTTCTATTTATTAAATTCACGAAAATTTCAGATATATTGGAAACTATTCAAGCCATGTTTCATTTTCTCCATTATAATTATTCACATTATCAAAGTAATATTAAAAAGAAAAAGGCAGTCTTTTCATCTAAGAGCGATTAAAATTATCAGTCCTGCATGTTTGGATGAGAATTTTAATATAACTTGTAATATAGAAAATAAACCTAATCTAATGTATTTCTTTAAAAATCTGTTTAAAATTGGCTTAAAGCGAGAAAGAAAGAGTTTTCATCAAACAAGGCCAAAAGAACTAGTTAAAATTAACGTAATTTTTAAGTAAATCATTACCATAAATCACTTCAATATACTGTATGCAAAATTACCGAGAAACTTAAAAATTATTGTAGTTTTTAATTATAAAAAAGCCATAAAGAAACATGATGCTAAAAATTAGTCCGCAAAAATAGGTTCTTTCCAATAGTACTGGTTGTAAATATTGTAATTCGGTGTAAATTGGACAAATAGGCACAATCCTTTCAGAAACAAGAGTTCAAACAGCTTAAAGTAAATGCCAAATATTGTAGAAATAAAGTTACAATATTTCTTCATGTAATGATTAATAATAACTACAGAATCAAATGAAATGGTGGAATGCTTTTAAGTAACAAATTTAAATGAATAGAGAGAAATACTTTGGAACTATATGTAGAAAATCCATTCAAAGTCGTGGCTCGTACAAACTAGAAAGCATTATCTCGGAAGAGATTAAAAAAAATATATTTTAGAAGGATTCAAAGGAGACTAAGCTTGTGGTACATAAAACCCCTTTTGGGGGTTGACTTTAGTGTAGATTTTCCTATCCTCAGTTTTTATTCATTTCTTGAATGTAAGAGACGAAAGCGCTTGGATTTTTTTATTATTTCCATTGCGGATTGTATCACACACATTGTACTGTGTGAAATACATTTTCTTTAGTTTTATGGACTTAGGCCTATTTTATTTTTATTCGGTCAGGTTATAAAAATGTTGATCGTGATCGTCCTCCTCTTCTTGCTCTGCTGGGGACCGACCATAGTTATAGACATGTTGATCGGCTTGGATCAACAAATATTTACGCAGGGTTCTACGTCGTCAGGTGGGTCTCGACTATTCTCCCCTTCGTCCACTGCTGCATTAACCCCGTCATCTACTGTTTCATGTCAAAAAACTTCAGAGCCTCCATGTCGAGAGCTCTTTCGTACCCTTGCCGCTACTGCAGAAGGCGGTGCAGAGGGCGGGATCAGAGGATGTCGGGAGACTATTTCAATGATAGTTTGCATTCCCAAAGACACACCTCTTTTTCAGTGGATTTGCCCACAATACAAACTGAATTGGACGTTTCGACGAAGATCTAATTTAGAGGACTGATCTCGGAATCCATCAATTACTTGTTACCTTTCTACAAACTTTTAACTTCATACAGTTACATAAATACATTCCTATGTAAACCCATTACATTAAATATATTCAAACTCTTTTCTATTATAATTAAATAAATGTACCTGTGCTTATTATAATCTAGCTGAATGCTATTATATATATATATATATATATATATATATATATATATATATATATATATATATATAAAAGACTTTTCCGATGTATGTTTCGTAAGTATAACACCTTATAATACTGTATATTAAAGGTTGTAAATGTGTATCTCATCATGAATCCGTAGTTTATAGTCCACAAACTGTAGATTCTTAAATTATTAAATGATTCTTAATAGAATTATAGCTTAATGTACATAACTTGATATACGGTACAACAAATTAGTCAGGAATGGCCAGATTGCGTTGGCCGAATTCGAAATTATTAGATGAGTTACCGTATAAACACTATCGTTTTCTATATCCTGTCCGAAATAACGATGTTGGGATGTTGATTATTTAAGAGAATGTAGATTTCATTTTATTCCAGAGAAAATCCTTTCACTGTGTGTGTGTGTGTTTGTGTGTGTAAGGCAGTATCGAACGTCCCTGTTTTGTAAACAAAACATTTAAAATTTTCATTATTTTTTTATTGGCCAGTGTTGGTGGAGGAGCAGCTTATCGAGTCGTAAAATATAAAATAAAAAATGTATAAACTTCGCGCGACAAGACTTGTCGTTTTTCATAATGGTCATTACCATGCGACTTCCGTTATGCTGTAATTTATACTGGAATCATTCCAACACTTTCGTCCTTCTTTAGATTCATCGCCTATTTAAGAATAAAAATGGGAGCCATTTTGAATTGTTCAAAAGTATATTCATACAAAATATTTTTACTTGTAATAAACAAGACAACTTTTGTACATATATACACACAAGGCCATTAGAATAGCACAGGCGTATCACCGGTTTCCCGATATCCCGTTTTCGCGCAGTAACAAATCAGCACGCTGTATTCCGTGGGTGTGACGCTTCCACACGGACTTGAGACCAAAACCATTAAACTCGGTTCCGTCGTTAACGAGTAATAACGTTCGCTAACTTTAATAAATGCGTTTATGTCAAAACTTTATTTTCGGACGTGCGCCTTTTCTATTCTATACGCCATATATATATATATATATAATATATATATATATATATATATATATATATATATATATCTGGTAATTGTATTACTATGTACAGTAACCTATATAACGATGTACTATTTTCATACTTGTTACCACTTTTATCAGTAACCTTTAATAAAGCACATTCAGTTTTTAATAAAGAGTGGTTCCAATGATATAATTATTTGTATATTATGTAATGATTTATTATATATATATATAATATATATATGATGAATACAACCACGAAGGAAAGGAAACACAGATGGTGTTTCCTTTCCTTCGTGGTTTTATTCATCATAAATATTTTTCACGTGTTACTTTCGTGAAATAATTTTCATATATATATATATATATATAAATCAGGGGAGACAGAATAAATTGTTAATACGAATACTACATATTATTGTATATTAAAGATTCAGAAATATAACTTTTTGTATATATATATATATATATATATATATATATATATATATATATATATATATATATTTGTTAAATGTTAACACCTCTAGTAATAAGTAAAGGAATCCATATATATATCAATACCTCAAGTAGCACACTTATATCGATATAATGATGATGAAATATCGATGACTCAACGTCTTATTATTGAAACGATGTTGACCTCGCAATTCCGAAATAGCAAATCTAAATGATACAAATCTCGATATTGATTTCGAAAGAGAGTTGAAAATGGATACTGATGTAAATTCATTATTTAGTAAATAGAGAAACGTTGTATCGTCACCTTTTAAGGAAATATATTTTCGAGATGCTGATTGCGCGTTATCTTATCAACATATTATTTCATTAACAATATATCACTTTTGATTTGTATCACGAATATCAACCGCATTTCAACAATATTTTCTATGCATCAACAGTTGATCGGTCAACCGTGCTAGCACACCTGGGTATACTAAGTGATCCAAACGATTCTGTGTGTTTATATGTAGAAAATGTATTATGCGATATTTTTCTCTATACTTAAAAAAAAATAGTGGAAAAAAGTTCGCATAAAAACGCAAACTTTTTTTATGAACAAAATATTACTAATTGGTAATATTTTCTTTTTCTCTGTATATTTTATTCTTTTTGATGACTAATAAAAGTCCAAGAACAAAACTCAGTTATGAGTTGAGTAGTTATTTTTTGTGCTTTGTTTTGATGCGAACTTTTTTCCTGAAAGTGTACAACTTCCATAAATTCTTGTATGATGAATATCTATCATATTAATATATAAATAAGCCACTAGTGGCTTGTGTGTATATATATCACTTCCATTAACACCGTTTAAATAAAATTTTAAAGCTCGAATATTCAGTTTTACACACACACACACATATATACTGTGTGCGCGCGTGCGTGCGTGCAAACTGAATATTCGAGCTTCACAATTTTATTTAAACAGTATTACTGGAACTGTAAATGTTTTTTGTCTTGGTAGTAGTGAGATGTTTCCTTTGTACGGACTCAAATGAGTGAGGGAGATCTACAGCTTGAAGTGGAGTCTGGGTCGCTACATCATCTGCATAAACGCGCAGAACGGTCACCAGTCGAACCACTAACCAGACCCACCGATGCTTCTTACGGGAATAGTCTACAATGGACTATATATCTTTTCCAAAGTAGAAATTACGTTTATTGAATTTGTTTATATATATATATATATTGAAGATATATATATATTATATATATACAGGGTGTCCGAGAATTATCTGTACAATTTTTGGCGTTATTAAAAGTCAACCATGAAGTGTAGAAATTCCAGTGTTGTCCCATTTTACAGAGAATCTCGTTAAGTTTTTTCTGATACCACGTTTTGACAAGTTTTTTAGAAATGTACGCGGGTGACAGACATTGATGATTTAAAAGCAAGAATCACAGCTGCTATTGAGCGAATTGATGTGGATATGCTGCAGCGTACATGGCAACATTTGGAGTATCGATTGGATGTTTGCGAATCACTAATGGTGCACATATCGAATGTTTGTAACAACGTTACTTTAATAAAAGAAACGGTAATTTTTTACTATCACTCCGGTCTCTTCAATTCCTATAATTTATACATCAATGGATTCGTTATTACACCAGGAATGCGATTTGGATAGTCTCAAGTGAGGGAACTGGCCCAAAACTAAGTTAGGACAGGAAGTTTGTTTTGGGGTATAAGTGTGAAAAAATACCCTAAAATGCGGTAATTCCTTCAGTAGAGACTATCTAGGGCGCATTCACGATGTAAAAACGAATCCATTGATATATAAATTATGGAAATTGTAGAAACAGCCAACATGAGTGACCTAAAAGGTATATATATACATTTATATATGTAGTAAAACGAACACTATATATTCACTGTATATATTATATATACCGTAAAACTATACTAACTTAACCTAACCTACCTAACCTAACCTAATTTTAGGTACTACTCTTACCTGTATACTTATTACCACAAACAATACCTTCCTTGTTTTTCTTAGGGCATATAAATTCTTTAGCAATACACCGTGTTCTACATAAAAATTAAATTCAGCCTCTTCATCATCAAAAAATTGCATGAAGTTAAACACAGTGAATAATTACAACCATCGCAAACCGACGCCACCGTGACACTAAAATGTTATGAGTTCAGGTCAAACCACCCAATTTTGTTAGCGGTACCTTCCTAACCTTTGTGGGATCAGTCATTTTATCACTCACAAAACATGATCCGCGATTTTATCGCTCAAAAAAATAATTTCTTAACATTAATTTTATAGCTTTAATCGGCATTTGCCTTCATATTGTACTTAATAAAAGTTGTTTAAAAAAATATAAAGAGTCTTATGGTAAACTTTATTTTCAGTTTCCAGAGACCGGACTGATAGTAAAAAATTACCAAAACTTAGAGATTCTCTGTAAATGGGACAACGCTGGAATTTCTACACTTCATGGTTGACTTTTAATAACAGCCAAAAATTGTACAGATAATTCTCGGACACCCTGTGTGTGTGTGTATATATATATATATATATATATATAATCAACGGTATGAATTTTTTCTTTAGTGACATTAGTGAAGATGTCTATAAACCTTTCATGCTGTTCTGCCCTGATAAAACCATGCACCTGAAATCCGAATTGAGGATGCAACTGAAAACAATAAATGAATGAATAACTCTTTATTTTGTATAAAATAAATACAATTTTACATTTCTCGTTGTTTCAGTAATTTTGACATAAATAAGGAATTGTAAAACTGGATTAATTAATTGATTTAATTTGGCTCTTAAGCTTTAAAGGCTTTACTGGGCTCTTAATGAAAGATAAAACTGATAGTTATTATTAATTAATTAATTATTAATAGAAATCGTAAATAAGAATTATTTATTTTTAAATACATAAATAATTAATAGTTCAAAATTAGACTATGAATTAAAATAATTGTGAAGTCATATTTAATTTTATTTTTATTAATAAATATATTTATAAAATAATGTTACAATATCTGTAATGTTGGTAATATAACTAATACTGTCAATTGGACTATTTGTTTTATATACTGTAACCCTTATAATACATAATGTCACGTTAAAATTGATTATACAAAATTCTAGTTATGAAAATACAGTATTATTATTATTATTATTATTATTATTATTATTATTATTATTATAGATGTGAAACAAATACAAAGTCATTATTGAGAAAAAGATTACCAGTATTATACAAAGAATTCTATGTTAGACACGAGAAATTAACAACAAACACGTTCATTTAATCCTAGATTTTTATTATTTTATTATCAATTGAGATTTGAACTTTTCTTTTAAACAAATTATTATTAATACAGTATTTGTGATCTTGGCCGTTCTTTTTAACATAAAATCCATACTTGACCTCGGAGGTCGTTGTTTAGTTTCGTGGCTTTAATTAATGTTTTTTTTAATCTATTTTTACCAGTTATAGGAGTTAATGAAACGACATTTGTTTGCTCTCCCATTTAATTGAATGTTTTTAACGGTAAAATGAGCATTACTCGATTTTATCGACTATATATAAATGTTTTAAACTTTTTATATAGCTGTATTCACCACGCTTTGATTTTTAACCCTTTGAAAGTCTTACGGGTATTTTCTGAGACTAAAATCGTTTGATGTTAGCATTAGTTATTCTCTCTCTCCTCTCTCTCTCTCCTCTCCTCTCTCTCTCTCTCTATCTCTCTCTCTCTCTCTCTGTAAAGGATTAAACTGTCATTCTTTCGCTCAAAAACTTCTCAGCGTCGAGCGTTTGTTTGTGTATCGCACAAAAGTTGTAAACTTAAAATTGTACAAGAAAAATGTTTAGAAACAAGAAGTAATCATATAAGTCCAGTTTACGCTATTATTGTAATTTAGTTTTAGGTCTTATACGAGCTTTAAAACCTCTAATAAATGGGTTTTGGTCGATTTAATTAGCATTTGTATTGGTGTCCTAAAGGCGAGTTTTTAAATTAAACTACTTGTAGAATTGGTATAAGGTAAACATGCGTTTACGAAGACGTCTTTTGTGATGTTTTTTAATATATATATAATTTTTTTTTTTTTTTTTTCCAAATTATGACCGCTTATGGCCACCAAATAAAGGTGGATAGCAGAGCGAACACACAACGAAAACTATGGTACAGCTAACAGAAATATAATAAAAGGAGGGGGGGGGGGGAAATCATATTCGGTAAAGAAGTCGGGAACGAGAGAGAAAAGAGAACAACCCGGTTACCGAAAAGTAGGGACTTCAGACAGGACTGCGCCAAGCCTATCACAAGGCCCGACGCTCGCCAAAAAGGGAAAATACTCTGCGCGCAGCGCAGAGTAAAGTGGACACTCCACCAAAAGGTGGACAACTGTAAGTAAAACGTCACAAGTAGGACATCGGGGCACCCGATCCCCGACCATCAAATAGCCATGGGTCAGGTGGGTGTGGCCAATACGGAGGCGGGCCAAAACCACCACCTTATGGCGCGACCAATGGAAGGAAGAGGCCCAACATCCTAACTTGGGTTTAATCTTGCGGAGTTTGTTAGCTATATAGCGACATCCCAGCGACTCTGCCACCGGGAGCGCAAAAAGCTACGAAAACTAGGAATATAATCCGAAAAGGGAAGGAACATGGGTGAAACCTGCAGTCGGCACGCGGAACGGGCAGCTTGGTCAGCAGCCTCATTACCAGCTACGCCAACATGTGCAGGGACCCAGAAAATTACCACCACCTTGCCACCAAAAGTGACGAGGATATGGCAAAGTATCTGGATACGTCGAACCAGTAGGTGGACGGGGTCGAAACACTCCAAGCTATCCAGGGCACTGCGGGAATCCGAATAGATAACAAATGACCCATCCGGATGCTCCCGCACCACCTCCAGAGCTCTCAGAATAACATAGAGCTCCGCCTGAAGACAGAAGCCTCATCAGGGAGACGGGTACATCGGGGAGCAAGGGTAAACGGCTGGGGAACAGCCGCAGCCCCAACGTCCCCGCCGACCTCGAGCCATCTGTGAAGACCGCAACACATTCAAAGTGAAGAGCTGTGTGCTGAAGAAACAGACCGAAGGAAGGCAGAGTAAGAATCGGCCCTGCGAACGGGGCATAACGCCTTACAGCATGTAACAGGGGTGCTTTCCCAAGGTGCAACATCCTCGAAAGAGACCGGGATGACGGAAGGATGAGGAGCGCCCATACCATCGAGGATTGAGGTCACCGTGTCTGTGAAATACTAACCTCCATCCCGGCAGAAGGCCCTCTCAACCACCTGGAACAGAGGAGAATTGGGAAGACGGAGAATCCGGAGATAGTGCTTGGCAATGAGGAACGACCTCCGATCCTCCAAGGGAGGGATGTCGCACTCAACCTGCAAACTATCAACTGGAGAGGAGCGAAAAGCGCCAGATGACATACGCAGTCCTCTAGAGAGGACTGGGTCCAGCATCCGGAGGGCCTTACGGGAGGCGGAGCTATACACCACACTCCCATAGTCTAGTTTCGATCGTACCAGGGACACGTACAAACGGAGGAGTGTCCGCCTATCCGCACCCCACGTAGTATGAGACAAACGTCTTGTAGTCCCGCGCAACCTACGGAGGTGGGGAATCCAACTCAAACGGCTATCGAGGACCATACCCAGGAAACGTACTGATTGAACGAGCGCCAGAGGCTGACCCCCGAGTATAAAATTAAACGCCGGGACGGCGCCGGAGCCCCGTCTCCTCGACGGAAGGAAGGCCACACACGAAGTCTTCGAGGAAGACAGCGTAAGGCCCACCTACGACGCCCAACGTTTAACCCGATTAACCGTGAGTTGGACTGCCTCTCCACGAGGGAGGACTCGTCCCCGC
>JAJOZX010005522.1:300000-336634 GCA_023014485.1 Bathynomus jamesi | reverse complement strand
TTATTATTATTATTACCAAAAAAAATATTACGAAAAGTATGTATTCATGATTTTAATAATTAGAAAAGATAAAATTAACGAAGATAATAACAAGTTTCCTGAAGCAAAAACGAAATTGCGTAAACAAAACACGATACACAAAAATTGGGAATTTTATATTATTTTTAGATTTAATTTTTCTAAAAATATCAAAAGGAAATTTAATCAAAAAATTTAGACCATTTCATAAGACAGCGACAAAACGTGATAATATTGAAACGAGTGCAAATTAATTATTTCTTTCTCTCTCTCTCTCTCTCTTATAAGAGAGAGAGAGAGAGAGAGAGAGAGAGAGAGGAGAGAGAGTTACAAGGAGTTACAAGGAAAAGAAGTACTCAAAAGCCTTGCGGCCCATACCGAGGAGGTACCAATGAAAACAAGGGGAAAATTTTCTACACACTTAAATACTGTGCAGGATTTGGTCTAACCTTTTCTTGAAATGATCCACAGAGGAACTGTTCACAACTTCTGAAGGTAACCTGTTCCACGTGTCACAGATCTTAGAGGTAAAGTAATTCCCACACACACACACTAGTCCTTAACTGTTTCAAATCCAACTTCCAACCATTGTAGAGAGAGAGAGAGAGAGAGAGAGAGAGAGAGAGAGAGAGAGAGAGAGAGTTACAAGGAGTTACAAGGATAAGAGGAAACCTCAAAGACCTTCCGGTCCACTCTGGGAGATTCCTGTTATTAAACAAGTTCATTTTTCTTTTAATTATCGTTGCAGTAGTAAAATACTGGATAAAGTATAATGCTCTCACCCCCACCCTCTGCTCCCTTCCTGCCAGAGGCAGGTACGGTAAAAGGTTGAAGAAAATACCTTGACCCTGGAAAAGTAGCCGAGGAAATTTTACGAGAAAGTGGAGAATATATAAGATAGCTCTATAATTACGCATGCACACATAGAAACCGTGCAGGCGAACTCCCGCAGAGTTACGTTATGTTTTAGTCTTAAACCATGAGAGTATTCAGTACTTTGTCTAGCCTATTTTTAAGCACATTTACACTTTGGCTTGAAACAACCTCTGAAGAAAGTTGGTTCCAGATATTAACTATTTTATAGGAAAAGAAATTGCCGCAGACAGAGGTCGGAAATGTGTTTAGTTTCAGTTTAAAGCCATTATTTCTTGTCAGATTGGCATTAAGTGAGAATAAGTTCCTGTAGTCTACCCTGTTATTCTATTGAGCATTTTGAAGACTTGAATAAGCTGACCGCGCAACCTCCTGGTCTCCTGGCCACCCCTCTTTCATTGACTAGGGTTAAGTAGCCCAGGCTGGGGCCCCTACCCCTCATTTTCGTGGGGTATATTGGACATGGCTGTCACCTTTTAGATTTTATGATTTGAAATTGAAATCGAATTTCATAAAATCTTGAAAATCTATTGTCTCGAATTTAAAGAGACTCAAAACAGTGATATGAAACGAAATTTACTAAGTTTATAAACTAGAAACATTTGGGTGACATAAAAATATCAATCTACAGGGTGGCACATAAGTCCCAATCGGTTATAATTAAAGCGAAAATCCATCTAGCGGATTAAAAAAATAAATAATTTTTTTTAAGTAATCAATAAATATTTTCTAGTTATTATAAACTTTTTACTGTTTGATTTTTGTTTATTTTCGCCTTAATTATAACCGATTGGGACTTATGGAGCCACCCTGTAGGTAATATAATGGTTTCTGACTCCAGTCTATCACGTCATGAATCCGACCAAGACTAGAGAAGAAAAGCTAACGAAAAAGTGGGCGGACTTACAGATTTGTTATGAAAATGAAAATGAAAAGGTTTATTGGCAGACTATAGTCCATATGACAAATATTATTAATACAATGACAGTTCATATACTAGGGATAGAAAAATATACAATTGATTAGAAATAATACTGCACTGTCGAAGTTAAGTGGAGCTACAGACAGATGTTTTCGTACCAAGAAGTCCATAGCGTAGAGGATAAATGGCAGGACTCATGGATAGCTTGGATGATCGGGTTGGTTGATTTTTTAATTCTTTGCATTAGACTGTATTGAGCACGTCTTGTTACCTCCGGGAAGCTCGGGACATTGCGGGTAGCAAACATTTGCGAAGCTCAGCATCTCGGGGTAATTTATGTAAGAGTCTAAAAGACCTGTTGTACAGAAAATTTAGGATTCTGCCAGAACCTTTTTTATAATTCACCCAGATTTGCTGACCGTATATATTACTGCAGAAAGTACGAAAGAGAGTGTCTTTAGCTTCACTTGTACAGAAACGAAAGTTCCTTATGGTCATATTCGCTTTAGCACACAGGCTTCGAGATTGTTTTCTTATATCCGAGTCATCACTCAAGGAGCTGGTAATAGTTTGACCCAAATACTTAAACTTTTGTACTTCCTCAATTACTTCACCATTCATTTTAAACCTTATATCAGCTGGCTGATTACAGCTTTTAGGATGAAAATGCATAACCTCAGTTTTTGTAACATTAAAAAGAATATCATGTTTCTGCGAATACACTTCGCAGACGTTTAGTAGCCGATCCAGACCTTTAACAGAGGGACTTATTAACACCATATCATCGGCAAAAACTAAGCTATTTACCCTTGTGTTATCTATACAACATCCCACTGTTGCCTCATTAAGTGAAGCAATTAATCCGTCGATATACACATTAAACAGCATAGGGGAGAGCAAGGAGCCTTGTCTCACCCCGCAAGAGGAACCAAAACACTCGGATTGTACATTGCTCCACCTAACAGTGAAAGATTGTTGGGAATACCAAAATTTCAATAAATTTAATATTGTAGATGGGAACCTTCCTGTCTTCTAGTTTTGCAAATAAAATATTGTGGTTCACCCTATCATATGCCTTACTTATATCAAGGAAACAGCTATAAATGGTTGAATTACTGTCAATGTATTTAGATATTGTTTCTTTAAGTACATAGATACACAGATTAGTTGAGTGGGACCTTTTAAAGCCAAACTGATTAGATGTCCATAGGAAATCATTTAATCGGCGTAACAAGAGTTTTTCTAGTAGTTTCGAGAAGCAGGAAGCGACAGCAATAGGCCTGTAATTATTGCTGGACAGAATGTCTCCGTACTTATTTTTGACCAGGGGCAAGATATATACCCTCATGAACTCTGCAGGGATATAGTTATGAGCAAGCATGGCTGGTAGGAGCAATGATATGTGCAGACATACTACGTCATTTGCATATTTTAAGTGCTCATTCGATAAGTCATCTACCCCTGACTCAGAACCAGTCTTTAACTCTTTAATTAACCTCTTTACTTCAGAAAATGATATCAAAGTATTTTCCCTTGTCCCTCCCACAATCGTTTCGCTGCAATCTATCTTAAGATTATCCCTACTCACACTGTTAAGAATGTTAGAATAGTGGTTTTTCCACAGCTTCGCAATTTCAGCCTCCCCCGACACCCCATCGATTATCGGAGGGAGGACATTTTTGACACGTTTGATTCTTAACAAATTTCCAAAATTTGTTATTATCGTTATTTATGCGAGCTTCACAGGCTTTTGATACTCGAATAGACTCTTCTTCCTGTTTGCATCGCCTTATGGCCGCCTTATACTGACCCCCGACTTCTACACATATTCATGTATACTAGTCCTAATCTGGGTCTACCATGAAAGCACCACAAATCATAGGCGTCTTTCGATTCCCTCTTCAGGGGGGCAATAAAATCATTCCATCCAGGAATAACATTAGTATGATAGTTGTAAAATTTAATCAGGGGGCTTCCTGCTTCTCTTAACAGGGATATTATCTTACTATACAGTAATACCTCTATGAGTTTACAGTGAGAATCATTTGAGCAAGGATTATTCAGGCAAGCTGCAAAATTTCTAAATTATTAAAGAGGTGACTTGTTCTGTCTTTGTATTCTATTCTCTGCTGCATATTAACATTGGACCAATCGACGCGATTATTCTTACCTATTGAGTTCTTGTTAAGTCCTGTTGCGCATAAATTGGTAACGTTAATTAATATTTCTAATGGTCTATGATCAGAAAGAAGGAAATCATGCAAAATATGAACTCTAACAATTCGATCCTTTAGATTATTACTAGTGAGACAATGATCAATCCACCTGGTGGTACCACTCATATCGCTAACGTATGTAAAATTACCACTGGCTACCCCTAATACATCTACATCACTTATACTTAAATTGGCCGACTCGCACATGTTACCCAATTCTACAAAGAATTCCGAGTTCACATGTTCGTTAAAGTCCCCCATTATTATAAAGTGAGAATATTTGGGGTTATCTGATAATGACTTAATTTTGTACAGCAAATCAATGTATTCATCTAGATTGCTGTCGTTGTTGTATGGTAAATAGCAGTTTTCAATTAATATGCAATCATTGTTCACTTGTAATTCAATGCCTAACAACCTTACATTATCGCTTGTGTAAAAATTTTATATGTTTTGACAAATTTTTCCTTAATAAGAAAGCAACACCACCAAAAGGCCTACCGTACATTAATTCATCTGACAAGTCTACTGCTGATAACGATGGTACATAAAGTCATCATTGATGGTAGAGAGGAATTTTAGCTCTTGCTTAGGTAGCCAGTGCTCCTGCAGGAGTATCAAATCTGCACTGTCGCAGATTTTATGAACATCTACAGTTGAATTCCTCACTGACCTTACATTATATGAGACTATTTTCAACAAGTTATCTGCCATGACTGATAGAGAATTTATTATTAGTAAGATTATTATTATTATTATTAGTAAGATTATTATTATTATACACAGTACAACTTTCAGGCATTACCGTTAGGGTGCCTATTATTATTATTATTATTATTTTGCCTGTTATCAAATCTCAAACCAATTGTTTGTTTTTAAATAAAAAATTAATTTAAAAAAATGAACTCCAGTTGATGGTGTAATAGGATATACAGGGTGTTTCAGGTCGACCCTAGAAATATGGAAATTAGCGGAATTTACTATGACAAACTTCAAATACCAAGTACAAACTACAAATTCCGCCAATTTCCATATTTCTAGGGTCGACCTGAAACACCCTGTATATATATATATATATATATATATATATATATATATATATATATACAGGGTGGGCGGAAAGTAGCTCCCTATTTTGGATTGGTAAAAAAATACGTATATTATCCATTTATTTCAGAAGAAATAATATGAAAAGGTAGGCATACATGGTAGGTTTTCTCTAAAATTCAATGTGGGCTCCAACTCTTTCCACCAGCTTCTGGAGCCGCCCAGGAATGGCGTCCACTGACTTTAGCAGGAACTCCGGCGGGATGGAGGACATGACTTCCCGAATTCGGTCCTCCAGTTCTTCCAATGTCCTCGGTTTGGTGCGGTAGACTTCTTCCTTTACCCACCCCCAAAGAAAGAAGTCGCACGGTGTCAAGTCGGGGCTCCTGGCTGGCCATTGATGTGGACCACGACGACCCATCCAACGCCCAGGGAAGTGGGCATCCAGCCACTCACGGACAACAAGAGCGAAGTGCGGAGGGGCGCCATCTTGCATAAATATCAGATCGTCGATGTTCTCCCATGCAGAGCTGGGCAGTTGCGGTTTTTTTTGCGGTACTGCGGTACTGCGGTACTACCGTGTTGGTCGGTACCGCGGAAAGTACCGCGGGAAATTTGAATGCGGTAGCGGTACTGCTGTACTTTCAGCGATCCTTTGCGTACTGCGTTATGCGGTACCGGTTTGGTAGTGCGGTAGTAGTACCGCAGTACCGCAGTACCGCAAAAAAACGCGCAAAAAAAGGCAAGTCCCCAGCTCTGCGGTCCCATGTGCTGACAACCGGCCAGACCTCGTTTCGCAACATAGCAAGGTACCGCTCAGCATTCATGGTGTTGCGCAGAAGGAACGGGCCCACAACCTGATCTGAGGTCATACACACACCACACCGTTACACTGAACCGATTCTGCCGTTTTTCAGCGGTAACCATGGGATCCTCTCCTGCCCAGTAGTGGCAATTGTGGCGGTTGACAAAGCCTCCGACGTGGAACACCGCCTCGTCGCTCCAGAGGATGTTGCGGAAGAGATGGGGCCAGTCTTCATGCCAAGCCAGCATGATTTCCCCGAACTCCATGCGAATGTCGCAGTCCTCGTCCGAGAGAGATTGGCAGTAATGCGGCTTCCACGCACGCCAGTTCAGCTCCTTCTTCAGCACAGTTCGCACTGAGTAGCGGGAGAGTCCACTTTCCCGAGCTGCCTGGCGAGTTGACTTTCGTGGACTCCGTGCGAACATTTCCTGAACTGCCTGCACCGTTCTCCTGGGCCCTGGATGTCGAAGGGCGACCACATCTTCGAACATCTGCCACAGACCCCGTGGTCATGAGCTTCGAGTGGCAGTTCTTGATTGTTTTCGGGTCCACTTGGGCACGTGGTCCGTGAATGGCCCGCCACCATCTTTGAACTCGAACGACAGATTGCCAAACTTCGTACCGTGACGCCAACTGGGCACGCTCCTGCAGTGTTAAACGCTCAGCCATGTTACCCTTCAATCTGAAATGAAAAAAAAAAATTGAACGTTACAATTGTACCACTTTAGAGAACACAAAGAGAACACTTTAGAAAAAAAGATTACCGTTACAATTATACCACTTTAGAGAACACACCATAACAATATAACAATACAATCACAATTTATACATAATTTATATGTAATTTAAATTAGGGAGCTACTTTCCGCCCACCCTGTATATATATATATATATATATATATATATATATATATATATATATATATATATATATACAGTATATATATATATGAGAGAGTTACAAGGAGTTACAAGGAAAAGAAGTACCCAAAAGGCCTTGCGGCCCATACCGAGGAGTACCAATGGCAACGGGTGCCAGGAAAATTTTCTACACACTCAAATAGTGTGCAAGATTTGGTCTAACCTTTTCTTGAATGATCCACAGAGGAACTGTTCACAACTTCTGAAGGTAACCTGTTCCACGTGTCACAGATCTTATACGTAAAGTAATTCCCACACACACTAGTCCTAAACCGTTTCAAATCCAACTTCCAACCATTGTTGCGAGTTGGGTTATCATTTAAACTAAACACTTCTAAAATCGACATCGTTGAACCCGCGTAAGAGCTTGAAAACCTCGATCAGTTGACCGCGCAGCCTCCGAGTTTCCAGCGAAAACAAGTTCAGGGCGCGTAACCGTCGATTGTAGCCCATATGCCTAACGGAAGGGATTAACTTTGTGGCCCTCGCCTGCACTCGCTCCAGCCTCTCAATATCTTTCCTGAGGGTGGGCGACCAGAACTGCACTGCATACTCCAGGTGCGGCCGAACCAGGGAATTGTACAGAGAGAGCACAATCTCCTTGTTCCGAAACTGAAATTGCCTCCTGATATAACCCAACAGCTTCTGGGCTTTCTTTTCCACCTCTACGCACTGTTTCGTAAACTTAAGGTCGCTGCTAATTAGCACACCCAAGTCCTTTTCTAAATCAGTCGCCTCGATATTACTCCCAACATCGAGTAGTCCGACTTGGGATTGGCGTAGCCAATGTGCATCACTTTGCATTTACCCAAGTTAAACGGCATTTGCCATTTTTCGGACCACTCTCCTATCCTACCTAGGTCCGCACGCAGTTCCTCGATCGCTTCGGGCGTCCCAACATTGGCCCCAAGCTTGGTGTCATCAGCGAATTTGGCGATCCGACTGACGATGCCACCGTCGATATCATTTATGTAAATGATAAACAACAGTGGCCCCAAAACGGAACCCTGAGGAACCCCACTAGTGACCGAGGCCCAACCCGAACTAACCCCTTTAATTACAACCCTCTGCCGCCTATTCTCAGCCAGTTTTCAATCCACCTACCTATTTCCCCACCGATACCCAGCGCGCGCACTTTCGCCATTAGCCGGCGGTGAGGTACCTTATCAAAGGCTTTCTGAAAGTCGAGATAAAGTATATCAATCGCCCTACTCTTATCATACTCACTCAACATGACGTGGAAAAACTCGAGCAAGTTGGTGAGACACGACCTATGCCGTCTAAACCCATGTTGGGAGTCCCCAAGCAGCTTGTAGGAATCCAAATGGTCAACGATCCTATCCGCTATTATCCCCTCTAATAATTTACCTACAACTGAAGTGAGACTAATGGGACGATAGTTCCCTGGACTTTCGTGATCCCCTTTCTTAAAGATAGGGGTCACGTTGGCTTCCCTCCAGTCACCAGGCACCTGGCCCGTCTCCAACGATTTGTTGAAGACTGTAGCCAGGTGGGGAGCCACCTGGTCGCGCACCTCTCGCAACACTCTGGGGAGAAACTGGTCTGGCCCAGGAGCCTTAAACGCGCTCAGTTTGTCTATTCTATCGGCAACGACTGTCGCGGTACATCGAACACTATCCAGGCCAGCACCTTCGTGCCACGCCTGGCTCGGGGATGACGCGGGTGTCCTCCCTGGTGAACACTCCGCAAAGTACTCATTAAGCACATTAGCGATGTCCGCGTCGGAGGTCCGCTTCTGATGGGCTTTCTACTATTAACATAACTGAAGAACTCCTTAGGGTTCCCCTTGCAGAGGCTTGCCACCCGTAGTTCTTCGTTACGTTTCGCTAGCCTAACCTTCGCCTTCACTTCCCTACACAGCGGACATACGCTTCAGTGTTCTCATGGGAACGATTGGCCTTCGCCCTCCTATACGCTACTTTCCTATTTCGGATAGCCGAAGCGATGTCACGATTGAACCACTTAGGCTGCGTTGTAGCAGGGGTGACCGGTTTTGAGGGTATGGCAGCAGACTGCAGCACCATAAATTCGTCCCGGAATGCACTCCACACTCCCTCAACATCGCCGCCGACCTCTAACCCCATCTCACGTACGCTATCCCGGAGGCTAACAAAGTCCGCCCGCCGGAGATCGAGCTTACTGCCTCTCGAGTTACTACGCTTCACCCGAGGGACGCACACACAGAACCTAATCAGACCGTGATCACTCTCGCCCAACGATTCGTCAAAGGTGGGGCTAGTGACGAGGTTGTCTTCGGTCGTGAATACTAAGTCTAGAACGCTTTCGCCTCGTGTAGGCTCATTGATCCACTGAGTGAGGAAGTTCTCATCAGCAAAGTCAACTAGCCTCCTCCCTTCAGCATCAGCAGTCCTGTCTTCCCACTTTATGCCGCGACAGTTGAAGTCTCCTAAAACTACACACACCCTATCCCATAGCAGGCTACTGAGTTCCGTGTACAGGGCTGTATCCTCCTCGAGGAGGAGATGCGGAGGCCTGTACACCAAGATTAACCTATAGTTCGTCCCTCCCACATTCAGATCGACGCCAAGCAGCTCCCGTTTCAACCGGAACTGGCAGTCAACCGGACTCAACGTGTCCCTGACGTATATTAGTACCCCACCACCCCCTCCCCACGGGTGCGGTCTTTGCGAAACATTCTATACCCGAGAATTTCGAACTCCCCAACATAGTCTCTACGATCAGTATGAATCCAGGACTCGGTGATAGCAACGATATCCTGGTATTCTGATGCTAAGAGCGCCCGTAGCTCGCAAAATTTGTTCCTAATCGACCTAGCATTAAAAAGCATTGCATGGAGGGAGCCTTCCCTATTCTGACCGCCCCCTAGCACGACCCGTTTCCCGAAAAGCCAGGGCTGTCGGGAGTTGAAGAGTCCCTCACTAACGAGGGGGCAACTTCCGCAGGAGGCTGAGCCCCCTCCAACGTGGAAGGAGGGTCACCCACCTGTACCTGGACGCACCCTTCAGTTGAAGGTACGTCCGCCACCGCTCATCATCATCTCTCCCCAGTGGGGGCCCATGATCTCTCCCCGGACTCGACCTCACCATTCTGTATAGGTGCCGGTCGAGCAGCGCGCCAAGCACACCTTTACCCTTGTTATTGAGGTGGACACCATCCCTCTGGTAAAGGTCCCACCTACCCGAAAATGCGTCGAAGGGGTCAATAAACCTCACGCCCAGCGGGACGCACAAGTCTTGCACCCTCTCGTTGATGCCAATGACCTTACTGAGCGCGTGGTCACTGGCATTCATTCGCGGTAAAATACCCATTAACATTCCCCTGTCTGTCTTCAGTTTTAGATCATCCGCAAGAGACATGATCTCGGTGATGATCCCTTCTGTAAGACCTACCCTATCGCCTTTGAGGAACAGGTCGTTGCCACCAGCATGGACAACGATCGCAGTCCTCCTACTAGCCACGCGCATCTTCTCTACCTCCTTCCTTAAGTGCGCCGTTCCCCGCCCAGGTAAGCACCTTACCTTCCTCCCGTCCCAGTTTGCAGAAGCAAAGTACTTCTCCTGGCCCCTGATCTGCGAGTCCCCAATCTAAACGGTGTCTTCCTCCTTCGAGCACAGGAGACTAAAGCGGTTGGAGGTCCTGACAGGGGCAACTGGGGTCTCAGGCTTCGGCTTCGCAGCCTTCTTGCCCGAGACCTTTCGAAACCCGTCGCCACCAATAGACGCACTTACACCACCCGACCCACCCCGACCGGTAGCTACATCCTTCGATTTCTTTGGGCCATCAGTAGGCCCCTTCCCACCCTTTTTCTTTATCGGCCCCTTCCCACCCTTCTCTATCGACCCCTTCCCACCCTTCTCTATCAGCCCCTTCTTTTCGCCCTCCACCTTGCGCCGCGGTTCTGTGCATTCCACGTGGGTCGCTGGCGATTCTTCACACTGATTTTGTACCCTAGTCCCCGGTTGCACCTCTACCCTTTCTCCGCGGTCCCGAGCCCTGTCCAGTCCATCGCTGGACCGCCTTTCCATGGCAGCTATCCTATCAATGAGCTCCGGGTGGAGGGCGCAGCCGCATTAGTGACCGCCGCACCTCCAACAGACGGTCTGGACGACTCGAGCCGCCGGACCCTCTCCTCTAGCTTCTCGTAAAACCGCATGAGTTCGCAAAAACGGCACATGCTGGAGTGGTTGATCTTCGCGAAGCAGGCTTCTTTGAAGTTCGTCACTCACTGGTTTACTTCACACCTCGCACATTCAGCCTTCAGTTTCTGCGGTCCAGTCATTGTAACTTTTTTTTCCGAACTCTGGATACTCTGAATAAAATAAAGCGTTCTAGCAATGAAAACTATCAAAAACGTTCTGACCAGTATATAAAAAAGGAGGGGGGGGGGTGAATTCTTCCCGCGCGTAGACGCATCCACCTATTTGCAAGTGACGTTCATCCCTTCCAGAAGACTACACCTCTCGCTGCTTCCGCACCGACCAAAGGTCTCCCCAGGGCCGGACAGTCCGAAACGTGTCGCAGCTACCAACTGACAAACACTCGCGACGCAGGCGTCACGGATTTCCCGCCAGGAGCGACAGCGAGATGCAGCCCCTTACTAAGTCTTACTAGTTACTCACAAGCGGCCAGACTCTTAGAATCCAGTGTTCAAGGGATATCCCACCAGACCCAGAGGCTACGCCCGAGATTTTACGCTGGCCTGGCAGCCAGCTGGGCAGTAAAGCTCTCTGACCTCAGAGCAGTACAGCCAAGCACCATCAATTGGTCACCAAAGAACGGTCGCAGGGGGCTGGTCAGGCCATTACGCGTTAGGAATGGGCTTAACGGGGCACTAGCCACACTCCATTCATCGCGCCCCTACGCCTGGGACCCCTCCATCCCGGTCTCTCACAACCTACGAGCGTTATATGGTTATTTATAGAGGTTCCAAAGCCTCTCTTCCCACGCATGAGGTAGCAGTAGGGTCCTAATAGTAAAAGAAGAGAAAAAGACTTAATACTAAAAGAAAAGTTTTTTTTTCAGTCAGAGGAGAACATCCTTAACTTAAGCAAAAAGGACAGAGTAGGGATGGGATGGGATGGGGTCCTAGTAACCCACGGGACAGGATTGTACAACATACTTCACCCTCCCTCCCGAAAGAGAGAGAGAACCTAAAGGAACTGGCAGCCAATTTCTCTAGAATCCCACGACTCGGGACAGGAGGGCTGTCACACCCCAAGTATAAAGTTTACAACATCCAGAAGAAATGTGCATAACCCTTATAACCCCTGCGGAGTTTATACCCCCTGTGAGAGAGAGAGAGAGAGAGAGAGAGAGAGAGAGAGAGAGAGAGAGAGAGAGAGAGAGAGAATCACTGGGAAAGTTTTAAAGCAGAGATACTTAAATTTAGAGTAATAAATGTAATATGACGTGGAATAAACTAAAATATGACGTTATTAGTGAGGTAAGTAATTATATAAATTCTGGCAACGCAAGAAAACAAGTATATATATATATATATATATATATATATATATATATATATATATATATATATATATAAGTTTAAATGACAATAGGAATAAAAATAACAATAGGAACAACAATAGGAACACAATAAGCGAACAAGAAAATTTTTTCAACATTTCAGACACCTTACGAATGCTAAATGTCATCCACATGCAGTTGACACAGCTGGAAACCCCCGAGCCAAATCGCTACCGGGCAAGAAGCTACCAATACAAGTAGGAGGAAACGGATCTCTTTCGGAGGATCATAGAGCAACGAATCAAGCGATATCGAAGGAAAACGAACTTGAAATGCACAAGGGGCAACGAAAAACAGAGAACATAAAAATTGTCCTCGGCTAATATTCAAGGAATAAGACCAAACCAATCACTCAATAAGGTTTCGTACCTGAAAGGATTTATGGACGAAACAAGGGCGGACATCGCGTGCCTCACAGAAACTCATCTTAAAGATTGCCAAGGAAATTGTGAAAACTGCGAACATTGTATTGATAAGAAAGAGATAAATATAGAGGGCTTCAACTTACTAAGAGCGGATAGAACGACGAGACGGAAAGGTGGCTGTGCTATATATGTACATGAAGGTCATATGACAGAGACAATAATAAGTAAATCAAACAGCTATGTGGAACTCCTAGCAGTGAAAATAGAAAAACTAAACTTGATAGTAATAGTCATCTATAGACCTCCAAGCACCCCAACCGAAAAATTCTCGGAGGCCATTGATGACATTAGAAAGCTAATAAAGGCCATAAACCCTCCATCCCCCAATATAATGATCTGCGGAGACTTTAACTTCCCATTTATAAAATACAAAAAGGTGAATAGGAATTATATATTCACCAGGACAAGGGGGCACAAGAGAAGATCAGGAACAAGCAAAAATGTTGATGGCTCTCACAAACGAGTTTATGCTGACACAGGAGATAACAGAAAATACCAGAAAAAATAACTGCTGTATCTGGTATTCACGAATAACACGAACTTGATTGCTGATATAAAAATAACCCCAACCATTATCTCAGACCACAACTTAATCGAGATATCAACAAATATGATGGCAGCATTAGAAGACAATACACATATTGTGGAAAGAAGTAAATTCGGGGCCTTTAACTTAAACTCGAAGACTGTAAATTGGGAAGCAATCAGATCGCACATGGCCCAAATAGAATGGAGAACAATTTTCGAGAATAAAACAACTGAAGAAATGCTAACAACTTTGGAGGAAAAAACACTGAGAATTTTAGAAAAATATGCTCCGAAATCACAGCCAAAAGGAAAGAGGAGCTGGCTAGAAAGGCAAAAGAGAAGACTATTCCGCAAAAGAAAGAGAGTGGAGGCGAAGTTAGGAAACTGCGGAGATAATGGCAGGAAAATAATAAAAGAAAAACTGGAGGGTATCGATAGGGAAATACTAGCCCTGATTAAGGACCATACAGAGAGGGAAGAGGAAAAGGCGGTAGAAGCAATAAAGGAAAATCCAAAATACTTCTATAGCTATGCAAAAAGGAAAACAAAAACGCGCGCCGCTATTGTGCCCTTAAGGACTGGAAATAATGAACTAACCGACGATCCAAAAGAAATATCTGATACATTGAGAGCTCAATATGAATCAGTTTTCAGTACCCCAAAAAGTGACAAAGCGATACCTGACATAAATGTATTCTTTGAAGAGGAATTGCAAGGAGAGTATATAACAGACTTTGAGTTTACACCAGAAGATGTAGCGAGAGCTATAGAACAAATGAAACTACATTCAGCTGCAGGTCCGGACAATTGGAACGCATTATTGATTAAAAACTGTAAAAATGAAATAGCTACACCTTTATACTGGATATGGAGAAGATCCCTAGACACTGGGGAAATACCGAGCATCTTGAAAAGAGCAAACATTGTCCCTATATATAAAGGAGGGGACAGATCTCAAGCAAAGAACTATAGACCAGTGTCATTGACGTCCCACCTCACCAAAGTATTTGAAAGAATAGTTAGAGAGAAAATTTATGATTTCCTGGAGACACGGAAAGATTCAACGAAAATCAGCATGGATTCCGATCAGGTAGATCATGCCTATCACAACTAATAGAGCACTACAACAATATCCTACATGCATTGGAAGGCAATGACAACTACGATGTTATATGCACAGATTTTGCTAAAGCTTTCGATAAATGTGACCATGGTATAATAGCACATAAAATTAAAGACATGGGAATAACAGGCAAAGTGGGAAAATGGATCTACAACTTCCTTAATGATCGTCTGCAGGTCGTCAAAATTCAAGGTATATCATCATCAGAATCGGAAGTACGCAGCTCAGTACCACAAGGGACAGTACTGGCCCCACTCCTGTTCATTATCATGCTAACAGACATAGACAGCGGAGTAAACAGCAATAGTATAGTAACATCCTTTGCAGACGATACAAAGATCAGCAGAAAAATCAGCGATGTACTATTAGGGTGGAGCGAAAAATACTTTTTTTCTAGTATGAAGTTCTAATAGTGATTAAAAGTTGCATTTAGTGGACGATATATACCTGCCAAAATATGAGTTCATTTGTTTAATATTTTCAGCTGCCACCAGGGGGCTAAAGTTAACACAATTTTGGGTAAAAAGGAAAAAAATGCTTCTATTTTTGGTTTATCAAACTATTATAAAATTTTATCTTAGAATTATCTAATAGTTTGATTAAGATTCTTAAATGATAAGAATTCGTTTCGTAAAAATGCCTTTTCATATGCTTAATATCTTCAGCTGCCACAAGAGGGCTGAATTTAACTTAAAAATGACAATTAAGTATGATTCTGTATTTACTTGAAAAAGGGAACAGTAATAAATTAGGATGTGTCTCCTCCTTTATACTGGCTTGAGACAGTTAAGAAACGTTTTTTCGTGCCTTAGCGGAGTTACCACCCTTTCCCCAACCAACCTCCCTCTAGAAAGGGTTCTTGCTGAAGACTATTTAGTAATTTGCTTTTGTGTCAAATTTTGGCTGTTTTTTCCTTGATTCTAATGTAGCACGAATCCAACCGTCTCTGTTTGTAGGTCCGCAGACTGATCCAGCAGCGTCTGTAACGAGCTTGACGCATCTCTCTACGGCTTGTGTATGACATGGAAACTGAAATAATTCTGAATGAAGAGTAGTACCATGTTTGATGCATGATTCAATATCATCAAGAGAAACTCCTTTGGTTATCGGTGGTTCTGCTATCTGAAAATCTTGCCACATAATGAGATCTGTATAGTCTTTGGCATAAAAATTTATTTCTGGCACCTTAAAATACCTGATAACATCTGTTTCTTGAATGCATGCCCTTGCTTTTATGATACGCCTAAATCCCAACTGACGCACATGCTCCCTTTCATCAGCTATCATTGCAATGAGAATGTTTTCTTGATTTGCGTAATATGCATTTCGCTGAATGACTGAGTCATGTACTCTCTTAAGCTCTTCACGGAGATACCGGCTTCTTGCAATCATATGCCACATATGTTTAGCACCATATTGGCATAATGGTTTACGCTTTATCTGAAACCACATTGGTGCGTATACCCTAACAATGAAAGTAGCTAATTCTTGTAAATTGCCTGAAGGATTCTCTGTGCTTGCATATAACCGCAGAGTCCTGTTTGCTGTGGTGAGCCACCTTGAATGTGATATATTGCCTGGACTCTTATGACTAAGACTCTTTGAGAATGTTCCACTTGATATAGCCTTGTGAATTTCAAGAAGGTATTTCTGGTCAGTACTTATGTCATCTACATCAACTTCACACATGTCCTCTTGAATTTCAATGGGTTTGAAGTTAACTATGGGAAGCTTTTCACAGTCTGAAAGTGCTCGGCCAATTTCTCCTGAAAATGCTCTTGGTCCAGTAGTGGTACCATCCAAGTGATGAAACAGATGGCGCAATGGAAGTTCATTAAGGTGTAAAAGGCATATCAGCCACTGCAATGGCTTATTAAAGGCTTCTTCTAGTAATCTTATTGTGCCTCCAATACTACCAGTGTTAACCACTGTCGAATCACAGCCAACTGCAACGATGTTCCCTATATCAACATTCCTTTCTTTCAAGCAATTCACTAGCGCTGTGCAAATGTATTTAGCTTTGCCACTGGAAGGTGTCACATGTGCAAAGTAAAGAGAGTATGGTTCAGATATTATGCTGATATGCTCTTCGCGTTTGGTTCTTTGGTGGTTAGAGCCATCACTCTCCTGGACTTGAATCATTGTTTTATCCTTTCTGCCATCAAAGTATAATCCCCGCATGGTTTTTGGCTCTTCTATCTGTTGTAGTTCCTTTCTCTGTTTTTGTCTTTCACGTCTTAGCTTACTTCTGTCTAATATTCCCTTTGTCTTCGGGAGTAACAATTTTAAGATCTGCCAATACTGCAGAAGCAATAGCAGCCCCAGCTCTGTCCGACATTTTAAATCTATCACAAGTAATTGCTAATGAAGGCAGTGGCTCACGCATCTGTTGTTCTGATATTACATATTGAGTCGAGGTTGTATCTTCCTCATTATCTTCAGATATCTCTTCTAGTTGTTGAAGTTCACTTGTCTCTGTTTCGATTTGTAAGTTGGACGTATTGGTTATAGCAGCACTAGTTGTTTGTGAGGATTCCAGACGTGCTTTTTCCATTTCCTTTCGATGTTCTCTTGCTTGTAATCGTCTTGTGTGTGCTATGTCAATGCTTCCTATCACCATTATTCTGCGTGTTCGTTGGTCATTTAAAAAATCCTGCTCTTTTGGAGGGACTTTCTTACTCTTTTCACATGAGCATCTCCTAAACTCCTTACATTTGCAGGTGCAGATGTCAAACAAAGTACATTTTGAAGAGTTTTCAAATTCTTCAAGCTGATTTTTGTACTTAGGCTGATCCTTGCGTGACTTGTATGGCTTTAATAAGGACCTGTATTTATCATGGTACACTCGCATCATCTGTAAAACGCGTGTATGTGAAACTATTGGCAAAGAGGCCTTCTTCCAAATATTTTCTACCTTTTTGGAAACTGCCTCTGCTATTTCAGAAAATGAAGGCTCCTTGTTATTCATCTGCTCCTTCACTAAATGTTTTGTGAACAGGTAATCTTTCATAATGCAGTTATAAGTTGGTAGTTGCATATCACTCATCTCACAAGGTACTTCAAATATGGCACACTTCATATGTTCTCTAGTGAAATGTTTATATTTAGTATTTGATGCCATAATATTTTTAAGAAAAATTCACAATCACAAAATATCCTGTAACATCAAAACATTATATAATTAATATATATAATATATTTTATAAGTATATATAATATATTATATAAATAAACTAAAATTATATAATACATTATAACAAGCATTTTATAATAAAATCAATATTATCTCTATATAAATCACTTTAAAATAAAGTTTTATAATATTCCGATCATATTAAAAAACTCTCCGATCAACTGAGCGACTAGACCTACTACCTAAGAAGACAAGTGTTAACACACTGTTCTAATGACTCACAGAAAGAAATTCCTTCACACCAAAACCCTCACCCACAACATTCAGTGTAGTCTCAACATGACTCAGTTACTCTAAATTGTGTTAATTCAGCTCTCTTGTGGCAGCTGAAGATATTAAGCATATGAAAAGGCATTTTTAAAAAACAAATTCCTATCATTTACGAGTCTTAATCAAACTATTAGATAATTCTAAGATAAAATTTTATAATAGTTTGACAAACCTAAAATAGAAGTATTTTTTTCCTTTGTACACAAAATTGTATTAACTTTGTCCCCCTGGTGGCAGCTGAAACTTTTAAACAAATGAACTCATATTTTGGCAGGCATATTTCGTCCACTAAGTGCAACTTTTAATCACTATTAGAACTTCATACTAGAAAAAAAGTATTTTTCGCTCCACCCTAAATTGTACATGACGTGGAGGCCTTGCAGAGGGACACGAACAAAATATACAAATGGTCAGAAGACAACAACATGTCATTCAACGCCGAGAAATTTCAGCTTTTGAGATATGGTAGAAAAGAAGAATTTAAACAGACTGCATATTATGCTCCAGATAGACAGGAAATTCAGAGAAGCATGAAAGCGATTGATCTCGGGATAATAATGACAGATGATGCGAAATTCGAAACACAAAATCAGATAGCGATAAATAAAGCAAAAAGAGTCGCCGGACAGGTTCTAAGAACGTTCAAGAGAAGGGACAGGACAGTAATGATTCCCCTCAGTTTTGACGTCCCCATATAAAAAGGAAGAAACTAATAAACTAGAAGAAACGCAAAGGCATTTCACAGCCAAGATTGATGGCTGCAAAGAACTCAACTACTGGGAAAGACTACGTAAACTAAATCTGTACTCACTGGAAAGAAGAAGAGAGAGGTACATCATAATCTACATATGGAAAATGATCGAAAAACTGGTACCAAACCTAAAACTAAACCCAATTACCATTCAAGCAACACTGGAAAATAGGAAAGGCAGAATGTGTAGTGTTCCCAAATTAAAAGCACGACAAGGGACCTCCTCAACCCTGAAGGAAAATAGCTTGGTTGTCAGGGGGCCAAGACTTTTCAACCAGCTTCCTAAGAACCTCAGAAACGTAACGGGGTCAAAGTTGAAGTCTTCAAGAAAAGACTGGATGCCTGGCTCAGGACAGTACCAGATGAGCCGGGCGTGCCTGGCTATGTACGGTGGAGAGCGCAAGAAAGCAACTCGCTCCTCCACCAGGCCAGACCTAGAGGCGGGGCCACCAGCTTGACCTCCGTGTGAAGAGAGACCAACACACGAAACAACATAAGACCAAATAAGACCAAATAATATATATATTTTTTTTTATCGCATAAAAATGGGATCAAAACAAAAATAAACCGAAAATGGAACACCCAAACAAACACAGCGACCAATTACTACATTAATATTTCAAACATTTGCAAAAACCTTTAATTCAAATCGTAAAGTTGCAGAAAGCATTTTTTCTTTGACTGATCGACAAAGTCGTTAATTACGCTGTTATTTTTGTAAAAAACTACTTGTTGAAATAATCAGAAATTAATTAGTTTACGATAAAGATACTAAGAGAGACAAAGGCACTCAAATATATAAAATATGCACCGAAAACCGGAATAATATTTTTTATGCATGAAGGAGGGGCCAAGGACCAATTAATCCATAAAATAACGACCTAAAAGCAAAATTTGATTTACAATTAAGTATGGATATGGATATTGTTTGGGTTAGACTAAAGCAAAACACTGTTACTTTCAGTGGCAATGAACCACGTACGAAAGCCTCGTCAGTACTTTGACCCCTTATTTGCTTGCCAATGCTACTGCGAACTGGTCGTACCCTGAAATAAGGGTATGGAAGGAATGATGCTCTATGCAAAAAGATGTTTAACTCTTCATATTTCCACTTGAACTATAAATGCATCCATGATTATATATATATATACAGGGTGGGCGGAAGCAGCTCCCTATTTTGGATTGGTAAAAAAAACGTATATTATCCATTTATTTCAGAAGAAATAATATGAAAAGGTAGGCATACATGGTAGGTTTTCTCTAAAATTCAATGTGGGCTCCAACTCTTTCCACCAGCTTCTGGAGCCGCCCAGGAATGGCGTCCACTGACTTTAGCAGGAACTCCGGCGGGATGGAGGACATGACTTCCCGAATTCGGTCCTCCAGTTCTTCCAATGTCCTCGGTTTGGTGCGGTAGACTTCTTCCTTTACCCACCCCTAAAGAAAGAAGTCGCACGGTTACCGCTGAAAAACGGCAGAATCGGTTCAGTGTAACGGTGTGGTGTGGTATGACCTCAGATCAGGTTGTGGGCCCGTTCCTTCTGCGCAACACCATGAATGCTGAGCGGTACCTTGCTATGTTGCGAAACGAGGTCTGGCCGGTTGTCAGCACATGGGAGAACATCGACGATCTGATATTTATGCAAGATGGCGCCCCTCCGCACTTCGCTCTTGTTGTCCGTGAGTGGCTGGATGCCCACTTCCCTGGGCGTTGGATGGGTCGTCGTGGTCCACATCAATGGCCAGCCAGGAGCCCCGACTTGACACCGTGCGACTTCTTTCTTTGGGGGTGGGTAAAGGAAGAAGTCTACCGCACCAAACCGAGGACATTGGAAGAACTGGAGGACCGAATTCGGGAAGTCATGTCCTCCATCCCGCCGGAGTTCCTGCTAAAGTCAGTGGACGCCATTCCTGGGCGGCTCCAGAAGCTGGTGGAAAGAGTTGGAGCCCACATTGAATTTTATAGAAAACCTACCATGTATGCCTACCTTTTCATATTATTTCTTCTGAAATAAATGGATAATATACGTAGTTTTTTACCAATCCAAAATAGGGAGCTACTTTCCGCCCACCCTGTATATATATATATATATATATATATATATATATATATATATATACACACCTGAGGAGAAGATTGCAGAAGTCAATCTACCAAGGAAGTACTCCGTGGTGGATGTTAGGCAGGAGACAGTGAGTGCTGAAACTCCCGTTTCTCCTGTCACTGTCCTCCTTATCTGATTCTTTGTTGTGTCTCATCTACCCTGTGAGGAGTCCATCATGCTCTAAAACACACACTTTTCCTTCTATTCCTCATTACACATCATGCATCTTACACACTACACAATCTTTTCAAAATTGCCAAAAAATACGGTATTGTTTTTACCCTTAATCCCTGCCCATTATAGAAGTTACGCCAGCAATACCCGGGGTACTTGGGTACACCAGTACCCCGGGTAGGGTTTAAGGGTAAAGCCTAAGAAAAGTGTTATCACTGCATTCATTTAATAGTGTTTAAAATTCTATCGTAGCCAATGTCGCTAACTTCGCTGATCAAACGGGAAGCGGTGTTACGACATTGGCTGCAACAATGTAGCCCTAAAAATGGGTTAAAATGCTCGCTATTAAAATAATGACCTTTCTTACGAACAAAATTGAAAAGGTTTGAAAATATTTACTAAATAATAATAATAAATAATAATAATAATAATAATAATAATAATAAGGTGTTTCAGTGTTTGCGTCATTTATAAAATGAATATTTAATTATGCGAAGTAAAAATATAAAACAGAAATAAGATGAAGAGTAAATAAAGATAAGAAACAAGAAATGATGATATAAGAAATGATAATTATGGCTATGAACAGTGAGACAGTGAGCATCGGGGCCAGGACGTAGCCCTTCTTACATTTGCTCTACTGATTCACTTCTCATTTAAAAAATAATATTAGCCGTTTAGTTTTCAGCTTTTAGGATAGAATTGCATAACCTTAGTTTTAGTAACATTAAAACTGATATCTCAGTTCTGCGAATGTAATTCGCAAATTTACATGATCCACACCTTTAAACGAAGGCCTTATTCACACCATATTACCGTCATAGACTAAGTTATTTATCATCATGGTATCAATACAACATCCCACTCTTGCCTCATTAAAACAAGTAATATAATGTAAAATTATTTATTAATAACAAACTTTGGAGTGCACACTTTTAAGTTATCATCCTTGTATATATATATATATATATATATATATATATATACTTTATTACCCCCTGAAGAGGGAATCGAAAGACGCCTATGATTTGTGTGCTTTCATGGTAGACCCAGATTAGGACTAGTATACATGAATATGTGTAGAAGTCGGGGTCAGTATAAGGCGTCGGGGTCAGTATAAGGCCATAAGGCAATGTAAACAGGAAGAAGAGTCTATTCGAGCATCAAAAGCCTGTGAAGCTCGCATAAATAACGATAATAACAAATTTGGGAAATTTGTTAAGAATCAAACGGGTGTCAAAAATGTCCTCCCTCCGACAATCGATGGGGTGTCGGGGGAGGATGAAACTGCAAAGCTGTGGAAAAACCACTACTCTAACATTCTTAACAGTGTGAGTAGGGATAATCTTAAGATAGATTGCAGCGAAACGATTGTGGGAGGGATAAGGGAAAATACTTTGGTATCATTTTCTGAAGTAAAGAGGTTAATTAAAGAGTTAAAGACTGGTTCTGCGTCAGGGGTAGATGACTTATCGAATGAGCACTTCAAATATGCAAATGACGTAGTATGTCTGCATATATCATTGCTCCTATCAGCCATGCTTGCTCATAGCTATATCCCTACAGAGTTCATGAGGGTATATATCTTGCCCCTGGTCAAAAATAAGTACGGAGACATTCTCTCCAGCAATAATTACAGACCTATTGCTGTCGCTTCCTGCTTCTCGAAACTACTAGAAAAACTCTTGTTACGCCGATTAAATGTTTACCTATGGACACTCCTAATCAGTTTGGCTTTAAAAGGTCCCACTCAACTGACCTGTGTATCTTTGTGCTTAAAGAAACAATATCTAAATACATTGACAGTAATTCAACTATTTATAGCTGTTTCCTTGATATAAGTAAGGCATATGATAGGGTGAACCACAATATTTTATTTGCAAAACTAGAAGACAGGAAGGTTCCCATGTACATATTAAATTTATTGAAATTTTGGTATTCCCACCAATCTTTCACTGTTAGGTGGGGCAATGTACTATCCGAGTGTTTTAGTTCCTCTTGCGGGGTGAGACAAGGCTCCTTGCTCTCCCCTATGATGTTTAATGTGTATATCGACGGATTAATTGCTTCACTTAATGAGGCAACAGTGGGATGTTGTATAGATAACACAAGGATAAATAACTTAGTTTATGCCGATGATATGGTGTTAATAAGTTCCTCTGTTAAAGGTCTGGATCGGCTACTAAACGTCTGCGAAGTGTATTCGCAGAAACATGATATTCTTTTTAATGTTACAAAAACTAAGGTTATGCAATTTCATCCTAAAAGCTGTAATCAGCCAGCTGATATAAGGTTTAAAATGAATGGTGAAGTAATTGAGGAAGTACAAGAGTTTAAGTATTTAGGTCAAACTATTACCAGCTCCTTGAATGATGACTCGGATATAAGAAAACAATCTCGAAGCCTGTGTGCTAAAGCGAATATGACCATAAGGAACTTTCGTTTCTGTACAAGTGAAGCTAAAGACACTCTCTTTCGTACTTTCTGCAATAATATATACGGACAGCAACTGCTGGTGAATTACAGAAAAGGTTCTGGCAGAACTCTAAATTTGTGTGTACAATAGGTCTTTTAGACTCTTACATAAATTACCCCCGAGATGCTGAGCTTCGCAAATGTTTGCTACCCGCAATGTCCCGAGCTTCCCGGAGGTAACAAGACGTGCTCAACACAGTCTAATGCAAAGAATTAAAAAATCAACCAACCCGATCATCCAAGCTATCCATGAGTCCTGCCATTTATCCTCTAAGCTATGGACCTCTTGGTACGAAAACGTCCGTCTGTAGCTCCACTTAACTTCGACATTACAGTATTATTTCTAATCAATTGTATATATTTCTATCTTTAGTATATGAACTGTCATTGTATTAATAATATTTGTCATATTAGTGATGTACCGATTCCAAAATTTAGCTGATGCCGATTCTTTGCCTATAGTTTAAAAGTCAATTCCCTTCATAATTTTTACTAATCTAATGTGAAAACTTTCAATTTTCATATTTTACATTTCATATTTGTTTAAATGTTTTTCCTTACTTCACCCCACAATACAGTACCAGAATTTGTTACTCGCATAACGTAGCTAAAATGATGTTAAATAGTTTTATTATTCAGTAAAATTATAAAATAATTTTATTCTTCTTTCATAAACTGAAAACCAATATTTAAAGTAATTGATTTTCCTTAACTTTGTTAAACTTGGTTTTGCTTCCGCCCAAATTGTTCATTTTGACGAAGTTCAAGGTTGTCACTCCACCTTAGACCTACAGTTTAACGTGGAATCCGAACTACGTCCCACCAGCAGCCCAGCGTCTTAACCACTAGTCTACCCAGAGTACCCATTTATCTACCAACCATTTTCTTTTTTATTATGTGGAAACTGGGTTTTGCTGCCGTCACCGAGTCTCGATCCCTGGGCCGATCGATTCGTAGTCAGCGACGTTGACCACAGAGGTACATTATGTTGCATGTTTTTTGTTTCTTCAACAATGTCAACAACAAAATTTTTCATTAAAATTTCAAGTTCGTGGTGGCCAATTTCAATAAAAAAATGGATATACAATTTGGGTTTATAAAGTTATTAAAAAACCTTATATGAAGTCAACGTAAGATGGTTTAATATAAAAATTATGAAGTACGACTTAATATAGAATTATCATTAATATAAAGAAGGAGATTACGATAGTTTAGAGATTAGCTAGTTAGAGAAAATGTAAATTTATGGCCATCTTAACTTATAGTATTAAGATTTGCCTTTTTTCGTGAATGTAAAACATTTGTATACAATTTACACTTTGAAATGAGTTGGGGTGCAACTCCTTTTGATTGCACTTATTGCGCGCGCGCGGGTTCGTTTGTTCAGAATGGCTCTGCTTATCCACTCGGATGTCCTTTCAATTTATCCGTACAATTTCCTCGGCTTACTTGAAGCCCACTTTAAATTTCGAATTTTCAATGTTAATTTAGCCTCAGCTCACGAGAGAGGCCTATTACAAAGTAGCATAGAAACAACACACTCCCTCCTATAAAGTTTATTTGGTTTCACTGAAAATAGGACATAAATTTGAAAAAAGTTTACGGACGTACAATTACAAATTTTGTTAAATTTTTTTTACTTTAAAGAAGAGTTTTGCAATTATTCAAGTTAAGTCTCAAAAATGAATTAATAGAGAGGGTCTTTATTTGCGTGCGACTCTAGAAATAGCATTTAATTCAAATTCCTTAACATAAGTTTAGTTACATAAATTTTAATCTCAGAAAGAGAAGTCAAATTAAATAATAATTACTTCACTAGATTAAATAATATATAAACCATTGTAACCTTTCAAATTCTGTTCTGTCTGATCTGACCCAGAGGTTGAACCCATTACCCGTAATATTTAGAAGCAGTAAAATGCAGTAAAAGGATATCTTTATCTTCTCCTTTGAGTCCCGTCTCCTCCAGGAGAATTTATTTTAGAATAACACACCATCTTCAAGAAACAATAGAGTTAGAAATCGCTAGACATTAAATCTGAGACCAGCATTGCCTCACAGACTTCTCCGAAACGTTACGAGGAGAATCGGGGAATCGACCAATAACCTAGTAAGGGTTCACAGAATCCTCTGATCCTCTACAAGAAAAAATCGGAGGGTAGTACAAAAAAAATTATTGCGATTCCCTACACAGTACCAACTACCCTAGACTGAAAAAGCCGTTCCTGCTTCGAACCACCCAAGCAAGGCTATCGACAGAGGGTTAACACACACACACACACACATATATATAATATAATATACACACACACCTTGGTCACTTTGGTTTAGCTTCCGCCCAAATTATTCATTCTGACGAAGGTCAAGCTTGTCACTCCACCTTAGACCTACAGTTTAACGTGGAGTCCGAACCACGCCCCACCAACAGTCCAGCGTCTTAACCACAAGGCTACTCAGGATACCCATTTATCTACCAACCAATTTTTATTGTATGCAAGGATGAACAGCTGGGTTTGCTGCGCGCCGCCTGCCGTCACCGGGTCTCGATCCCTGGGCCGATGGATTCGTAGTCAGCGACTCTAACCACACCACCACCGTGGCGCATACATATATACATATATATATATATATATGACACACACACACACACACACACACATATATATATATACACACACATATATATATATATATATGCACTAAAATCACAGAATAACACGTTATCTTATTAATAAGCAAACAACACAGGGAAAAGGAAAAAGAAACACGAAGTCCGAGCGCTTTCGTGATATATTCACATCTTCAGAGAAAAACAAGAAATAGGAATAGGAATTTCTTGTTTTCCCTGAAGATGTGAATATATCACGAAAGCGCTCGGACTTCGTGTTTCTTTTTCCTTTTCCCTGTGGTTGTTTGCTTTATATATATATATATATATATATATATATATATATATCACACACACAGGATGTTCTAAAATTACTTAGTAAACTTTTATATATCTGTCGATCAGTAGTGAGACGCTGTGAACAATGTGTTAAAGTTGAAGGAAGACACTTTGAACATCTAAAATAAACAATTATTTTATTGTTCATTTTCTTCTTCTTGTTGTTCTATTTCAAATAATAAAACTGGTAGGTAATTTCAGAACACAAAAGTTTACTTGGTAATTTTAGGACAACCTGTATATCGAACATAAGAAAGACGTTATTAAAACTTAGTCCAAAAATAACTCGGATCACTTGAAGATCAGGGCCCCCAGCCTCAATTACCAAATGATATCTTCGTTAAAACTAACGAAAATATCACGACTTAACCTAACCAATCGTCAAGAGCGTACAGTTGCTAACCGGGCATTCAATTTAATTTATTTATATTTAGTACTGTAAAGCAAAAAAGAAGAATACATGAGGGCCCTCATCTTAAAGTGATCCAATAACTCCTTTGGAACATTTCGGAAATGACATAACGATATTGATAAAGGTGCGATTTCCTTTAAAACTATGAATTTTAATCTACATTCTTCTTTGCCTTCATTTTATCATTCGTAACGGTCCTTGTACGTCGTACGTCCATGATCGAAGCAGATCTACACAAGTGTTTTTGATCACGTCGATTTTACTGACGAGAAAACGGTGATTTTTCAATTAATGTAAAAAAATTATGAAGGGGCGGCTCCCTCGCACCACACACTAAACTCTATCTATTTCGATCGAAACTGAGCGAAGTAAATGGCAATTTCTTCAAATTCTGCTGCAAGATTTCGTCCCCAAAACTGGGAAAAGATCGTGAATGCGCCTATTTAGGACGAGATCTTGCATCAGAATTTGAAGAAATTACGATTTACTTCGATCAGTTTCGATCGAAATAGATAGAGAGAGATAGAGAGAGTTTGGTGTGTGGTACGAGGGAGCCGCCCCTTCATAATTTTTTTTTTATATACAATGTTTATTTTAAATTTTAATTTGCTTTCCTTTCAAACAGTGGCAGTTAACCAAACGTTTCTAACCGTTTTATGAACACTTCGTACATGTATCTTTGTTTGATGGGATACTACATTTTGTCTATTATTCCTCAAAGATGTAGTCGGACTGTCGCAATCAGTGAATATAATTTAGTTTTGTTTAATTTCTGCATTCAAGAAAGGCCAAAATTAAATTTTGCGCATAAAATTACCTAAAAATATTATATCTTTTTATTAAAAATCAGCAGTGAATGAAACCGAGAAGACCGATCCCCTTTTATTTCAAAACCATGGTAAATTATATCAAGTGTATTTTATACCAAAGTTATAAAATAAGGGTAAGGTCGACATTATACCGCCGTTGTACATACATCAGGTGGACTTTAAATCTGACAGTTTCAACAATTTAATTACTGTATGTAGAACCACTTTAAATTTGGTGCTTAACCCTATATGGACAACTGTTACAAATTTCTAACCTTTCATATACACGCATTTATAACTTAACCCTACAGAAAATTCTGCCCATAGAGGGTTAAGAACTACTTTAACCCTAGACCCATAACGTGGTTCTACAATACTACAGTCTTGTATTTTGTGCGGGGTCGCTGGCGACCCCACGTTCTGGTGCTAGGGTTAATTAATATACAGGGTGGGCCGTAAGTTTCCATACATAGGAAAAATTAAACGTTTGTTTTTATGTTTCAGATACCCTAAGAATATGCGCTTGACGTAAGATCTTGTTTACTGATGAAGCAAATTTTTACGTCAATGGAGAGGTTAATCGGCAAAACATACGTTATTGGAGTAATGCTAACCCTAACTGGCTGAGTCCGACGAAGATGCAAGGTGCCGGTAAAGTGATGGTGTGGGCCTGGATATGGGGTGACAGAATTATTGGACCAATTTTTGTCAGTGGAAATCTTAATGCCGAAAGGTATCTTAACATGTTGCAAGAAGAGATTTTCCCATCCCTGCTAAACGAGGAAGGTAACTTCCCAGTTTACTTCCAGCAAGATGGAGCTCCACCTCATTATGGTCTTCACGTGCGTCGGTATTTGGATCAGCAGTTTCCGGATGCTTGGATTGGTCGGCGTGGTCCTGTGGAGTGGCGTCCCAGATCCCCAGATCTCACCCCCCTTGATTTCTATCTTTGGGGGCACTTGAAGGCCATGGTGTATCAGGAAAAGATACGAGACATAAATCATCTAAAGAAACGTATCACCAACGCCATTACAAGCATAACGTCAACTGTGCTAATGCGTGTTCATCAACAGTGGGGAACACGTATTGAAATGTGTTTTCAAAACAATGGCAACCATGTAGAGCATATTATATAAATAAAAATGGTTGTCCATAAAAAAATGTTTATTTTTCCTATGTATGGAAACTTACGGCCCACCCTGTATATGAAATTTGGACGTAATAAATTTTGGTGTACTCTTGGTACCTAAGTATACATCCAAATATATATTGTACATACAGGGTGGCGCAAAGTCAGGCGTCAAAAGGACCAGAGAGAATTATTTTTTTCCGTTCTATGGCCGTCACTGAACCAATCACTATTTCACTATTTTCAAATAATGATTTCTTTTTCAATTAAAAAATTTATAACTTAAATTTTGGATCACCTGAAGATCAGGGCCCCCAGCCTTCTCTAGTTAGCCTTATAAGGCTAACTAACGAAAATATCACGACCTAACGTAATCAATCGTTAGGTCAACTGTACGCCCTTGACGATTGGTTAGGTTAGGTCGTGATATTTTTGTTAGTTAGCCTTATAAAGCTAACTAAAGAAAGCTGGGGGCCCTGATCTTCAGGTGATCCTAAATTTTTTTTAGTTAAAAATATTATAATTTATGGGATGATGACCTTTTGACTCCTGACTTTTGCGCCACCCACTCGAATTGCGACAAAAGTCAGGAGTCAAAGGGTCATCATTGCATAAATTATAAATTTTTTGACTAAAACATTATAAATTATAAATTTTTAATTAAAAAAGCAATTTTTATTTTAAAATAGTGAAATAGTGGCGACCATAGGACGGAAAAGATCCATTCTTTCTGGCTCCTCTGACTCCTGACTTTTGCACGACCCTGTATATTATACACACACACACACACACACACACACACACACACATATATATATATATATATATATATTGTTGGCTATTTTGTGGGTTCTTTTTCCAATTGGCTGAAAGGGGTTTATCTCAATGGCCCTTTCACGTCACTAGGGCATCAGGATGGCTGCCTCCGATGCTTTGGGGTAGTAAGCCATAAGGGATGAATGATGAGTGGGAGCTTACATAATTGTTTATTTGGGTGTGGTCAGTCCCAGACTTTTATAGCCTCGGGTCTCACGCATGTGCATTGGACTCGCGTCTATATAAGGTCGAGCGTCCACGACAATTCAGCGGATAA
The DNA here is from genome assembly GCA_023014485.1 of Bathynomus jamesi. Classification (NCBI taxonomy): domain Eukaryota; kingdom Metazoa; phylum Arthropoda; class Malacostraca; order Isopoda; family Cirolanidae; genus Bathynomus; species Bathynomus jamesi. The sequence continues at coordinate 306,869 of JAJOZX010005522.1, read as the reverse complement.
GGAGCGGCCATTCTATAATCAAAATGAAAATAAAAATGAAAAGGTTTATTGGCAGACTATAATATATATATATATATATATTATATATATATATGTGTGTGTGTGTGTGTGTGTGTGTGTCCCGTAGCAGTAAACTCTACGGTCCAAACGAGTTCGTCTTTGACGAATTACGTTCTAATGTTAAACCAAAATATCTTAGTCAAATCATCACAGAGTGTCGCAGTGTTTTGTAACCTCACGTATCCCCTTGCAACCCCTTGTAACCCCATGTAACCTCCCAGCCTCTATGAATGCGATTACGCGCATGAAAAAAACACATCTCGCACACCAATGAAAGAAGGCGTTTATAAATAACTTTATTATAATAAATCACTTTGACAAGGTTCTATCAACCATAGAATTCAGGTGCACTCTATATTTTCCTCTCCAACTAAACCCCTTTGTGAGGACTAGTCCTATCAAAATGCCGCCATTCTGTCGCCCCTAGACAGAAGCAATGATGATTTATACCCCGAAAGAAAACATCCAGGTTGGCAGGGAATATTTCATTTTTTGAGTGGTTACCCCCTTGAATATAATGCCACCCAAATTTTGATGTGAAGCACTCTCATAGGTGCTTGCTGTTAAACCCCTCCCGAAAACTCTCGTAAAAAGGTGGCACTTACTCCACCTTGACCCGCCTACCCAGAGACTACAAAAATTCTGAGAGAGCTACGGCGAGGTTCTTTGCCTTGTTTCCGCTCCCCCGTAACTGTGCCTTTGACTGCAGAGTGCAGACTGTGTGAGAGATTTCTGTAGTGACGCAACCTCGCCTTATAAATATTACCTCTGCTGTATCCTGTAAATTTAAGGAATTAACCAGAATTTACTTGTCCTCTTAACCCTTTACTGCCCAAATATTTTGTAGGGTTAAGTTATGAATGCGTGTATTTGAAAGGTTACAAATTTGTCCTTTTGGGCAGTAAAGGGTTAAGCGCAGTAATGAAATAATAAACGTAGAGAAGTGAACGGTATTGTTTCCATTCACCGTGAAATTTACTATATACATTTTATCGCAATTATACGCCTCACTTCACGAAAGGGGTTAGTTAAAGTTATTCAATGGTGATCTTCCGAGACGACGTAGCTAACCGAGATAAGAGTAGTAGTATAGCTGCGTTTGGTTAGAGGAATTTGGGGTGCTTTAAATCCTGCCCCTGGAGGGGTCCGTGAAGGCCTTCGCCTCCGTTATGAGGGGGCCCCCTTCCTTAAGTTCATCACCCCCATTTATGGGGTCTCACCGTCCTTAATGAAGGGAATTTGCCCCTTGCGGGGCCACATCCCCCTTGTGTGAAAAAAAAAAGATTCATCCTCGCCTTCCTCCTTAAAAATTCATCCTTGCCTTCTTTTACGAGAAAAAAATCCTCCTGTGGGATCGTATCATGGTTGTTCATGACGCAAAAAAAACAAAATCAGACAAAAGCATGCAAAAACATACAAATATTCGAGTACTTCTTATGCAGCGTTCCGGCACGTTTTGTCGTGTTCGTGAACCCGTTATTTTTATCTTTCTGGAAGTGTTCGTGCAAAAGATCCATTTCTGGAGCACCAGGATTCTGCTGGTATATATATACACATATCCTAGTAAACGTAATCAACATATATATTTTGTCCATAAGAACTGTAATATAAGGCAAAGAGCAAATATTTCGTTAACGCTATCCATGATCTTATCGTTTCGGATTAATATATTAATAACGATACCACACAAAATAAAATTAGAATGAATACAGTCAACTCATAAACAAATTTTGCCTTGTTCTAATATTTGTATTACGAAATAGATCAAGAAGCTATTAAATAAATTAATTTTAATTTCATTTATTTAACCTAAGGGGAAGCTATTATATTTCATTCCAATCGTATAGTAACGTGGTAACAAACATCATGAGCAATAAATATTGTGAAAAAAACTATAGGGCTATGGGTTGATTGCCTGATACCCTCATCCATTGGAAATTTCCAGCAGATTTCAGTGGAGAGTTAACGACAACAACCCTACGTTTTTCCGTTAGAAAGTTATATATATATGTAGGTCTTCAAAGAACCTCTTTATGTTTATTTGCCTTCGGTATTTGCGCTGCTTAATGGTAAAGAAAGGAATTGCCTTACCTTATTATTTCGTTGGGCCTCGCTTCTGTTCGTAGGACGCGACGATGTTTTTCGAAGTAGGGCCGCGGTACGATGGAGTTACACAATGAGTTGATTTGATGTAACTAATATAAGCAGTCACTGTATTAAAATACCTGAAGGAATAGGTCTATCCTTTTTATAGTTATTAGGTTTTATATTAAGAGGATTTCACTCAGAATTTATAGGAAGTACATCTTCTTTGCTTAAAGCATCGCTGTAACATAAGCAGCTCAGAGTGCCGCCAGTATAATATAAGCGTTAGGAATCTGCTGATTCTTCAAAGTTCGTTGACTCTTCTCTCGATCTAATTTTCATAAGTCAGCAATGGAAAATTTTGAACACGAAATAATAAGTTTTTCTTGTGGTTGGGTGGGCCCAATGCTCCATATTGGGTTCTATGTATGTTATAATGTTATAATGTTTCAGACCAACAAAGACCCTAGGATCCACTCATGGCTGGTCTACCTAACTGTGTTCGTAATCGTGTATTGTGTATGTCCTCCGTGGTGGCGGAGGGGACCTACAATTTTACGTGGATTCCGAACCACAAGAACATAAGAAATTTATGTAACAACTGCTTGTACATTCGCAACGACCAATTTTTGCAAAACTAAATAATTATCAATTAAAAACTAATTAATTATCGATTTAAAACTAAATATAGAATCTCTGGATCCAGAGGATCAAGTCATAATAGACTACTATCAACAAATATGTTACACTCTATATCTATTTATAACGGACATGCAAATATATCAGGTCCAAAGAATCCAGTCAATTTCATTACGGTATCCATCAATACTAGTACCTTGCCAACGAAAAATAAGTCACGGTCCATACCGATTGCGGACCAAGTCAAAATTTGCAACAATATACACTACAATATATATACTTAGGAGGGAAGGTGTAGGTGTGGCTGTAAAGACTGTACGGTAATGTAGAAATGTGTGTGCACCCATTTTGGGTCTCCCATTTAAAGGTGTTTGTGGGGCAAGTGAAGATCATGAGTTTTTCAATACCTCACAGTACTATGGGCGGCACCGCTCGGCAGAGGAATCTCTTTAAATGGGGTGTGTAACGACAGAGAGTACCCCTAACCCAAGATGCTGCCTCCCTATATCCCACAACACTTGTGTTGAGCTGTGGGATCTATCACCACAAAGCCTTAATTTTACTACCTTAAACTATACCCATTCTATCAACATATTTGTCTAATCGATTTTTAAACATGTTTATAGACGTGCTACTAATTACTTCTACCGGCAAACTATTCCACCTATTTACTATTCTATGCGTAAAAAAGTTTTTCGCCACTGCTGTCCCGAACCTTCTACTTGTCAACTTACACCCGTTACTTCTAGTCCTATTATATTGAGATATTTCGAAAAAGCTATCTCTATCTACGTTATCGAACCATTCATAATTTTGAAAACCTGAATTAGATCACCCCTTAGCCTCCTAGTCTCGAGTGTTGTCAATTTTAACTCTTTAAGCATACCCTCGTACGACTTTGACCTAAGCGACGGAATCATCTTAGTTGCTCGTCTTTGAACTCTTTCGATTTTGTCTATATCTTTGCGCATATGCGGATTCCAAAACTGGACCGAGTACTCCAAATGGGGTCTAACTAATGATTTATAAAGTGGAACTATAATATCGCGCGATTTGTACTCAAAATTTCGAGCTATAAAACCAAACACTTTGTTCGCCTTATTGACCGCTGCTGTACTTTGTTTCGCTACTTTTAAATCACCAGTGACTATAGGTCCTAAACCTTTTTCCTGCTCTACGCTTGTTAAATCTTTCCCTGACATACTATGCGCAAAATTACCGTTACGCGAACCTATATGCAAAATTTTGCACTTATCAACGTTAAATCTCATTTGCCATGTGACTGACCAATCAACGATTTTATTCAGATCTTCCTGGATTTTACCTCTATCTTCGTCATTAATCGCCCTACCACCCAGTTTCGTGTCATCCGCAAACTTTGAAACTGTACTGACTAGGCCGACATCTAAATCGTTAATATATATAAGAAAAAGCAAGGGGCCCAATAGAGAATCCTGAGGAACGCCACTCGCTACATTAGCCCAACACGACTCCGCTCCATCAACGACCACCCTCTGTTTCCTACCTCGCAACCACTCTTCTAGCCAATTTATTACTACACCCCTGATTCCATGAGCCTTAGTTTTTTCAATGAGTCTTTTGTGCGGCACGGTGTCAAACGCTTTTTCAAAATCTAAATACACTACATCAACCGCCGATGTCTATCGTAAACGTCAACCACGCTTTGGAAAAATTCTAAAAGATTAGTTAAGCAAGATTTGTTTCGCCTAAATCCGTGCTGCGTATTTCTAACTAGCTTATGGAATTCTAAGTGTTCGACTATACGATCCCTAATTATTGATTCCAGTAGCTTACCTACAACAGACGTTAAACTGATTGGCCTATAATTTCCCGCCGCACCTTTATCGCCTTTCTTAAAGATAGGTGTTACGTTTGCTAACTTGAAATTATCTGGTACGCACCCCTCAGAAATAGACGCATTAAAAATCTTTGTTAGCGCACAACAATGCTATCTTTTAATTCTTTTAGTTGTATGGGATATATGGAATCCGACCCCGGTGATTTACGCGTTTTCATTTTATCAATATAGCGCATTACCTCCCCTTCACTAACCACTATATTATCCAAAATATTACCATTATCAAAAGGTATTATGTCTATGACCGTAGGGATATTCGTTACATCTTCTATAGTAAAAACTTACGTAAAAAACTCGTTTAGCAAGGTAGCCATTTCCTTGTTTTCAGAAACTAGATCTCCGTTTACATTTTTCAAAGGCCCCAAGACGCTTTTTACTGGATTTCTATTATTGACGTATTGAAAGAATCGCTTGGGGATTTCTTTACCGTCACGAGCTATGGAGATTTCAAATTCGCGCTTGGACTTTTTTATTACACTTTTCGCTTCACGCCTTAGAGATATGTAGTTGTTTCGTAACCACAAATTGTCTTTATCGCACTTATGTAGCCTATAAGCCCTATCTCTACTCTTTATAATGTCTCCTACTCTAGAAGTAAACCACAAGGGCTTATTGTTTACTTTCGCACGCTTAATTTTGTACGGTACACATTCCTCATTTATAGTCCTAAATACTGTTTCGAACGATTCCCACATTAGTTTTGCGTTGGAATTCCCCATTATGTTTTCCCAATTGACGTGTGACAATTTATTTCGAAATTTACTAAAGTCTGCGTGCTGGAAGTTAGGAATTTTAGTCGAGTTAGCTGGTTTCGAGTGACTAACTGAGAGGACAAACTCTACCATATTGTGATCGCTATTGCTTAACGGTTCTATTACTTGAAGATCAGTAATTAGCCTATCATCCGTAGTTATTACTAAATCTAAAATACTGTCCAACGTCGTAGGTTCCCCAACCTTTTGAATAAGAAAGCTATCCTCGAGAAAATTAACTAAATGATTACCTTCCGCATCTCCCTGCATTGTATCGTAATTTACGTTAGCGCAATTAAAGTCACCCATAACTAAAGCCTGCTCACTACCAATTATTCTCTCTAGTTCACGATATAACGCTTCGTCCGTATCAGCTGTTTGATTAGGGGCCTATATATAACCACAACAAGAAGTTTGAAATCGTTCAATTTAAGTTCTGCTATAGTCGAATCTATCGGTTCTGGAATTGTGCTTTACTTCTATAACGTTCGCAATATTATCTTTGATATACAACATAACACGAACAATAATGTATGGCAATTACTTTCATTCTCAATAGGCTATGTCGTCAATCCCGAGGCAATTTTTTAAATATTTAATTCAATTAATTAATAATTTATATTTAATTATGAAATAAAGGTATCACATACGATACCATATTGTAAGCATATAGAGTTTTTCCATAAATATATATCAGCCCTTTTAAAAACACTAGAATGATTGCGAATACATGCATTTTATATTTCATAATTTCAAATATCGTTATCTTTCCTCATAGTTCATCCAGTTAAACTATAGCGGCTGTTCTAAGCTATCCATGAAAATACATCTTCAATAACTCAGCCAAGTCATGTATGCATATTCGAATAGATTCAAATACTGAATCATCAATTCCAGCTCTAAACATCCACTTTAACATTATTATCATTAAATTATTACTATTTATGTACGAGATTATTTAAATTAATCATTTGATTTCTACAAAACAGCTAGCATCTCAATCTTTCAAGTAGCATGACGTGTACATTATACTGTTTAATCATGCTATTTCATTTCCTATAGTCCTACAAGTTTATCAACATTATCATACCATTAGCAATATATAACACACGCACAAACACACACACACACACACACACACACAATATATATATATATATATATATATATATATATATATATATATATATATACAGTGGTGAGCTGCCAAAATTTTAACAACCGGTTCGCTAAGCTGCCAAAATTTTAACCACCGGGTTCTGTATAAAAAACTCTGAATTCGGCAATAAAAAATTGACAACCATTCCCACCCCACCCTTTCGCAATTTTAATGAAATTAATTATCTCGCTATTTGCCTTTTTCAAGTGTCTGCATTTTATGATTCAGCTAGGTATTAATAACTGCATGACAATTAATTAGTATAGTTAATTAGAGAAATAGACGTTTCTAATGA
>JAJOZX010005522.1:270000-295000 GCA_023014485.1 Bathynomus jamesi | reverse complement strand
AATCCACCTTATTTTCACGAAACCAGTCCTGCACACGCCTTGCAGTATGGCAGGGAGCTCGATCCTGTTGAAACAAACAATGGCCATCTCCGTAGTATTGCCACAGTGTAGGGAGGGCCGAATTGTACAGAACGGCGAGATAAACGTCAGCGTTCATGGTAGTGGGTATAACAACCAACGGGCCGAGCCCTAGCCAGGAAAAACAACCCCATACCATGATGGACCCTCCACCGAACTTCACCGTTGGACGTACACAGTCAGGAAGAAGCCGTTCTCCGGGCTGTCGCCACACCCAAACACGCCCATCAGACTGGAAGAGTGAATACCGCGACTCGTCGCTCCAAAGAACAGTTTTCCAGTCCTCCACGGTCCAGGAACGACGGGAGACACACCAGGCCAAACGACGCGTGGCATTAACTTTTGTAATCAGTGGCTTGTGTACAGCTGCTCTACCATAATAACCGAGTCTGTGCATCTCTCTGAGGATAGTTACAGTACTAACGGAGGTACCGGATGCTCTTCCTACCTCCTCAGCGATGGAAGCGGCAGAGGACGTGCGGGACTTCTTGACATGTCGTACCAGACTTCTTCTATCACGTTCCGTCAGTTTGCGTGGTCGTCCGGAACGTTTTTTCGCGTTAGTTGCACCGTCGTGCTTCCATCTCATGATAACATCCGCTACAGTCGACTTTGGTATATCCTGTTTGGCTGCAATGTTTCGTATAGAAACGTTACTTAAATAACATCCGATGACGAGTCCACGTTGGAACTCGGAGAGTTCACGTCCGCGCGGCATGGCTTCACAACAGTTACTGATAACTTAACAGAACACCTCAGCATTATAGTTTCGCCACGCTTTTTCACAGCATACCTTCCGGCGAAGGTGATATTTGCAGAAATGCGGATTTTCCGGGGTGTCCGAATACTTTTGATCATATAGTGTATGTATATATATATATATATATATATATATATATATATATATATATATATATATATAAACGGGTTTGGTAAAAGGGCTTAATAAGTTTTTGTTGAAGGAAGTGAATTAGTTTAAACTAGCAAGCCCTCCATTTTGGTAGAAATATATAAATACTTTTTCTTTGTAAACTTTCTATTACAGGATGCCTTTTGTAATGTAGTAGCGTATAGGTCGGGAAGTATGAATTAAAAAATCAATAATAAATAATAGGAAGAGAGTGGTTGAGCGGTCAGAACTCTGAGAAACACCTCTGTTAATAGCTTTAGGAGAAGAACAGTAACCAACTACAACTGCAGCTATAGTTCTTCCAGAAAGGAGATTAGAGATGAGGGTACAGATAGTGGGTTCGATACCGTGGGAGCGACATTTTGATAATTAAAGATTTGTGGTAGAATCTATCGATAGTTTTTGATATGTCTAACGCAATAGTGAAAGTTTCGCCGAGTCCCCGAAAGGAGGATGACCAGCAGTCAGAGATATGCAAGAAGATCACCAGTAGTGCGTCCCTTGTGAAATCCGTACTGACGATCTGGAAGAAGATTGTGTGAAGAGAGATGTTTAAGAATCTTCCTATTAATGATAGATTACAAATTTGGAAGGGCAAGAAACCAAAGCAATTGGTCATTCGTTGGAGGGTTGAGAGCGGTCTCCTTCTTTGAGACAGGCTGAATAAACGTGAACTTCCAGCAGGAAGGAAAAGTACAAGATGAGAGACAAAGACGAAGAAAGATAAATTTGTAGTGTGTTCGTTCCTCCATAACCAGAAATTTAACCTCAAGTAATACTTATGTGAAAGATAAAGAGCTGCCAATTAAAGTTAATCATCTTCAGTTAACCCAAAACAATATGTGAATTGGCCTTATATTGCCGGCTTAGAAAGAGTAAAACCGTTGACAAAGGATTTTAAGTTTGCTCTGGTGTTCAAATATTCGTCTACCGTGAAAAGTAAATTGTTTCGGAATAACGTTGCAAAACAGGACCAAGCCTGTGTCTACAGCATTCCCTGTAAAAGTTGTGATTTAGTATACGTAGGAGAAACTGGAAGAAATTTTGAAACCCGTATTAAAGAACACAAATATGCCTTCAGAAGTTGTAATACTAATAATGCCATTTTTTATCACGCCGGCCAAAATAATCATGCTATAGATTGGGAAGCAAGTAAGGTACTTTATAAATGTAATAATTATGTCAAAAGAAAAATAATTGAATCTGTATGTATAGAACAAGAAGATAATTTTAATTTGTGCGAAGGTACTTATAAGTTGGACCCTTTAATAAGATTCTTGGTCAAAAAATCTCTTACGGCGTCGGGTGAACGGGTTATAAGTGTGAATTTCTTAAAGGTCTCTGGATTGTTTCCTTACTCGCTTTTGGTTCATTCGGTTTGTTTTTTTCCGGTAAAATGTAAATGGAATAATAAACGTAAATGAAATGTAATAATGGAAGTAATAAATGTGGAAATAAATATAAATGCAATAAATGTAATAATAAAGTTAATAAAATAAATGTAATAATTAGTGTAAAGGTAATAATACTAACTGTTAAAAAACGTAAATGCAATAATAAATGCAGTAATTATGTCAAAATAATAGAATCTGTATGTTTAGAACAAGAAGATAGTTTTAATTTGTGCGAATGTACTTATAAGCGGGACCCTTTAATAAAAAAAATGCCCTTCTGGGGTAGTGGGAATAGGATCTAGCCTAGGTGCGAATTCCTTAACGGTCTCTGGATTGTTTCCTTCTCGCCTTTTTCATTCGTTTTTCGGTTTACAATTTCTGTATAATAAACAACAGTGTAATAATCAATGGAATAATAAATTTATAATTTCTGTAATAAATAATAATGCAATATTAAATGTAATAAATTTAATAATAAATGTAATAATTATGTAAAAAAATAATAGAATCCCTATGTATAGAACAAGAAGATAGTTTTAAATTTGTGCGAATGTACTTACAAGGGGTCCCTTTAATAAAAAAATGCCCTTCCAGTGTCGGAGAACGGGATCTAACCTAGGTGCGAATTTCTTAATGGTCCCTGGACTGTTTTCCCTCCTGTTTTTGGTTCATTCGTTTTTCTTTATCCACCCGAAGAGGATGCCAGTGGGCATCGAAACTGTTGTGGAAATAAACTCTGTCCATTAACTTTTGGGTACATTTGGCTGTTTCAAATATATTACATACCAACATCTATGTGGTGAGTGCTTACCTCGAGAGATATGTAGAAAAGATAAGTTTTAAACTACTGTTACTACTGCTAGTACTACTACTACTACTACTAATAATAATAATAATAATAATAATGATAATAATAATAATGCATTTTCCTCCCACGCCCAACTTCTTACTTGCAACAGATAAACGGTGTACATTCTGTTGAAAAATGGGTACAAATCGAGCACAGACATAAGTAAGAAGTCATATATATATATATATATATATATATATATATATCACAGAGAATACATGGATTTAGAATAGTGGGTTTAGGACCATTTTTTGCTCGACAATCTTTGCACGGGGTTAAATACTAGAGTTATGCCCTGAAAAATTCACCACACGTTTACTATTAATTGAAACTATTAAGAAAGTTGATTTTCGGGACAAACCATCTTATCTGGTTTTATATATATATATATATATTATATATATATATATATATATATTATATATATATATATTATGTATGTGTGTGTTATATATTGCTAATGGTATAATAATGTTGATAAACTTAGTAGGACTATAGGAAATGAAATAGCATGGTTAAACAGTATAATGTACACGTCATGCTTCTTAAAAGATTGAGATGCTAGCTGTTTTGTAATTCAAATGATTAATTTAAATAATCTTGTACATAAATAGTAATAATGATAATGATAATAATGTTTAAGTGGATGTTTAGAGCTGGAATTGATGATTCAGTATTTGAATCTATTCGAATATGCATGCATGACTAGGCTGAGTTATTGAAGATGTATTTTCATGCATAGCTTAGAACAGCCGCTATGTTTAACTGGATGAACTATGAGGAAAGATAACGATATTTGAAATTGTGAAATATAAAATGCATGTATTCGCAATCATTCTAGTGTTTTTAAAAGGGCTGATATATACATATACACACACATATATATATTATATATATATATATATATATATATATATATATATATTTCAGCTCATCCCATAAGTAATGTCGTTTTTTAGATCGGAATTTGAAGGGCAAAAAAATCTCAACTGAAACTTTTTAATCTAGCATATATTTTCCATCGGAATCAATGACACTCTGCCAACGTCCTACAAGCTTTTCAATGCCATATTTATAAAATTCAGGCGGTTTTGAGGCAAAAAACGTACAAAGACTGGTGTGCAGGTCATCTAAAGAAGTATACTGTTTCTCGTCAAGATAGTTTTGCAGACTCGTGATGCTAATCTGAAGGCGCAAGGTCTGGAGAATATGGTGGATGTGGAAGTTTTTCCCACCCAAGCTCATCAATTTTTGCAGAAGTGATCCGAGCGGTATGAGGACGTGCGTTGTCGTGGTGGAACACGATTCCTTTCCGATTAACCAAAGAAGGTCTCTTTTCTTTTAGTGCAGTGTTCAGTCGATCCAGTTGTTGACAGTAGTCTTGAGCGGTGATTGTTTGGTTGTGTGGTAAGGTTTCAAAGTGTATTACACCACCTTTATCCCACCAAACACTAAGCAACACCTTCCGAGGGTGAAGATTTGGTTTTGGCTGTGGTGTCGCTGGTTCTCCGGCACAAACCCACTGTCGACGGCGCTTAACATTCTGGTACAGTATCCACTTTTCATCACCAGTCATTAAACGGTGCAAAAACGGATCTTGGAGTTCACGGGAATGAAAAGCTGTGCTAATGTTTACCCGCACCCTCAGATTGCCGATCGACAATTCATGTGGCACCCATTTTCCTAACTTAGGCACTTTCCCGAGTTGTTGCAAATGTCGATGGATGGTGGACGGGGATGAATTGAGTTTCTGGGCGAATTCTTCGACAGTTGTTGAACAGTCTTCTTCAAGTGCGGCTAACAGCAGGTCGTCATCAAACTCAGCAGGGCGTCCAGAGCGTGCTGCATCTGTCAAACAGCAGTCACCATTCCTAAACTTTTGAAACCACCTTTGACATTTCCTCACATGCAGAATATCGTTGCCATAAACGTCCTGAATGTTTCGTGTTACTTCAGTAGCACTATTCCCTTTTTTGAACTCGTAAAGCATATATGCCTGATATGCTCTTCTGATACCGCCATGTTTATGAGGGGTTCACATAAAGCAAAACACACGTCTTCACTGCTCAAGGTCTGTAAAGTATGTAGCGAAACACGATAGAGCTCCTCTTAGCTATAACCTTCGGAAAATTTATGCTTAAACCGAGTAGGACTAGTTTAAACTTAATCTATCGTAAAAAACGACATTGCTTAGGGGATGACCTGATATATAAAAAATTAGCTATGATAATATTTATTGTTCATGATGTTTGTTGCCGCGTTAGTATATGATTGGAATGAAATATAATAGCTTCCCCTTAGGTTAAATAAATGAAATTAAAATTAATTTATTTAAAAGTTTCTTGATCTATTTCGCAATGCAAATATTAGGACAAGGCAAACATTTTTTATGAGTTGACTGTATTTATTCTAATTTTATTTTGTGTGGTATCGTTATTAATATATTAATCTGAAACGATAATATCATGGATAGCATTAAAGAAATCTTTGTTATTTGCTTTATATTACAGTTCTCATATACAACATATATATGCTGGTTAAGTTTACTAATATATGTATGTATATACCAGCAGAATCCTGGTGCTCCAGAAATGGATCTTTTACACGAACACTTCCAGAAAGATAAAAATAACGGGTTCACGAACACGGCAGAACGTGCCGGAACGCTGCTTAAGAAGTACTCGAATGTTTGTATGTTTTTGCATGCGTTTGTCTGATTTTGTTTGTTTTTGCGTCATGAACGACCACGATAGGATCCCACAGGAGGATTTTTTTTCTCGTGAAAGAAGGCAAGGATGAATCTTTTTTTTATTTTTGTATTTAATTTTTTTCCCAAGGAGGAGGGCGAGGATGAATCTTTTTTTTCACACAAGGAGGCTGGGGCCCCGCAAGGGGCCATCAAGGGGCAAATGCCCTTCATTAAGGACGGTGAGACCCCATAAATGGGGTGATGAACTTAAGGAAGGGGGCCCCCTCATAACGGAGGCGAAGGCCTTCACAGGACCCCTCCAGGGGCAGGATTCAAAGCACCCCAAATTCCTCTAACCAAACACGGCTATACTACTTACAGTGAGCAATGAGAGTTAACATTTATTGCGGAGAGTTCTGTGTGCCCACGAGCGTTGATGTTAAACGTGATCGGAAGTAGAGTCCTCCTGGATCCCCATCACTCCAAGATTGACATGTTCGAAAGCCCTACGGATACAATTCCCTCTACCAAACGAGGGGACCACTTACCGGACTCAGTCCATCGTCAATTCCTACATTCGAACGGAGAGCCCGCACGATATATATATATATATATATATATATATATATATATATATATATATATAAAGAACGACGCTTGTGTAAAAGAGCGTCCGCACAAGATAGGGAGAGAGAACGAGCAAATGAAAAATGAGGCACCTCCCAGGAATCGAACCCGGACGCTCTTCTACACAAGCGTCGTTCTTTACATTAATTATACTGTGTGTTGTTTGCAGTTAAAATGTCTATATGTACGGCATGAGAAGGTGCCCCCTCAGGGCATTCGATTCCGCTCGTATGTAGGAGAATTATGAGTTGTAACTGATTGGGGACCTTGGTGCAGTGGTTCGCATATCCGACCGGCAATTGGATGATCCCGGGTTCGATTCTCGGGAGGTGCCTCATTTTTCATTTGATCGTCCTCTCTCCCCATCTTGTGCGGACGCTCTTCTACACAAGCGTCGTTCTTTACATTAATTATACTGTGTTGTTTGCAGTTAATATATACAGTATATATATATATATATATATAATATATATATAATTATATTTATATATCATTGGCGATCGGTGACAATTATGTATAGGGAAGCATGCATAGCCTATTTTATATATATATATATATATAGTATACACCAACCTCTTTTATTTATACACCAGCTCTATCCTCCTGTTCTTCTTTGCAAATGCGTCGATTACTTTATCGTGAAAATCGGATTTCTCCTTTGAGTTAGAAGTTTCTTTTCAATAGAAAGGAGTTATAAAGAGGAAAGGCGGTCTTGCCCCTATGAATTTCTAAGGGGGAGGGGGAGGGCGGGGTAGGAAGGGGATGGGGATTTGACGAACGACATTAACCTCAATATATCAACTTCACTTTGATTTACTCATAATTAAGCAAACTCTAATTACAATTAGCTTGTACGGTATTTCTTCTTCTAAGAATATATTTGGTAATAATTGCCAGTTATTTAGTCATTTAATGCTATAAACTCATTAATAAAGCGCTTTAAAAGGAATCCGTTAGCATAATAGCAGGAATAAGCAACTCTCTAAGTTGCTTCCACGATCCACGTTTTGCTGAAAGAAATGAGTGCTTTATGGGTCTGTGTTTCCATCGGTGAATATTTTTTACTCTTTTAAGACATAATATTAATTCATCCCCGAGTATAGCGATCAATAATTTTATTGTATATCATTTATTACATTTATATTATCTTATAAGCAGTGAAATTATGGGTGAATTGATAAAATTTTTATAAAACACGAATATAGCAATTCTCAAGGTTGCTTCCACTGGCGCCCGTCGCGACGCAATAATTTCAATGCACTGATTTGAATTTCGAGCTTTTTGTATTAAAAAATATTTGAAAGGAGTATAGCCTAGTGATAATTTATCATAATTTTATCGTTATTACTATTGTTTAACAGCGCTTCTAATCATATATACTGTATATGATAATATATATATTATATATATATATATATATATATATATATATCAGTGGCGACTCCTGCACTCGGGCTTCTCGGGCTGAGCCCGAGAGGCAAGGGGCAAGGAGAAGCATGAGAGATAAAATTGTGTATTTATAGATTTAAGTTTTAAAAAAGTTTTAAATACAAATTGTAAAAATGTTTTTTGGCTGGTAGTATGTTACTATTTTTCTGTCTAGCCTTCGTCACGCAAGCAAATTTTGAGCGCATTTAAATACCCTTACTACCTATAAAAAAAACTATATTGACACATTAAGTTTTCGTGTAATCTTTCAAGATCCTAAATTTACTCGGGCCCAAGACATTACGCCCGAGAAAGTATAAGTAATATCGTATATTTAAAGTTCTTTTAATGAATAATTATTTGCTTGCATAAGGTTACATAATAGTCCTTCTTCTAATTCTCATTAAATAAAATACGTTTTTCCTCCTATTAATTTTTTTTATAAAGAAAAAACATTTCAACTCGGGCTTATATCCTTCGGCCTTGTAGAGGCACAATTTTTAATTCTGCTGATACATGATAACTTTTTACATTTCAATAAGCATGCCTTCAACTGCCTTGGGCGGCGGTGCAGTTTGATTTTTGTCACAATGTGAGGTTGTTCGCTTTTCTTAAATAATCTGATTTATTTTTAATATTATAAGTATTCTGAGAAGTATAGCCCACCCATGGAGGACATAGTGTTATTATTAAAAGAAAACCACAAAGCTGATTCAGCTCCTTCTTACCATACCTGTAACTTCTGCTTCAAATGAAAGAAGTTTCTCCGTTCTTGATCGAATTAGATCATATTTAAGAAACACAATGGCTCAAGAACGGCTCTCGTCCCTGGCTAGGATTTCAATTGAAAAAGAAATACTTATTGATTTAGAAAGCAAAAAGGAATTACATGACCGAATATTAAAGGAATTTGCTTTAAAACCAAGACGCTTGGAATTTATGTTCAAGTAAATAAAATTCAAATAATTTTTTTTACCGAGGTATGTATTTATTTATTTTATTGATAATCTTAAGTTATTGTCATGCATTTAAGTGTCGGCTCATATGTAGACTTGAAAATTTAAAAAGAGCCCGAGTAGTTTTGAAGAGCTGGAGTCGCCACTGATATATATATATATATATATATATATATATAGTACACCCAACTTTAGATTGTACTAACTCCTCCAAAAATTGAGATATTTTGGATCTGTTTGTTTGATTTAATATAGCAAATTATTCTTTGTTAACGTTCAAATTTATTCATGTTTAAACGATTTAGTGTTTAAGCATCTGCTTTTAACTGAAGGGTACAGCAAAATGGGTTGCGCGGAATGATCATTTCTCCCAGCCAGATAGCTCCTCTTGCTTTAACCAATGTGCTACTTTTTACGTCGAAGGATATTGCAAATATTTTTTTTAAATAATTCGAACTTTTGTATCTAAGATACGAGTCATACATATAAATGAAGAATCTGAATTACTAAATTTATAAATAACTTTGAAACCCTTATCATGCAGTTTACACGAAGGCAGCGCGTTCTCATGGTCACAACTTATCTGCAAACTAAAAGCTTAAAACAAGTTCAGAATACCTTCGAACTGCAATTTCCCGATAGAGCTTCTCCAACTAAACATACAATTTTGAAGAATGTTCGGAAATACAAAGAAGAAGGAACGGTCCTCAATTTGAACAAAGGACGTTCAGGCCATCCGAAGACGGCAAGAACAGACGAGAACATTCAGCATGTTCGGCATTTATTAGAGAGACATCCAAAAGTGTCCACCAGGCGAAATGGTACAGAACTCTCACGCATGTCATTTCATCGAATAGTTCGTGAGGATTTGAATTTGTACCCATACAGAATGGAAATTCGACATCAACTCATTGAAGGAGATCTACCTCGCCGCCTAAGATTTGCCCAGTGGTTTCTTGAAAAGCCAGAAAGATTCACGGAACAATTAGTGGTTGGAGATGAGGCGGCCTTTTTTATGAATGGTCTAGTGAACAGACAAATCTGCCGTCAGTATGCACCAAAAAATCATCCACCTGACAATCATATCTACGAAAAGAATAACTCTAGACAAAAACTGTCTCTCTGGGTAGGACTGTGCGGTAATGGAGCGTTAATTGGTCCGGTCTTTTACGATGGTAATCTAAATGGTGAAGCTTACCTAGAAATGATAGACCGAGAAATCCTTCCACAAATACGTATTACTTATGGAAACCGATTTAATCGTATTTGGTGGGTGCAAGACGGAGCTCCTGCTCACAGGAGAGTTATTGTGAAGGAACGCTTGCAGGAAGTCTTCCACCAAAGAGTAATTGCTACAGGCCATGACATTAAAGGGCCTCCCAGAAGCCCTGACTTGACCCCGTGTGATTACTTTTTATGGGGTCATTTGAAAAATAGAGTATTTGCATCACAACCTATCAATTTAGATGATTTGAGGACTCGCATCACAGCTGAAATCAACTTGTTAAAAGACAATCCAGATCTTATCAAAAGAGTGATGGGGAAGATGAGAGCTCGACTCCAGATTTTTATCGATAGGAATGGCGGTCATGTTGAAAGAAAACGAAACTAAGCATAACTTTTGCAATACGGAATAAAGAAAAATCTGCTTTGTATCTTATTAAAATTATGTTAAAGTATCTATTATTATGTATTTGTCTTTTCATTACATCGATAGCACACACATTATTTTTTCATTGACCAATTTTGCGCAATCCATTTTGTTGTACCCTTCAGTTAAAAGCAGATGCTTAAACACTAAATCGTTTAAACATGAATAAATTTGAACGTTAACAAAGATAATTTGCTATATTAAATCAAACAAACAGATCCAAAATATCTCAATTTTTGGAGGAGTAGTACAATCTAAAGTTGGGTGTACTTTTTTGTGGGATATATATATATATATATATATATATATATATTATATATATACAGTATATATATATGAAAATTATTTCACAAAAGTAAGGAGGAGTAAAGAGGACGAGATGGTACATGTTTATTAACAGACGTTTCGGAAAATTAAATTTCCATCATTAGTGGAAAAATTTTAAAAAATGTAAAAATGAATGGAGATGATGACCAAAAAGCTGTATACAACAATAGGTTTATGGGTTAATATTCGTTTTAGCACACTACCTGGATTTTGGGATGACAATAGGATTTCTTATGTAGAATTTAAATCGGAATCTCTTTTCTTCTATGGTATTTCTCGTGCAAATTGATATTAACGAAGATATAAGCAATTTTTTGATCGATTAAAATCGATTGAAATCAGCGTGTGTCGTCGTATGGTTTGTCTACCGTGACGTGTGGAGGATTGTGAGAGTTTCTTTGCGCATGCGTAGATGCATTTTCCGGAAGATAACGATGTTGAGCTTGAGCACCAAATTCAAATTCATCGTGGCCGCTGTGTGTACCGGTTGTGACCTCTCCCATTACAACGTCATTAAGCGGTGTTTGGACGATAACAAAGCAGCTGTTAAGATTTATTATTTTATTAATTAGGTCTAGGCCGCAGTGGTGGCGAACCTTTTTTGCTGGTGGGTCATTTTTGTTACTTTTGATTTTTAAAAAAACGAAATTGGGTCACAATAATTTATTTATTTACTATTTTTAGTGAGAAATTTGTTGTTGGATTTTAGCTGCTAATGTTTTGATCCGAGGTTTATATTTAGTTGTCTTTAGTCTCACACATGCAGCACTCATATATATGCCAAGGCGATTCCTAGTGGTGGATTTGACGAAATTCATGGAGGAAAACAACTGTTCACGTGACTAAGATGAACAAACATTGTTAGCAGAGCCTTTTGCTAGCTTTTCATTGATGCAAAAGAATTTAGTAAAGAGTTCCATTCTGCAAGAATAGATTCTCTACTCTTTCTATTGATTGTTGTTCTCTGGTTACACCCAAAATTGATGACTCCAATTCCTTTTTCTAGTAACTTCAGATTAAGATCATAAATTTAGTCTTCCATACCGCACTTTCTTGGAAGTCAACTAATTCCATTTCTAAATTACCAATGTCAAGCCAATGAAAGTTGATAATTGAAGATCTTCAAATTGAATAGTATGGATGAATTGGATGAATTGTAAGTTGTCACACACACACACACGCACACACACACACACACACACACACGTTTTTAAGCGTATATTATACGTTTAAAAACGTTTCAATGTGTATCAGCTGTTTATTTCGGTGGGAGAATAAAATAATTTTAAAACTGTAAGGCAGAAAATATTAAAAAATAAAGTAATTTTTTATTTAAATAAGAGCTCGTGGGTCACTAAAAATTGCCTCGTGGGTCAGTACTTGACCCGCGGGTCAGTGGTTCGCCATCACTGGACTCTAGGGTAACATGGTTTTTGGCATGAAAATTGTTTTTCCTGGTATATTTCACCGTAATTTGTGCATTTCTGACCTTCAAATATCCCCACAGGGGGGTCTGAGGGACGAACCCCCGGCTAGGAGCACGGCGTTAGGCCTAGAGTAAGTTAGGTTAGGTTGAGTTTTTTAGGTTTGGTAGTGCCACTACGGCTAGGAGCACGCCCTCTTTTACCCCACAATTTCCCTCTACTTCAAAGCCCTGCCCACTTCAAAATCGTTGGAGGGGGGAGGGGCATATCTCCACAACCGCTCATTTGCACAAGAAATGAAGGTCAGATTCGCACAAAACACAGTGAAATACACCAGAAAAACCAATTTTCATGCCAAAGTCCAGGTCATGTGCTAAAAAGAATATTTACCGGTTTATGTAATCCTTCCGCCGGAATTGTTCATTCTGACGAAGGTCAAGCTTTTCACTCCACCTTAGACCTACATTTTAACGTGGAATCCGAACCACGCCCCACCAACAGGCCAGCGTCTTAACCACTAGGCTATCCAGGGTCGTGTACGGAAAATTGTCAGTCGGAATATTGCCAGGCGGAAAATTGCCAGGCGGAAAATTGCCAGTTGGGAAAATTGCCAGTGAGAATATTGCCAGGCGGAAAAATGCCAGTGACAAAAATATGTACAAATTTAGAAAGTAAGAAATAAAGTAATTGAGAAAAAGGACGTGTGTTGTGTGTGTTGTGTGTGCGTGTGTGTGTGTGTTCCAGCCTAACTCCAAAATGGAAGCAGTTACAAACATGAACCTTCACACACATATTGATTAGGTCCCCAGGTTGTGCACCTGGATGTTAATACATAAATAAAATAATTAAAATTACTGGGCCCGAAGGCCCCAGCACCGCGATTAAACTATATATATATATATATATATATATATATCGAAACCTATGGTAAAATTATTGAATACCCGGTTAGGTTCATTGGATGCCAGGTTTGGTCCTCTGTACGCCCTTGACGATTGGTTAGGTTAAGTCGTGATATTTTCGTTAGCTTTAACGAAAAGGCTTTAGCTCAGACCAAGAAATTGCACTTCGAAAGAGGGGAAGAGAGACATACTGCCAAAAAGTACAAAAATATCAATGACAGATTGGAGAAAGTCATCCGTCAGTATAATGAAGAAGATAAATTGACATTTCTTCGATCTATTGCTTATAATCTTCATACTTTTTGAGGCTTTCCTTTCCTTAACAAGTTTTAGCATTTTAAAATTTTAAATAATAATATTTTAATAAATAAATCCTTTTTTGTGAATTTTAGTTTTTTTCTCACTGGCAATATTCCGGCTGGCAATATTCTCACTGGCAATTTTCCCCACTGGCAATTTTCCGGCTGGCAATTTTCCGCCTGGAAATTTTCCGCCTGGCAATGTTCCTACTTCCATTTATGTTCCGGCTTTTCTGCGAAATCAGCGGTTTTGCAAAAAGATCGGCCTTTTTGCAAAAGGGCCAAAAATGCGGCCTTTTTGCATAATGGCATTAAATGCCAGGCCACTTTGCAAACAGGCCGGCATATTGCCATTTTGCAAAATGACTAGTAATGCTGTCTGCCATTTTGCGAAAAGGCAGAACTCCAATTAAGAGATTCAATCCGGTTCGATTAAAATTATTCAAATTATTTAAATTTAAATTATTGAATGCCCGGTTAGGTTAACTGAATGCCCAGTTAGGTCAATTGTCCGCCCTTGACGATTGGTTAGGTTAAGGTGTGATATTTTCGTTAAACAACGAAAATATCACGCTTAACCTAACCAATCGTCAAGGGCAGACAGTTGACGTAACCGGGCATTGTTAACCTAACCGGGCATTCGGTTGACCTAACCGGCCATTCACTATCCAGTTCAATGTGAAGTTCTGCTGTTTCGCAAAATGGCAGACAGCATTACCAGTCATTTTGCAAAATGGCCAATATGCCGGCCTGTTTGCAAAGTGGCCTAGCATTTAATACCATTATGCAAAAAGGCCGCGTTTTTGGCCCTTTTGCAAAAAGGCCGATCTTTTTGCAAAAACGGCCGATTTCGCAAAAAGGCCGTAACATATAAAATTTAGAAAGGTAAAAGAGTTAAAATGTACAAAGGTTAAAAGGTGACAAATATTGAAAACAGTATCCTACCAGGTTATTATATCTGTGTGATGAGCCGATTGTAACAAGGTTGGGAATGATTAAATGTTGAAATATCCATATTTGAATTGTTGGAAAGCCAAAGGACAGATAGCAGATTTCATGGTAAAGGCCGCACAGCAACCACGTATCTTACATTAATAACATATATCAATCGATAGAGCAGAAAAAACTATATACACACACAGCTATGTGAATACCGGTTAGGTTAACTGAATGCCAGGTTAGGTCGACTGTACGCCCTTGACGATTGGTTAGGTTGAGGTGTGGTAGTTTCGTTAGTTTTAACGAAAATATCACGACTTAACCTAACCAATCGTCAGGGGCGTACGAATGACCTAACGGGTATTTAATTAACCGGGGGCCCGCAGCAATCACGTAGTAGTATCCTACGTTAATAATTAACCTATATCAATTGATAGAGCAGAAAAAACTATCTATCCTAAAAGTAAGATTTACCAAAAAACCTAACCTAACATTGCATTATCACACGCTCACTCTACAACAATAATATTCAGACTAAACTAGGTCTAAGCAGGCAACAAATAAACATTAACAACAACATCAACAAAAGCTACTACCACTACAATCGCACCATTGTACGAATTGCATTTAATATTATACATTTCTTAAAATTATTGTAATTTTTATATTTTTTATATTTTGAAAAGTTTACATAGGTGTATATATAGTTTTTTCTGTTCTATCG
Source organism: Bathynomus jamesi (assembly GCA_023014485.1). Lineage (NCBI taxonomy): Eukaryota > Metazoa > Arthropoda > Malacostraca > Isopoda > Cirolanidae > Bathynomus > Bathynomus jamesi. Next base: position 279,802 of record JAJOZX010005522.1, on the reverse strand, counting down.
ATTGATACACGTGTTATTAATAGGCTGACCATACGTACCGTTTTGAACGGGACAGTACCGTTTGTTTTATATTTCCTGGCCGTCCCGTCGTTTTAATAAAAATGTCAATTTTGTCCCGGTTTATGTACTTACTTTTTCATGAATACAGAATATTACATAACCCCGTCCCTTTTTTGCCATCCCAATGTCCAGTTTTTGTCTCAAGGAAATATGGTCAGCCTAGCACTTATTAATGTAGATACGTGGTTGCCGTGCGGCCTTCAAAGTAAGATTTACCGATTTGTTTTCCAGTGGTGAGGCAAAAAAATTTATCAAGCTAATATTTAAGTTAAAATCAGAACTATAGTCATTGAGGGTTGGTTTCATACTAAGGATATATATATATGGATTCGAGGATGCGGAGGTCGGTTGGTTAGTATGCTGAGTTGATAATTTTGAAGTTGGAGGAGGATGGAGGAAAGCAGTGGGTGGTTGTGGAGTTGCTTCCCACCAGCTTCCCAAGAAAAAGTGAATGACAATAAAATTCCTGGCAAGTTAAATGACAATTTAAATTTCAAAGGCACGAGTAGTGTGGGTGCAAATATAATGAATGCAATGCAATTCCATATAACATTGCAACATTGCGACATTGCACCATTGGAACATTTTGCAACATTGCTGCAAAAGGTGCACCAAGGCCAGGAAAGGGGCGTAGGGGGGTTAGGGGGTTAGCGAACACCAGCAGCACGACGTCACACCAGTAGCATAATTATAGCCTTCAGGGGGCCACCAAAATAAAAACAAAAAATTTTTCTCGCAATAAATATGATAAATAAAAAAAATATATATATATATCTGCGGTGTAGTGGTTAGCATTACTGACTACGAATCCACCGGCCCCAGGTTCGAAACCCGGTAACGGCAGGCTGTGCGCAGCAAAACCTAGCTGTTCATCCTTCCACACAATAAAAATTGGTTGGTAGATAAATTCTACTTTCTAATATTTAAGCTTAATGTTTGAATCTAAAAATATTGAAAGGCACAATCTCTTGTTCTGTAATCAATAATATAATCCATTGAATTCTGCAATTTTTCTATAGTATTAATTAGTTCATTAACACTTTCTCCAGCTATTTCTTTTGACTAAGTGAAAATTGTCATCCCGCAAAATCGACATCCAGTTTTCTTTAACTGCATATATTAAGAATAGATTTTAACGATGATGTGTTTACAGTAAAACCTCTCTATAACGAAATATATCAGCCAAATGGCTGTCGTTGTAGATAGGTTGTTCGTTATAAAAAGGTTTTCCTTTGCTGATACTGTAGTGTATATTTTAATGACCTATTTAGACCGTCATTAGTTATTTATACATACTTTATAATAATATATATATATATATATATATATATATATATATATATATACACACAGTGCGTTCGAAAAGTGGCCCCGCAGTGCTATGTTAAACGCATAGGAAATTGAAAAACTACAATGTTTTCATTCAACCATGATTTAGTGATTTTATTACATAACCTTTTGATTTTAGAGCATGTGTTGAAAGTGTTTTCCACCATTTTGCAGGCACAGAGCAACTCGTCTACACTTGTTGTCAAACACTTTTTTTAATGTGTTGGTTGACTGCGGAGAGACTTTTCGAACGCACTGTGTGTGTGTATATATATACACACGCAGTACATTAAATGCATTACTTAAAAGTATTTTAAGTATTTAAAAGTATTTCTCAATGAGGGAAAGACATTCTAGCCAATTACGCATCAGCTTTTAGGCATCAGCCAATCAGCATGCCGCTTACCTTCTTGATCGGCGAAATGGCAGTAGAGAGAAATACGTGCATTTCAGGATGAGTTAGCGAAAACACCTCTTTATGACGAAACGTTTTTTCGATAAAAAGGTTTTTCAAAATGCCCAAGGTGTTCGGTATAGAGAGGTTTCGTTAGAATGGAGTGTTGTTATTAAGAGATTTTACTGTATTTCCGATATAAAGTGTGAGTTTATTATACTCAGAAAGTGATAGCATCTTGACATACTAATAAATATTGTATTCTAATTTTATGATGCATGTATTATTATTATTATTATTATTATTATTATATAGATATATGAACAAATTTAATTAATTTATGATTATTTATCCTGTCATACACTATTATTCGTAAGTATACTGATAAAATGTGCTGTATTGAGATGTAATAAACAAAAGTGTACAGATGTATGTTTATTATCTTTTATCAATTGTGTCTATTGTTTGTACAGTATATTAAAAAGCGTTTATAGTATAGTACTTACGTACATAAATGTTGTGAAAAGGAAAGTGGGGGGCATGGGACAATTACTTGGTCAATGTAATTAAGTACAATTACTTGACATATAATTATAATTACTGTAGATGGTGAAACACATAATTACAATTACTTAGTAAAGTAATTAATTACGATTACATTTACAAGGAATTGCGTTGTTTCCATAAATACACACTATTTTATTTATATTATGCTTTTCTAGCTACATATTTCAATTCCATTTTCAGTTTTGACCATCCTCTTCAATGAAAACTAGATAATATTATTATTAGGTCAATAAGACGTACTCTTTTTTTAACACTGCACGGAACTGTATTTTTCATCAAGCAGTTCCTGCTATGGACAACTGAAAGCAAGTAATTGACTGTTATTGTATCAATTACTTTGGTTTCCGAATGTAATTAATTACAATTACATTTTAGGTAGTCAATTACAATTGCTTACGAATCACCATACATGAAAAAATGTAATTAATTACAATCAATTATAATTACAAATTACAATTACCCCATGCCTGAAGTGTAAAGCAGTTGCCCATGCCCCCACCAAGTATATATATATATATATATATATATATATATATATATATATATATTTAACGTAAAGAACGACGTTTGTATAGAAGAACGTTCCGCACAAGATGAGGAGAAAGAACGAACAAATGAAAAATGAGGTAACCACCAGGGAATCGAACCCGGGATCTTCCGATTGCCGGTCAGATATGCTAACCACTACACCATGGGCCTCGATCAATCAGAAGTCGTAATTCTCCTACATACGAGCAGAAACCAATGCCCTGAGGGGGCACCTCCCGCATGCCGCACATATATACATTTTAACTACAAACAACACACAGTATAATTAACGTAAAGAACGACGCTTGTATAGAAGAACGTTCCGCACAAGATGAGGAGGAAGAACGAACAAATGAAAGTTTTTTTTATTTCGTTTCGTCTTCGCAGTCAAGAAAGAATGGCTCGTACAAAGCAAACTGCCCGTAAATCGACGGGAGGAAAGGCCCCTCGCAAACAGCTTGCCACTAAGGCGGCTCGCAAGTCTGCTCCCGCTACTGGTGGAGTTAAGAAGCCCCATAGATACCGTCCTGGCACTGTAGCCAGTAGTGTAGTGCTAAATAAAGAAGTGAGGGAACGCATTTTGAAAGTGTTACTCAGATGCGGGGGGGACAATGGCGAGCGCGGCGAGCCCATACAGCTGGGGGTCCGGGGGCACTGTAAGCCCCCCGGGAAATCTTTTGAAATTTGACCAATTTCAGGGATATTTTGAGGTCATATGCACTGGATATTAGGATATATTCCAAGGTTGAAGATGCAGTATTTCCAGTGTCATTAGATATACGACATCCAGTACGATCAATAAAAATAGCTAACAACTGGAATGATTAACTAAAAAAAGTTAACAACTGGTACGCCGTGGTGACTGTTTCATCAGATCTTTATAGGCTAGCATTGCCTCAGTCGAAGCTAAAAGAAATGAAGCAGTTAATGATTCTTTCTCATATTTCTTCTAGGGGTGGGAATTAAAATTTCATGACGTTAGAGATTTGTAAGTTCGGATTTATTTGAATAGTGAGGGAACGTCGTTCCGTCTACCAAAAAAAGTAAGGGAACGCCGTTCCCACGCGTTCCCACAGCACTACACCACTGACTGTAGCCCTTCGTGAGATCAGGCGCTACCAAAAGAGTACTGAACTGCTGATCAGGAAACTGCCGTTCCAACGTCTCGTCCGAGAAATCGCTCAAGACTTCAAGACTGACCTCTGATTACAGTCATCGGCCGTGATGGCCCTTCGGGAAGCTTCCGAGGCTTACCTCGTTGGTCTCTTTGAAGATACAAACTTGTGCGCCATTCACGCCAAAAGAGTTACCATCATGCCAAAAGACATTCAGTTGGCAAGAAGAATTCGAGGGGAAAGAGCTTAATTAATAAGTTTATCAGTTATCCAAAGCTTTTTACTTGTACTTGTTCGTTCTTCCTCCTCATCTTGTGCGGAACGTTCTTCTATACAAGCGTCGTTCTTTACGTTAATTATACTGTGTGTTGTTTGCAGTTAAAATGTATATATATAGACCACGCCTACTTTCTTATTTTCTCTCAGCAGACTACCTCGCTCCCCTTTACCCTTACCAGTAACTCGTCCCACTTATTTATATTATTATATACATACTGAGGTTAATTTTTTCCTTATTTTGGTGGCCGCTAAAGTCCATAGTATGGTGGGTTGGATTAGGTCTGAGGTTGGTGGTTGGTTGTAGGTCTGAGGGAGGGTACTGCTGGTGGGATATGGCTGTTCGCTTAATTTTGAGGTTTTGCATCCCCCAAACCCTCTTTCCTGGCCTTGGTGCCTATTTTCCAGCAATGTTGCACACATTTGCATTGCACTCGACATACTTGTACCCATAGTACTCCAGATACAACATATCAAATCGAAAATATCTAGATTTCTCTACATAATATTGAAACTCCAACAAAACATTCTCCCAAATGCTCTCTTTACACTGTTTAGTAGTATTGGCGCAAAATGGGAGAGTGCAATGTTGCAAATGTTGATCAGTTTTGCAAAGGGAGGGGGTTGCTGAAAAGGGGGGAATAGGATGTTGAAAAGGGGAGTTATGCAACAAGAGGGAGGGGTTATCCCCAAGCTGCAATGAAGGGGGGGGAGCTTTGGGGAAGAAGGGAGAATGACCTCCCCCCCAAAGGGGTAACCTTAACCTAAGAGAGGGAGAGAAAGCAGGAGGAGGGTTAAAACAAACATTATTAATTTCTGATAACCAAACATTGTAATTCTTAATTAGAAATTACTACACTAATTCATTATTTTCTTTTCTTTCTATTTATCACTTGTTTTCTCTGCGTTTTTTTTACGGACGCGGCTGACGGTTGAGCCGGTGGGCACCATTATAATTTGAACAAGGCGAGGGAGACGGGGATTAATTTCCACTTAATTACACGTTACTGACTTTTATTTATTCCGAAAACACTTTTAGATAAATGGGGTAATGCGAGGGGGGAATTAACGTTAGCATTTTAGTCGGAGAGAAAAACGAAAGAATATTATAAATTTACAAAAATATTTTAATACCAAAGAAAACACCTTATTAGGGCAACGGCCGTCTGATCACTCAAGGGCATTTCTGCCCAGCCTCTAGACCATTTCGGGTGTTGCCAACTAGTATTTTGTAACCAAACAATCATTTAACGTATTTACATTTCTTATTAAATATTATTATCTTCTTTATTAAACAAACATTATTAATTTCTTATAACCAAAACATTTTAATTCTTAATTAGAAATTACTAAATTTGTTTTCGTACTTTCGTGCTAGTATATTTAATTAACAATAAACATTATAAATATAACGGTACACATTTATATAATATATATATATATATATATATATATATATATATATATATATATATATATTTATATTTATATATAGGGTGAACCAAATGTAGGTGGACAGTAAATGATAACGTTTATTTTGAGAATACATATTTAATTTTTTGTATACTATAATACAAAATAAAATTTAAATAAATTTAGTTATAATATTTAATATAATATAACACAAACACCATAGTCATAATGAACACCATAGTTATAATATAATATAACACAAACCGTATTCAACCTACTGTCCACCTACTTTTGGTTCACCGTGTATATATATATATATATATATACACACACACACACACACATATACATATATATATATATATATAACACACACACACACACACACACATATATATAATATATATATATATATATATATATATGTGTGTGTGTGTGTGTGTGTGTAAGTATATACAGTATATAAAAGAAAAACAATAAACATTTTAACTACTCCGAAAGTGTTTATTTACTTTTGCCAATCCTTTCTTTGAAAGCATCTCTGGACAAAAGTGTATAACACTCGAGACCTGATTGCCCGAGGCTGCGGTTGACCGAAATTCACTCCAAAAAACCCGTTTCCACCACCGCTCACACCGAATATTGTTCCAGTCATTATTATTACTAATGAAGTAAAAACTCAGTTTTAAATTCTAACATATATACAGAGAGAGAGAGAGAGAGAGAGAGAGAGAGAGAGAGAGAGAGAGAGAGAGAGAGTTAATTCTCGAAAAATTGAAGACAACACACACACACACACACACACACACACACACACACACACACATGATTGACTTTATTTCGATCAGAAATCAACTTAAAGGATTTGACTCGTTATACAATCTTTTCGTTTTGAAGAAACGCATGTCGTGGACCTGAATACGGAGGTAGAAGTTTCACCGAGCAGTCAACCCAGCGATTGCCATATTATTACGTGCTGTGATTTCACGAAGGTCAAGCTTGCTGCGCCTCTTCTCGAGTTGGCTTCTTTTACTATCCACCTCACGTAGGTACACCCGGCTCATCGGTGTTTGTATGTACCAGGCGTCTAATCATCTTTTGCACTCCATGGATTTTAGTTCCTACCTTTTTTCCGTACCGTAACAATTGAAATTTCTCAGTGTTAAACATATAAAAACCAAGCGACTTCTCCTAAAACTTACTACATTATTATCCCCTGTCCCATCCTTCATGTATTAAAAATGTTCTACTTACTTTATTGGTAACCTTCGATTAGTATCCTCCCGAATTGTTCATTCTGACGAAGGTCAAGCTTTTCACTCCGCCTTAGACCTTCAGTTTAACGTGGAATCCGAACCACCAGCAACACAACGTCTTAACCACTAGGTCACCCAGGGTACCCATTTATCTATCAACCAATTGTGCGGAAGGATGGTCGTTTTACCGCGCGCTGGCTGCCGTCACCGGGTCTCGAGCCCGGATGAACTCTGAAACTATTCTTTTTATTATACTTCATTTTGTACAAAAATGACTAAGTCCTGACAATATATCAGAGTTGGCATGATTGGGCCCAATGGGTTTTTTCGAAAAAGCTCAGTCTGAAAAAAACCCTATACAGTTTTGGTTTTTTCAGGAATTTGGGTTTTTTTAGTTTCAATTAGTTTAAAAAATATAATGCTATCTGATAAAGGATAAAAATATAACGAGGAAAGATGAAAATAAAACGAGTTTTTTAAATTCATCAATGTAATGCAATTAACTTTCATAATGACTGATATGCTACTCTTGGATATACTAAATGGTACTGAAAACCCTAAATAACAAGGTACCACCCTCAACATTTAAACTGAGGCCTTAGCCTAACCAAAATAAATCATTTTTCCTGAGATTCAAAAAAAGAAAACTCTAATATCAAGTAAGAAAACCTCAGACAATTACATAAGCATTGCTATGAAAATGACTAGGAACTGGATGTCCATGATGCCTTATCTACTATTCTGGTGGCTGCCCTACCACTCAAAGTTTGTGCTCTCCTTTTGGACCTCTTCTGCAAGAGATGGACTTTTGTGTGCATTTTGCAGGTATTTGTGGACCTTTACCAGTTTTCCTGCCTTCTCGACACCCAGTCTGTTACGAAGTTTTGTCCAGACGACACCAAAAGTAGAGAAAATCCTTTCGATAGCTGCTGAGCTTGGAGGCCAGTAGTATAGCCGAAAAAGGGGAGAGTGCAAGAATGTTGCAGGTTATTATGTAATGTTGCAAAGGGGGTGGGGTTGTTGCAAAGGGGGTGGGGGTTGTTGGAAAGGGGGTGGGGGTTGTTGCAAAGGGGGGTGGGGGTTGCAAAAAAAAATATAAAAAAATAAAAAAAAGGAAAAGAAAAAGAAAGAAAAAAGAAAAAATTCCCCCAAAGGGGGGATGCTGCAGGTGCAACAAGGGGGGTCATGAAACTTGGAGGCGGCGTTATCCCCCAAGAGAAAGAAGGAGGAGGAGAGAAAGGAGGAGGAGAGGTGTTCACCTGGCAGGAGCCAAGTGCACACTAAGCAGGGCTGCCAATGAAATTTTAGAGAAAACCCCAGATCAACTCTGCAAAAAACCCATACTGATTAAAAAAAACCCAGATTGTAAAAATACAATATTTAAAAGAAAAAAATAAGTCTTTACTTACTTTATATGTGTGAATCCCAAATTATAACTCTTCCTCTTCTTCGGCTGCTCCTCTGATCGTGACCAATTCGTTATTTTCTTTTTGCCGTTTAATTCTCTCCAAATATCTTCTGCTTACAGCTCCCTCTTCCAAATTCTTGATTAGTGTTTTTTCGGGATCCCAGGAAGTGCAATCTCTTTCTGGTGATAAGCTGTTTTGCCAGCAATCTATCTCTAACGGTATCTGCTTTAACGAGTTTGTGTTTCTTGTTTTTTACGCAATTAACTTGTGAAAACATCCTTTCAACGCATGCTGATGAATGTGGTTAATACAGTTAAGGTAGTCATGAAATTGGAAAGTACATCATATTTGGATTATCAAGTCCATCTCTAATATTTCTCAATTGTACCAATTTCTGGTATGTTGTCAATAGAAGGTAGTAGTTCGTCTGCTATAAGACTATAACTCCTCCACTGGTCATCAAGGTCATTTAGTTTACTTTCAGGTACAATGGACGGAAAATGAATAGCTAGTGGAATGATGGAAGTTGGAGAAGTGTTATGAGCATGAGCTACCTTCGGATCCAGAACATTAAACTTTGCAATAACTCCATCTTCACTAAAATTAAACCTCTTCCTTATTTGGTTTAGATAATTCCACTAGGAATTTTAAACATTAGTGTTAAATCTTTTAACACTGCTTTCATTACTAAAGGGTCATTAATTAATTGTGCCATTGCCTTACCTCCAAGGTATACATCATTCACTTTTGAAGTTACTCTCTTTGTTAGGGTCAATTTCTGATAATTTAGTGTTATTTAATACTTCATTTTTAATGAAGAAACTCAATATGTTTTTTATACTCTGAAGATACCATTGAATATAAAATATGCAATCGGAAGTGCTCCGATTGAATTCAACATTCATGAGATTTATCTTTTGCAGCACATATTGAAGAAAGAACAACATGTGTTTCGTTCCGCGGTTGTTTAATACATCATAAATTTTCTTGGCTCCATCAACTTTGTCAACTTCTGATTCTGCTTGAAAATAAAGAAGTAGAGCATCAAATTGTTCTAATATTTCTGTGATTACGGTTTCTCGAGAAAGCCATCGTGTTTGGGCAAGCTTTGGTATTCATAAATATAGAAAAGTTATTTTAGATAATTTATTAACAAAATTAGTAAAAAAAAACCAGTTTTCAAGCTATTTGTAAAATAAAAACCCAGAAACCCAGATGACGGGTGAAAACCCCAGATCTGGGGGGAAAACCCCAGCATTGGCAGCCCTGACACTAAGACTTCAGCCGAGTTGGCGTTGTTTTATAGGCTCCTAATCAGCCAGAATCAGCCAGTTGGCTGAGCCAAGGTGAGAGAGACGCCTGAAGGAGAGAGAGAGACAGCTGAAGGAGAGAGAGACCTGAAGAAGAGAGAGATGCCTGTAGGAGGGAGAGACGCCTGAAGGAGAGAGGATAGGT
>JAJOZX010005522.1:212500-267500 GCA_023014485.1 Bathynomus jamesi | reverse complement strand
CTACGTGTCCTAGTGGTTAAGACGCTGGGCTGTTGATGGTTCCACGTTAAACTGTAGGTCTAAGGTGGTCATTACACATAATAAAAGAAAGTGGTTGGCAGATAAATGGGTACCCTACGTGTCCTAGTGGTTAAGACGCTGGGCTGTTGATGGTTCCACGTTAAACTGTAGGTCTAAGGTGGTCATTACACATAATAAAAGAAAGTGGTTGGCAGATAAATGGGTACCCTACGTGTCCTAGTGGTTAAGACGCTGGGCTGTTGATGGTTCCACGTTAAACTGTAGGTCTAAGGTGGTCATTACACATAATAAAAGAAGTGGTTGGCAGATAAATGGGTACCCTACGTGTCCTAGTGGTTAAGACGCTGGGCTGTTGATGGTTCGTTAAACTGTAGGTCTAAGGTGGATTAACAAAGAAAGTGGTTGGCAGATAAATGGGTACCCTACGTGTCCTAGTGGTTAAGACGCTGGGCTGTTGATGGTTCGGAGTTAAACTGTAGGTCTAAGGTGGAGTGGAAAGCTTGACCTTCGTCAGAATGAACAATTCGGGCGGACCTTAGACCCACAGTTTAACGTTGAAACCGAATGTTATTTTTAAAATATAATTATGATATATTTCTTTATACCCTCTCGATTACATTAGTGACTAATGATGCGGGAAACTGAGTAAATGGAAATATTATTTTCTCGAAAACTATGGGTGATAGAAAACTTCTGAAACCATATTTGGAATCAATATCAAAAGTTCTATACGAATCACCAAATAATTTTCAAAGGAGAATAAGAGCATTAAATCTATTAGTGAAAATATAAAGATGCAATTACTCGTCCGTACCCGTTATAGCGGAATGGTACACGTCATAGCTCCACCCAGCTACATCGGCAGCCAATCACGACGAACATCTGGTCTTTTGGGCGGAGCTTGGCGAATGTGCATATAAAAGGGGATATTTTTCAGTTGGGAGTAACAGTAGCTATTTTCGCATCAGTGAATAATCATTCCTCACCATGGACCTGTACGTCTCCCCAGATTTGTATGAAGAAAGTGATACTGCAGCATTAACTGCACTTAGTCTTTTTAGCGATTGATCGTGACGACTTATTTTCAACGCAAACCGTAGAAGATATTTGCAGTGAAGCTCCTTACAATCCGACGCAAGGGACTACCATAGAAATGTAAGTGTCCATAATTCGATTTTATATATATATGGAGAGTTGTAGTATTTCGTCAAATAGATACTAGTCAAAAATGTCAATCAATGTTATTTCCCCATCATGCTAAAATCGAAATTGGTAATCGAACCAAAGATATCTTCACATAATGGGGATCTGTCTGTATACTCTGTATATGTTTTAAAAGCATTATTCCTTTAAGGTCCGATGAGGATTTGACACGTGTTATACAATCTTTTGAAGAACCTCGGAATATGGATGATATACTGATCAGTCAGCAGTGTCACACATCCTCCACCATGGACCTGTACGTCTCCCCAGACTTGTATGAAGAACGTGATACTGCAGCATTAACCGCAATTAGTCTTTTCAATGCGATTGATCGTGGCGAATTATTTTCAACGCAAACCGTAGAAGATATTTGCAGTGACGCTCCTTACAACCGACGCAAGGGACTACCATAGAAATGTAAGTGTCTATAATTAGAATTTTATATATATATGGAGAGTTGTAGTATCTCGTCAAATAGATACTCGCCAAAAATGTCATCAGTGTTATTTCCCCATTATGCTAAAATCGAAATTTTTATGGCGTTCACTCCTCGAACCAAAGATATCTTCACATAATGGGGATCTGTCTGTCTGTATACTCTGTATATGTTTTAAAAGCATTATTCCTTTAAGGTCCGATGAGGATTTGACACGAGTTATACAATCTTTTGAAGAATCTCGGAATAGGGAGGGTATACTGATCAGTCAACAATGTCACACCGAAATAATGTAAGTGTTTTTCGATCTTTTTGGGATAAGAAGACACAATATATTTTCATAAATTTATTAAATGAAAGAAATCAGTACAATAAACGAATATACCGTTACAAATATACGAACAAAAACATTATAATATACAACGAGTACGTACAATTGGAAAACGGTTTTTTATCTGTCTGCATACCATTTCATCGTTTCGGCGAGTGTGACACGGGTCAAATAAATTTAAAAAATTTATAAATTCTTTATCATTTGACATATGCATGAGAAATGAGACACAGTACATTCCGCAAACATTAGTAAAATATCCTTGCATGCGAAATGGGGACCACACAACTTCGGGAATATGTAACTGAGCGAGAAATTTTACAATAATAGGGTCACTCCAGGGTTGAGTACCGAGTGAATCAAAATAGTACAGGCGCTGTCTATTTTTAAAATAGACAGCGATCCAGTGAATCCCTTCATTACCGATGATGTCTGTGTTCACAATAAGACTACCGCATTCTCGCGTACTTGGCAAACTCAATGTTTCATTCTTCGCAAACACGCCGATAAATTTGGAACGTGTGACTCGCTCCATTACTTTCTGAAGTGTATTAGCATCCATTTTAAAAGTCAGTGATAACGCTTCTAAATCTATCTACTTCTATTAGGGCTTGCGATTCGAGATATACTAGTACACTAACAGGCGCGTCTATAGGCTTGGCGAATTCCAGCCGCACTGAGATGTTTCCGCTCTGCTGTGGGGTTAAATGGGTATTTACGCTAGCAGATAAGTCAGGTGTAATGTCAAACGGGTAAAGGTTAAATTGATCAATGAATTCTTCCTGCGTTACCCCATTACCAAGCTCATCACAATCACCTGCAATATGGGTCAGATTACTATAGGCTCTGGCACAAAGAGGTAACACAGCGTCTGATGAATAGTCCGTACCCATTGTTCCACCCAAAGCAGTGCCATTAACGTATAGAGTTATATTTTTAAGTCCGAAATTCTCGAATTTAAAGGCACTCTTTTTATATTTTCCATTCACCGAAGCGTGGTCCTGCATGCCGATTAATATCCTTTTAGGAAGATTTCCCAGGGCAATGTTTTCTATCTGCTTCGATGCCAACCCTGCAGGAACCGTATATAGTTTGATCTGCACTCTGTTAATAGGATATTTCACTGTAGCGTTTAGTAAATTTTTCTCAATTTCTAGTTGTTTTGGTGAACTTAATTTCACTCGCCGTACGCGGAGGTATGTGTCCATAATGTGAACCACAACGGACTTTGCACCCTCTTCTTGATTCGCATCCAGATTTAAGCAGATCTCAGGACTCGTGCGGGTGAGCTTTATTTTCATATCCACCCCGTTCACAAGCAACTTCTCCTGGAAAGTGAAATCTGTGTGCAACCGTCCAAAACACTCGTATATTTTCTTTTTAGAATTTTTAAATTTGTCCTTTATACTATTTTCATCTTTAGTTTGATAATATCCCTCCGCACTTAAAAAGGTAGCCTTCGCTTCTTTGGAAAAGTTGAGGACATTTTCCAAATAGGCTCGTAGATGATAGTACCCCGTGCCTGCCGATATGTTGGTCTGATTTAAATATACGTCACACTGGTTGAATATGGCGTGCAGAAAGTTTGTTTCAGGGTATACAGCATATTTGTCATCGCAGACCGTTCCATCAGAATGGGCTATACGTAGCTTAGCGTACATGTGCACACAGCTTGGATCAAAAAAGTAAGGACCTGAGCTGGGTATCACGAATTCTATAGGTGCACTCGGGAACTAATTGTGTTTAAAGGGTTAATTGTAATAAAGTCACTGTGCTCAATAGAAACTTGGGTTGGCGGGAGCTCAAAAAAGGACAGCTCCGATTTACAGCATTGTGAACTACATGGGTGGATGAAGCGTGCCATGGCGAAATAGTGACTCCTCTCTCGACAAGTGGTAAACAAACTATGATTCATGAGATCAATATCCTTAGCTTATATCAGTCAAAAAAGTGGTCAACCATAGGTTTCATTCGCTTACAGCATTTCTTTTTTGATAGCCTTTTACGTTTAATACCACGTGACCCCTTCTTCTTCCGGGGAGCCCTCTTCTTCTTCCCGCCACCACGCATTTTTCTCTTTGCATCTTTGATGATTTCGTTCCGTGTACGCTTTAAATGTTTTTTTAGAGCTTCTTTAGGTTTAGCCCCGGCCAATATGTCTTCTGCAGTGTTAAGGCCTGATTGTAGCGCTTTCCTTCCAAGGTATCTGGCACCCCTCTTCAGCAAAGGAACAGCCGTACGTAGTATGGATGAAAAAATGGATCCAAGTCCACTACCGCGCTGGTATCGCATCCCTCGATAGACGGTGAAAGGCTTTCTATCCATTATAACTCAGTGCGTCGAAAGTGTAGCTTCACTGTTAAGCTCCCGTTACCGAATGGGAAGTTTTCGCCCTCAATCGTTCTTATATATATTGTGATATTGGTTATTAAATTAGTTGCGACATTCACATAATGGGGTCTGTCATATGTAATACTCAAACTCCTTCCTCTATGGTTGGGGATGTGAGCAATGCGCAGCAGGCGTGCCTGGGTATCCCCAACAAACTGGTGCTCCACTATATTACTGTAAATATAGCACATGTCTGGGGACCTTTCAGCCAATTTCTCCATCTTCAATTGATACATTAATCTGGACAAGTTATACTGTGTCTCGTGAAATGTGTCTCTTTGGAAGGCTGCGCTATATCGGCCGTTGGTTAGAATTTTGAACTTTCTATGTTCTTTAAGACGTCTGTTAGTCTTTGATTTTAGGATTAGTGTATGTGCAGGGTTGTTTACGATTTCATATACTAAATCATTCGTAAGGTTTGAGTTTCTTAAACTTACGTTTAAGCCTCTCACAACATCCTCGGCCGAACCATATTGACCCGGCCCTAGTCTTACTTCTGTACTGTAATACCGTGCAATCTTAGTCCGAGCGATGCGCATAGTTTCATCCATAGCTACCCCAGCTTTTTCACACTCGTCAATGTCTCTAAGAATCGTAAAAACGGTTTCTTTATGTTCAATATTTAAAAAGACGGTGTCCAGCTGAATTTCGCATATCCCCACCTCATACGAATCACGACCCAATTCAATGTGCCCATGGAGTTCTGTTACAAAGTTGGCTAGCGTGTTGTTAGGGTGTACAGACAGGGACGAGGAGGACGGGAGTGTGACGTAGAAATGGTTAGGAGCCATGTTGCATACTATTTAAGCTTCATTATTGCATCAGCTTTTATATAGGTGTTGAAGCTTTCTGGGTACCCTAGCCATTTCACCAGGTACATTTTTCTCCTTCCTGAACCTTTGCTTCCTAAAATTTTCTCAATTTTAAACACATTTTTTTCTAAATTAAACGCAACTTTCTGCAATTCCTCGCGGTAAAAGCCTCCTGAGATTTCTTCCCCATTCAAATCTTCAATGTAATACATCATTATCTCACCTTTAGGTCTCACAGCCCTAACTTTAAAAATCTCGCGTGTCCATCCTTGCTCAAAACCCTTTGCGAATTTATTCCCCGAACGCGACAGCCTTACATAATCATTGATTTTGAAGCGCGCAGAGTGTGGTGGTGGTGGTGGTGATCCATCTCTTCTCGGGAGCGTACCTCTTTCTAAAACTTCGTTAGGTGTTGCCCCAATCGTGCGATGGTGTGAGCGGTTGTAGGATGATGCCAATGATTCCAGAATGTCTAGAAATCTGTATGTGTTTTTATGTGTAAAATAACGGTGCATGCGTTCCTTTATGGTGCGCTGAACTCTTTCAGCTAAAGAAGCCTTATGTATAGAATTGGTTGTGTAATAGCTGATATTAAACTCTGTCAACATATTCTGAAAAGCACGGCCTATAAACTCCTTCCCCATATCCGTACAAAAATAGCCAGGAACCCTGTTTTCTTTTAACATTAGCGTTTTGGTGGCTTTAGCAACTGTTTCAGGTGATTTATTTTTCAGAGGAACTAGCCACAGATATCTAGAGAATACGTCTATTATGAATAGAATGTAGCGGTAACCATCGTTATACACAGAATATCTTTGCATGTCTGTTAAATCTGCTTGCCAAATAGAATCAATCGAGGAAGCCGTTGTCTTGGCTGTTTTAAACCTTTTTCTCACAGGCTTATGAAGCGTATAAGCGTCCTGCTCCCTCAAAAATCTTTCAACATCTTTTTTTCCTACTCCGTAAACACTTCTGTACAGTCTATCTACGCCGCCGTAAGAGGATGGGGTAGAAATGTCATAATAGCGTTTAGTTAATACGTTAGCCATTTGCGTATTTTAGAGGCACGTGGGTAGGGTTGGTTTAACCTCTTCTTGCTCCTCTTCAAAGGTGTTACCGCCGGGGGTGACGGCGCCTTCAATTGTGTCACAGGCGTTGCATGTTCCAAGTCTTTTAACCTGTTCAGATTTCCTATCAACGTTTTAGGGACATTTATTTGTTGTAGTCTTGCTTTAATATGCTTCCATCCTGATGGTGATGGCCTATCCCACTTTCTCACCAGATCATGGACAATGTCTACGATATTCGATCCCTGTACCTTTGATCCTTCCACAATGATCTCCCCTGTATCGGTCCATTGTATGGCGGGATCCTCATTCAATAGATTATAAAGACTTAAGCCTTTACTCCTCAATGTAAGTGGGAGGGTATTTTTTAATACATGTTCGATATGTTGTGTGGCTAATCTTTTTGGTTGGTCAGCTGTGTCGTCGGGTACAGATCCTATGTCGCCATCGTCCCCCGTGCTGTGCCTAATAACCACAGGAATCTCTGTAGGGCTCTTATAATTTTCGTACTCGTGAAGAAATTTCTGCAGAGCTTCTTGGTATAAGATTCTTTTCTCATCAGGTGTTTTTTCACTGTTTAATAGGGCTAACAATTCGCTTTCCATTCTTTTAAGTCTGCTTTTACGGGGATCTAGATACGTGTCTCTTTGCAGTGAGGCGTACACCTCGTGGGGAATCACTACCACTTTCTTCATTATATTAATCTAGTCAGTAAAGGACCCAAAACTGAAAATAAGATGGGGAGAAATGACCCTCCTGTTTGTACAATAATTCGTTTTTTCTTCGCTACAGTTTGGCTTTTACGAGCGAGTGCACGTATTATGTTCTTGTAGCGGCGTAGGCGAGCCTTCTGATGGGTTTTCATTGATACATTGCAATTTATAACGTTAAGACAGATTTCACAGATGCATTTTAAAAAGTCGGCATCGATATTTTTAATAAACATCTGCTGCATTGCCCGAGGCAGTCGATGATAGATTTTTATTAATTCACGGTATTTCTTTAGTCTCTTTGTCATTCTGGAATATACACCGTTTCAGGCTCGTTTGGAAATATATTCGTTCGCAGAAGCACTCTAAACGTGTTTCGCGGATGAAGGTCGCAAAGCAAATATCCGTAACGCGTGCTTGTAGCTTCTTTATAAACTTCCAAAAACTCCTTACGCTGATTCGGGAACATTTGATTGGCTAATACCCCAATTTGTGATACATCTCTACGTTGCGCGAATAAGACTAGATATTGCGTATTTAACGACACATCGCGCATGTATCTATTTTTGAAAAATAGATTCTGATTGATGAAGAACACGCTTATGTTAAGATGGTGGGAGAATACTGTAAATGTCTCGGCAAACGTTTTATCCATCTCCAACATGAGATCGTCAATTACAATGATTGTATGTTCATTTCCCTTTAACGAATTAACGTCATATACGCCTTTGTGGAACAAAATATCATCTTGGTACTCGTTGAACACTGATTGATACGTCGAATAGCACCATATAACTTTATGCACAAATTTCGAGAACATCTCCCCCTTTTCTTTAATGATTTTAAGCATAAACACAGTTTTACCACATCCTGTAGGTCCAGATATAATACATGTGGATGGGCTCGTGAATCTGAATTTTTCTACAGAGTCCATTTCTAACACGTCACACTCCTAAGTGAGTCATTTACAAAATATTACAAATTTTGAGTGCTGATCCTTATATTTCTTCTCCCACAGAACCGTGAATGACGATGAGGTAGAGCAGCCCATCATTACGGATGACCTCGACGACAGTGTAGTTGTGATCTCCTCCCCTGAACCCTCACCAGCGATACCGGTAACACGTCCAAAGCGGAGGTATGAGATACCCACGTCAGGTATAAAGCGACCGAAATACGCGTCTGTTGCAGCGGTAATAGATCCCCAACCCTCAACCTCTTACGCAACAACACCCCAGCAGCACCTAATATATCCCCTTATTCATCCGCCGCCCCCCGTTCTGTTAAGTCTACAATAATAGAGCCCCAACCATCAACCTCCTACGCAACAGGGCCCCCATCAGCAGCACCTTCCGCTAATATATCCACTAATTCCGCCCCCCGTTCTGTTGAGGATGGTATAACGCTGGAATTGGTGCGATCCGCAGCCCCCACCCCAGCCTTGACTAGAAATCGGTATAGAGTCAGGGTCGACCCTAGAGTCATGTATAGCAGTGGAATTGAGCGCGGACTACGCCGGGTTGTAGAGCATATTATAGAGTTTGCTCTTCAGAATCGTGACGAGCGTGAAGTCAGGACGAGTCTGTCCTTTGGATTCGGGTCAGATGACGGTGATGTAGACGATTATTGGGTGATAGTGCCATTTAGACGTTTGGCGGCTGAAGATGTAGAATATATATTAGGGCGTATAATGCAAGCCGCCCAAAGTAGTATAGCCTTCAATATGGACAACTTCACGGTAAATATTGACCATGTATACCGTGTTGCGGGTCATAGTGCCATACCGTATACTCTTAACTTCAATTCTCAAGCTATTTATAGACGGCATATAAACGTCGATCGTGGTTGCGGCTTTATAGCAGTACTCTTAGCACGTATGTTTACTGTACAAAATACACGAACTCAAAAAATTTGGTTGCCTACAGTCGTGGAGCGTGCCCGTAAACTAGCTGTAGACTGTGAACTTGAATTTGACTGTAATATGGGTCCTGAAGAGCTGAGAAGGGTAGAACAGGAAATGAATGTCCGCATAGTTGTGTTTGGGTTGGATGATCGTCGTAGGACTGTGTATGTTTTTAAAAGCTGTGTGAGAGATCGTACAAGGCCCCTACTTATTTTAGGATTGTCAGGGACAACGTATCTCCCCATCCGTAATATAAGGTGGCTTTACGCGAGTTATGACAAAAGTCGAAAATATGGGAGACATCATGATTTGTGTAAGGGGTGCCTCGAGTTTGCGGATGATATAGTGAGACATTGTAAAGAATGTCACATGGTATGTGAGCAGTGTAAAAGCACCAAATGTGAAAGCCGTGTAGTTGAAGCTGAGAAGAGAGACTGTGATGTGTGTAGACGCACATTTTTCAATAATAGCTGTTTTGATTTCCATAAATCAATTGGCACGTGCAGGAAAATGAGAATCTGTGAATGTGGTATGTTTCACACAATGGATAATTGGGGAAAATTTAAGCACAAGTGTGACGTAATTCACTGTCCTACATGCCAGGAGGAATATAAGGCGGATGGAGTAAAGCATGTATGTTATATGAAAGATGCTAAGCCTAAAAATAACCCTTGTATAACTGTATACTACGATATAGAAACATATACGAACGCTGAAACCAAAGAGGTAATTCCACATTTACTTGTGAGCCAGACTATCTGTGATGAGTGTATGGATATCGAATGTGACGAGTGCCCCAAATGTGGTAAACGGACAAACGTTTTTAAAACGAATGTCAGCGATAGTCCTGTGAAACTATTTGTGTCCTATATTGTCAAGTTAGCCGACAAGTTCAAAAAAATGACTGTGTATATTCTCGCCCATAACGGGGCAAAGTTTGACACGCAGTTCCTTTATAAGGAGTTGCTTGAACACGAATCCTCTGAGATATTTACAGGTGATCCATTGAAAAGAGGCAACAAATTAATACAGATGCAGATAAGAGGCAATGTACAATTTAAAGATACTTTATTATTCACACCTTGTAAATTAGCAAAGCTACCCAAGGTGATGGGAGTAGCAGCTGAAGTTTCCAAAGGATACTTCCCATACACTTTCCTCACCAGCGAGACTTTAAACTACGTAGGCCCACCACCCCCCAAACATTATTTTGACTGTATGGATGAACGTGAAGACTTTGATCGATACTACGACAGTTTTAATGAAAGTAACCCTTATAATATAGCTGATGAATGTGAGCGTTATTGCGTGAATGATGTGCGCGTGCTTAGAGTATGTTTCCAGGCCTTTAGAAGGATGTACATAGCCCGTTTCAAATGCGATCCACTGCAAGTCGCAACCACCATCGCATCATTATGTTTTACGGTGTTCAAGAATAACTTCATGCCGAAAGACACCTTAGCCATTATTCACCGAAACAATCCCCGCAGTTACGGGCACAAGGCTATTTACTGGCTCATACACCTACAGCAACAGACAGGTGTATACATAAAGCACGCCCGCAACACGGGTGAAGTACCCATTAAGATTAATGGACGTGTTTTTTGGGTTGATGGGTTAAGTGAAAACCGTGTCACTGGTGTGAAGACTGTGTACTCCTTTAACGGTTGCTGGTGGCATGGATGCCCCCGTCCTGAGTGCGGAGTCACCGGAGATATCCACGGTAGGTCTCCTGCCGACTGTCTTGCATCGACCCGCACCCGCGATCAACTTATAGGATCACAGTTCACTCACAAAGTCTTGTGGGAGCATGAATATGATGCACGGATGGAGACAGACGAGGTGTACCGTGAGGAAATAAAAGCGATCAAGCGTTCAATGGTGCTGGATCCTCTCAAATGTGGTGATAGCTTGTTTGGAGGACGTACAAATCCTTTCAGACTATACTTCCCACCTACGGAGGGCGTGAAGCTCCATTACTACGATTTCTGTTCTTTATACCCATACGTGATGAAGAGCATCCGTACCCCGTGGGCGCTCCTGAGAAACTGGTGGGACCTAGCCTACCATCCATCAATGAATTTTCAAAAAATTTGAATGATCGTTACTTTGGGATCTCTTTCGTAGACGTACTCCCCCCACGCAATTTATGGATGCCGATCTTACCTGTCGTTATCGACGACAAGCTCATGTTTCCCCTGTGCGTGAAGTGCGCGGAAGAGGATAACGGCGAATGTAACCATATACCCCACCAGCGTAAGATCAGAGGCGTATATACAAGTCCTGAGTTGGCCCTAGCCGTGCGCCATGGTTATAGAATACTGAAGATACATGAGGTGTGGAGGTTTCAGAAGCTACCCAACCTTTTCACACCATATATAAACACCTTTTTGAAGGATAAGGTTGAGGCATCAGGGTATCCGCGAGGAGTTGATACCGAAGATGAAAAGTCTGCCTATATTCAACGTTACCGCGACCGCGAAGGTATACAACTTGATCGTGTCCAAATTGTAAAGAATCCTGGCAAGCGCTTTAGTGCAAAGTTGTGTCTAAACAGTCTATGGGGAAAATTTGCGCAGAATACCGGCAGAGGGAGCATTCATTTGGCACAAAGTTATAGCGATGTCTGGGATTATGCCAATGCCCCCGATAAAGAGGTCATGGAGATCGTAAATGTAGGTAATACTTACGTAATAAAGTACAACAACACTGAATTTGCCACAGATACCTCAAGGGTTACAAACATACCTGTGGCCAGCTTCACAACAGCCTACGCCCGTATAAAACTTTGGGGTCTATTGCATTCTCTTGGGCGGAGAGTATTGTATGCCGATACAGATAGCGTGATATTCACAGAGAGGGAGGGTGAATACATGCCCACTATTGGGGAGTTCCTCGGCGAGCTCACTGATGAGATCAAGGATGAGTATGGGGACAACGCATACGCCGACTCTTTTGCCTCAACAGGACCTAAGACTTATGGGGTACGGGTCAGGGTGGGGGAGGAAATGAAATATATCGTGAAGGCAAAGGGTATTACGCTCAACCATGCGAATCGGGAGGTTGTTAACTTTGAGTCGTTGAAGGATCTAGTATGTTTGGATGAACAACCTCCCCAACTAATTGTAGGCACCCACAATTTTCGGGCGCAGAAGCTGGGGGGCGTGAAGGAACTTAGGGGTACGATGGTGTGCCGTAACACCTATAGGAAACGTTACCAGTACCTGGTACCTATGATACCGTACCCTTTGGATACCAATGATGCTTCTAACTCACACGTCTTGTATATAATCGTATCTATTTGTAAATATATATATATATATATGAATATCTCGTTTATTAAATCGTATTTGTAAATATATATAACTTGAATATCTCGTTTATTAAATCGTATTTGTAAATATATATAACTTGAATATCTCGTTTGTTAAATAAATCATGTTTCAAATAGCGTTTCACTTTCTCCTTTGTGTGTGTGTGTGTGTGTGTGTGTGTGTGTGTGTGTGTGAGGTGAAAGTTCTAAGCTCCGCCCACTGTAAGACCGTGAGTCATGCTACTATCTGGGAGTCCCTGCGTGGTCAGTCGACCGCAGTAAGCCCGAGAGATCAGACGTGTATTCAGATCAGACGTGTATTCAAATGGCTACCTTTAATATTGCTTGTACAACGTTTACGAAATGGTATTCAGTAAAGTGCCAGGATGTGGTGGATACCGAAAAACTTCCTATTCATCCCTCCTATGCCTCTTTTAAAAACACATTGGATTGTGCGAAGTTCCAAGATGTACAAATACTCTACGGATGTTCTGGTGAGACCGTTGAAGGCTTTCGTTGCACAGACGATGTGCTGAAGTATACTGCAGAGCTAAACTTTATAAAGTCTCACATACACCGTGAAGTAAAAGAAACAACGCGTGCAGAAGAGAAGCAGCAGGTATGGATAATGAGTCTTGCTGATGGGTGGTGTGACAAGCGGTATTACGTCATGCTACACCATGTCGATTACTCATACCCTACGACTGGAAATGTGAATCTCGTGATCATGGACAATCTTAAGTATTTTTATCACTATATTAACGTATATCATGATGAGGTTCGTAGTGAGGTTGTGGCTAGTGCCCTGCGTGAATTTTTAACAGAGTTTAGAGACGAGTATCGTTTGATGGGCAGAAAAAAATATGAACATATGTTCCTCTCAAATAGTGCGCCGGAGTGTGGAGATGTTTAGTAAAACATAAAATGTTCCTAGTTCTTATCCAAAATGTCTGGTGCGTAGGCTGGTAGTGATATTCTTGTACCGGTACAACAATTCGACTCGCGGAACAAGCCCATTCACGTATCATCGAGTCAGCCGCCCGTCGAACCATTCCTGCCTACCTGCGTGCCTCACACGGCTCATAGTTATCTCAGAGCTTGAGCCGAGTGGACGTGCGCTCCTCGAATACGATGGAACTTCCTTTGAGCAGCATTCTCAACGCCTCGTACGATGTGTCCGTGACGAAATCGTTGCGCGTGTTCAGGCGTAATTCCGGTACCATTAGCTATGTACTGGAAACGGAATGTAGACCGACAAACAAACGGGTTTATTTAAGTATCGAGGAGATGAATAGAATCTTTGTGATAGTTGAGAAGTGGAGTGAAGATCGTTATAAAATACCTGCTAACGTAGGTACAAGAAGAGAGCAGATTAGTGACGCACCCTCATACGCCGTTGTATGTACGTTGTGTATAAATAACGATCGGCCGTGCATTGATATACGGTTGATGTGGAAGAATGCTTCTGATAATAACGCTCTTATTCCTACGCGAAACCGTTTCATCCTCGACAGAATGTTTGAAATCGTCGGATTCCGTAAACTGAAACCTATATTAGACGCGCGTGTTACGGATATGTTTTATTTTGATACAGTACTTGAATACGCATACACCGCTCTGCTCGATGGGTTTACCGAGTGTAGGGCTGGTGAGAATGGTCTAGTGCTGGATGTTTATTTAAAAAGTTTAGACTCTTTGAAATACCATGAACTTTGGTACAAAGCAATTGATCGGTACAAGGCTGAGCTCACCTACACCGTTCACCCTGAAGAACTATTTCTTTATATAACGCGCAGTTGTCGTAACGATTTAGAAGATTATTTCAATTGCCGCTATGTTGAGTGAGTTCACGATTGAAAAGCTCGAGTCGGTAGAAATAAACCCTCGATTGGAAAAGCGTTCTTATAAACTTGTGTTTAATAATGTAGCTAACGATGAACTCTTTGTGCGTGCTTTTGATTGTATTCTAGACGTATTTAAAGATGACTTACCAACCGGTTGTAAAGTGGGAACAAAAATAGTACTGAACGATATGAAAGCCCTTCATATCGAATACAGGTTTCCCTATACTTTAAGCGGTGAAATATTATTAAGCCGCATATACTGCGTAATGCAGAGCAATAATGATGTAATTGTAAACTCGATTAAGACCGAGTTTAGTATTTTGAAAAAAAAGTGAATTGTATTTATATTTTGCTTGACATTTCTCCTGTACTGATTATACGCATATTTCTATTGAAATGTATATTTATTTGAAAAGTATATTTATTTTATAAATATATCTCCATAATTGTGTGTGTGTGTGTTTCTCCTGTACTGTTATGTACATATTTCTATTGAAGTGTATATTTATTTGAAATGTATATTTTATTTTATATATATATCCATAATTGTGTGTATATATTTCTGTTATACGCATATTCCTCAAATGTATATTTATTTTCTATATATTTATAATAAAAAGAATGATGCAATGTTGTTTATTGTTATGCCTTCTACTACCGGTATTCGAAATATAATAATGTATACAGTGGTATTGCGGTATCTGGCAATATTTAAGCCTTCTAAGCCAACTGGCTGATTAAGAGTCTATAATAATGTATACAATAATACTGCTAAAAGAGGTATCTGGCAACTCAAGCCATTTACAGCCAACTGGCTGATTAGGCGTATATAATAATGTATACAATAATACTGCTAAAAGAGGTATCTGGCAACTCATTTACAGCCAACTGGCTGATTAGGAGCCTATAATAATAATAATGTATACAATGGTACTGCTAAAAAGAGGTATCTGACAGCCATTTACAGCCAACTGGCTGATTAGGAGTCTATAATAATGTATACAATGGTATCGCGGTATCTGGCAACTCAAGCCATTTACGCCAACTGGCTGATTAGGAGCCTATAAAACAACGCCAACTCGGCTGAAGTCTTAATGTGCACTTGGCTCCTGCCAGGTGAACACCTCTCCTCCTTTCTCTCGTCCTCTCTCTCCTTTCTCTTGGGGGATAACGCCGCCTCCAAGTTTCCCCCCACCCCCCTTTGCAACATTACATAATAACCTGCAACATTCTTGCACTCTCCCCTTTTGAGGCTATACTACTGAGGACAGCTCAAGAGACTATAGAAGAAGGGACAGAAATCTACTGGTAGTTTTTTAGCTTTTTCTGTTCTCCTGCCCATCAAAGTCCACCATTTTGCAGGATTTTCTTTGTAGGCATCGACAACCTGTGAAGAAAACATCAGTTTGGAAAAGTAAGATTTATCCTTAATTTTGAAGTCCATGAACCCAACCAGAAAATCTGGTTTGTAACTTGCAATCTACTCTTCCGCACTGTCTTCCTCTTCTTGATAAAGTCCTGCATCCATTCTGAAAGGATCCATCAAATTAGCAACGTAGAAGAATGGCGCCAGTACTTGTTGTTTCCTTTTGTTGAGAGTGGTGTGTCGGGCTCCAAGTTTTTTTCTTTGCTCAAACCATTCCACACCTGCACTGCTGTCGACAGGTTCGCTGAATCACTCTGAAGCTATTGATGAAAGAAGAAATGCAGAACACTATTAAAAATGTTATTTATTCATTCAAACTATACTAAGCCATTGTTTTGTAGTTACTTTTTATGTAACAATTACTAGCCTATGCATTGAAAATGAATATGCCTGGCACATTGAAATACTGGTAGGTATATATTTTCAAGTAGTATATCATTGCGTGTCACTATGTGCATAACCAAGCAATTTTTTGGACTAGTCTCCAACTGCTTACCTCATTTAGAGCTTTGGAAACCAGGTCCAGTTGTCCTTGTAGATATACAGCTGAGCGATACAGTGAAGCATTGTTTAGAATGGTGTTTGATGCTTTCTTCCACCGATTGCTCATTCACTATCTCCATGTACTTGTAGAAGTTCTTTACAAACGTGTGAACACATTCTTGCTGAGAATTCCAACGAATATCATTGGGAATCTGGAGCAGAAATTTCCCTTTCTCCTTCAGCTAGGCCTAAAAAATTGAATGAAAATACCAAATCATTAATTTACACTCTAATCAGTTATGAACAAGAATCAGAAGTATGTGTTTTTTGTGATGCTGATCACATTTTAAAAATTATGATATCAAATTCAAAATATTGAATATGAAATTGATAAAATTTATTTTAGTTGAAATTGTTTTTTGCCTACCTTTGGTATCTACATCCCTGGAATATAAAATAAGAAATATGATCTACGATATAAACATTTGGAATGGGTTGCTCAGAAAAACACTGCCAAATACATACATGAGGTTGGTGGTGGTTACGAAAATACTTCTGAACTTGGACAATGTGCTTCAGTACAGTGTTTGGAGAAACCTTCTTCTCAACAAGATTCAGGTAATGAGCGGAGCATCCATAGGTAAGAACTGAAGGGAATTGTTCAGCTAGGAGTTCCTTCATCCGAACCATCTTACTTTCATTATCAGTGCATAAAGCAAATACCTAGGAGAAAAGAAAAAACAATTAATGATGTTACACAAAGTCACAATTTGGGTTTTTGTTCTATTGTATTGGAAAAATGTAATGAAGTATTGACTATTTAGGCTAATAGAGCAATTTCAATTTAATGTCAATGTGTTGTTGCTTGGGCTACATATAGTCATTTTGTAATGTTTATCTCATAGGAGATACAGTGTACTCTCAACTATTTGTTTAGTTATTTAAATGTACCTATGTTTAGCAAATTATGTTTAATACAAAAACTATCAGCTACTTACATCCTTTCCATAGGCGTTTTTTACTTGCTGAATGCTCTTGGCTGCAATTTCACAACAGAACTCCGCTGTTTTCTTTTCAGTACCGCAGTCATGAGTAGTTAGCAGGTAGGAACTTTTTCCAGTGTGAATTGATGACGCAATTATGGGATCATTTTGCACTGATGACCATCCATCCTGAAGGAGTGTGATTGTAGATTCACTCAAGTCATTTTTCATGTTCTCTTCAATTGTTGAATGAACTCATCCAGCAACTTTTTCTGCTAGATCCTTTCTTGATGGAGGGTGATAACCTGGTCTCAAGGAGTCCATTATTTCCTTATATTGCTTTGATTCAGCAGCTCTGAAAGCAATGCTGTTAGCATAAAAGAACTTCGCTACTTGCAGGTCAATATGTTTCCCTTGTGATTCTGTGGTCTTGCAGGCATAACCAAAAAGTTTATTTTGGACCAGTTTAACTTTTTTTGGAGTTGGAGACATGACACCTAATTCTGATCTTAAAGATGTTCCTTGTGATGCCTGCAAGATGCTTGATATACATCAGTGATGGCGAACCTATGACACGCGTGTCAGCAGTGACACGCCGCAGGGTTTCAGGTGACACGCGATGGATGTTGAAAATTTTTGGTATTCTGATGAAAAACTGCAATAAATCGTCTACGATCATTTTCAATTAAGGCGATTGTCGGTTTTGTCCCATTGAAAGAAATCTATTTTATAGTTAGCCTATTTTTAATTATACTATCATTATTACCACCCGAGACTCCATCATATGTGCAAATTAGTTATATAATTAAGTATATTATGAATTCATAGATTATATTTCAATATACTATTAGTTGAATAGCCTAGTACTTTCGATTAATAAGTCAGCTATCTATGATTTTGTAGTTAAATTTAAAATGCACGTATGCAAGTGACACGCCAACAATATCATTATTTAAAAAACACGAATTTTGGCACACTTGGATAAAAAGGTTCGCCATCACTGATATAGATGGTGACGTTGGTGAGAGAAGTGGAGAATGAATATACTGGCGAAGCTGTAGACTCTCGACTCTGGTCAGGTGATGTTGATGCATGAATTGAGCCTCCCTTTGATCCCTCAACTTCGTGACAATTCCTATTGTCACAGTTGCCGAGATGTGCTCTTATACGTTCTACCTTGGATGTCAGCTCTAATCCACAGTGATTACACTTTACTTTGCTCGAGTTTTCTATTCGGTACACTTCAAGCCACTCACTTGCTTGCTTGCGACCACTACCTGGTAACCTAGGCATTTTAATACAATATTGGATACGACTTCTGTGATTAAATTTCTGTGTGAGGAAAAATATGATAGAAGTAAACTAGTTACATTGATTTTGAAAACTGCATTGTAAACACAATTTAGTTTCTTTCTCCAGAAGCAAACACAACCAACACTACCGGTCAGAGTCAGACACAGTAGTGACACTTAGCAACTCTGAGAGTCTGAGGAGTGAGGACTGAGGTAGACTCCAAATGTGCGTATTGCATACAGCATACTCATTACATACGTGTTCCATATGTGTTTGGTTCAAGGTTGTCTAGCAAATTGAGTAGTGTACTTGGAAATATTTGTCTCAAATGGGTTGCTAACTTGCTTGCCAAGTTTATTCCTGGTCTGCTTTGTATTTTTGGGAAGGTAAAACCAGTCATAATTTTGATTTTGTTATCTATTTTGATGGCTGTTAATGGTGATTCTTTGTATTATCCTATTTGTATTATCACATCACCAACAATCGTCATACTAACACAACCACCACCACACAAACTGATGCATGCAAAGCCCCAATAGCAAAATATATACGAGCACAACCACCACACAAAAAGCATCACCAACAATCGTATAGACTTTTAGGATCTCCAACAGCACATGGTGAAATGAGGGCTCCGACTTTTAGGAGCTCACCCCATCAACAGGAGATGAGGGCTACGACTTTTTAGGAGCTCACCCCATTAACACCACCTGTCCGACAGGGTTGCCAGATGCAAACCTAAGTGATAAGCCAAACTATGCACGAAAAAAAGCCAAAAAAAAGCCAAATAATTTTAAGTATAGATCACATACTCACATTACATGAAAAGCTCCAGATCCTCTTCAGCAATGTCCTCCACATTAGAACAAGTAACCTCGACACCATATACTTTATCGGATACAAAATCTTTTAGCATTTTTTGCGGTGGAGTAAAGTCTTTACAACATTTGTTCGTTAGCAATAGTTCTGCTCTAATTCTCACAATAGCATCAAGGAGTTTGAGTTGCACTCTATTTCTCGCTTTTGTTTTGACTGATGATACAAGCGAGAACATCCTTTCAACTACAGCATTGCTAACTGGTGTTATTAAACATGTTATGGCAAAGGTGGCAAACTAAGTGTTGACTGCTTTCCCGCCCGCGCCCCGCATCCGTTCCGTTTGAACAAGTATCAAACGTGTATGAATCTCGAATGTAACGCCACGGACAAGACTAGATTCACTATACACGTTTGGTACAAGGAAAAAAACACGTGCTAAAAGAGGCTAAACAGTATAACTGATATTATAAAGGCAAAAATGAAAAAAGATCCTGGAAAAAGCCCAAAAATCAAACTGATACTATAAAACCAAGCAAGTTGAAAAAAGCCAATAAAAAGCCAAAAAAGCCAAATTGATATTATAAAGCCAAGCAAGTTGAAAAAAAGCCAAATTTATGGAATTTGGCTTTAAAAAAGCCAATCTGACAACCCTGCTGTCCGATATGAGCTAAATATAACCTCATACGAGTAAATTTAACCTATCACTTCTACCATAAGCGTAGTAGTCTGACCTTTTAACCCTTTAACGCCGAACTTTTTTGTAGGGTTAAGTCTAATTGCATGTATATGAAAAGTTAACTAGAGGCAACATGTGACGGTAAAGGGTTAAGTCAAGTTAGGTTACGTTTTGATGATTTCCAGTTCCGAGAAAAAAGAATTTCATCGCAATTTCTCTACTTTTGTGCATATATATATATATATATATAAGTGTTAATTCTTTATGTGAATATTCATTTGATATATACAAAAATTATATCGCTGATTATTTTAAATAGACTCCTCGAAGTTAATATAAATCGATTTTAAGTTTTAGCTAGCTTACTCCAATAAATAACGTTTTCTATAGATATTTATAAAGAAAATGGAATTTTTTGGCACAACTCACATAATTGTACCTTCTACAAACCAATTATATTTATTGTAATTTTAAATATTATGTTATTGACGTTATATGATGTGTCCGTTTTTCTGAAAAGGGAACCTAACATCCAGAACTCACGCCTTAAACATTTGAAATCGTATAAATACATATTGAAACGTTCAAAAACGCTTTTACACGACTCCAAAAGGATACAAAAGCCTAGCTAAAAACTATAGACCAATTAGTTTAACTTCTATTATTTACAGATTACTTGAAAGTGTCATCAGAGACAAAATTACAATATTCTTAGAAGAAGGTTAATTGGAATAAAAGGGACAGTAGCAAATTGGATTGAAGAATGCTTAAAGAAAGGGAACAAAGAGTCCAGTTAAATGGAGCTAGATTATGATAAATAGTCAATAAAACCTGATTAGGGACGACATTTCTGAGTTTAAACCAGGGGTGGGGAAACTTTTCAGTACCAAGGGCGAAAATCGATAACATAAACACCTCCGCGGGCGTCTGGCAAATTTTAAGCTTATATACAGCGTGTCCCAAAGACATGTATACCCACTTTGTTCGATAATACCAGCTATGAGGATAATAAATATATTACTTTTATATGTTTTTTAACAAAGAATTTTCTCCTGAATATAAATATGTAATTATTTTTATTAAAAATTGAAGAACAAAAAGTTACAGATGTTTAAATTATAATTATTATTTTCGAGACTTTATGTGCGATATTTTCTAATATTTTAACCGACTGTTTTGAGATACTTATGTTTAGTGTTGATATTGAAGCATAAATGTTGTAATTATTAGTTAATTCAAAAAAATTACAAATTCCATGGTTAAATGACACTTTATCTAAGATGTTCGACGTCTTCCAGAACGTTGTTTTTGTAAGTTTTGCACAGTGCCGTCGGTTTCAAACTTATCTCGTATACGTGCAAAAATATTAGAAAATATCGCACATGAAGTCTCGAAAATAATAATTATAATTTAAACATCTGTAATCTTTTTGTTTTTCAATTTTTAATAAAAATAATTACATATTTAGATTCAGGAGAAAATTCTTTATTACAAAACATATAAAAAGTAATATATTTATTATCCTCATAGCTGGTATTATCGAACAAAGTGGGTATACATTTCTTTGGGACACGCTGTATATAAGATGTATTTTAAGAAGCTATTTGCTGGGCTGTAAATAAATAAATTTTAGTAAATAATAAATACCTAAGCCGGCGAATTGAAATTAGCTCGTGGGCGAAATTTCGCCCGCGGGCGAGGGTTTCCCCACCCCTGGTTTAAACATTACAAGAAATTTTGCCAAGTACGCTCCTTTATAGTGATTTTATTAACATTAACCTCGTCAAAATATACATTTCTTTTATCAGTAAAAATCATGAAATTTGTTTTACTGGTATTTAGGAAGAGTTTATTGGTGGTCAACCATTTCATTACACTGATGAGTTCTGAATGAAATATATTCTTAACTGTATTAACATCTTTGCATAAAAAAGAGACAGTTGTATCATCTGCAAACATTATGAAGATCAGTATATCAGATGAACGTGAAAGGTCATTTATATATAATAAAAATAACAGTGGACCACAGCTGATCCCTGTGGTACACCATGTTTGACAAGAGCATTAGTTGAGCAAACCTTATTTACTGATACAAAATGATATCTATTGGACAAATAACTTTTAATCCAATCACTGATTGATCCTCTAAAGCCGTAACAATATAATTTATTGAGTAGAATATTATGGTCTATTACATCAAACGCCTTACTCAAAGCCATAAATATTGATATCATTATTTCTCTGTTCTCCTTAGCTATATTTACATTTTCCATAAGATTTAAAAGTCATTTCCATGGTTTTATTATTATTACGGAAGCCATATTGATTTCGAGATAATAAATTGTAGGATTCTAAATATCGCTGCATTCTACGTTTTACAGTTTTTTCGAAAACTTTGCTGAACACAGATAATGAACACACCTGCCAGTTTTTAGCATTGATGGGGATATTCCTTTGGAAATACTTTGATTGATAATTTTAGCCAATGTTACAGACATCTTATCTTTAACAAGTTTCACTATAGGTACAGGAATGTCATGAATGTTATCTTTTTGTATTTTTTAATTTACCAATAATATTCTGGACCTCGGTAGAGGTAGCAGGAACAAAAGAAACCGAATTTAGTGGGCAGGGTGGCATATATTCTAGATGCGAGTGAGCATTATTTATTAATTGTGAGCGATGCTTATCCGCTATTGAAGTAAAATGTACATTTAAAGAGTCTGCATCAGCAGTATCATCAGTAATTTCTTCAATATCAACATTTAATTTCTCTATTGAATTTTTCTTAATTTGTTTTCCGAGAAGATTGTTTATGGACAACCAAGTGTTTTTCATGTCTCCTTTATGTTTGGAAAATTGATTGTTATAATAGTTATATTTTGCAATTTTGATTATTTTAGTTAATTTGTTTCTGTATTGACTATATTGTACAGGGCTATTCAAACTGATTCACCTGATTTCAAATGAGAATATTTTTTAATGTTACAAATACAGAGTGATTTGTGATACATCAACCAAAAGAAAAACTGTCCAAATTTTGTCTCTCACCTCATAAATGCTCTATGTGACTTCCCCTAGTTACACGAGCAACGTCGACACGATAGTCGAATTCCTCCCATACTCGCTCCAGCATGTCCGTTGTCACTGACTCTACGGCAGTAACAATGCGAGTTCGGAGCTCATCCAAAGATGTGGGCAACGGTGGCACGTACACAGTATCCTTAACGTACCCCCAAAGGAAGAAGTCGCACGGTGTAAGACCCGGCGACCTAGGGGGCCAGCTGTGGAGCACCAAGTCATGGGGCCCACTGCGACCAATCCAACGCCATTTTCACACTGACTGTTTGTTGCTAGGCTAGGCCACGGCGTGACTTTGGAGCCCTCTCGCGGTGATCTTGTAAAACTCAGAGATTTCCTCTTTCATGTGGTTATGCCCAGTTGATGCATGGTTGATAGGTACGGAAGTATTCTCAGTTGAAATTGGATGAATCATTTTGAATAACCCTGTATTTTAGGAATTTTGCTCTACAATAACTAGACTTTTTTCATTATACCTTTTTCTCCAACCTATTCAGGCCGGTTAACGTGTTTCTTAACTGCCTGTATTCAGATAAAGTTGCGAGGCTATTACTACTTTTATACTCCATAATGTCCTCTTTTTATTTTTTCGTCATCTTAGATATTTTCCTGTACCAAAGCAAAAGTTTCCTTTAAGTATCTTGTTAATTACTGAAATATTAAAATTATCAGAGTTACCGTCAAAAGACGTTTTTTCTTATACGTACCCATACAGAAAACGTTAATATGTTCAATGGGGAAGGAAACTAAAATATTTAACTTTCCCAACATCTTTTGGTTTATTAATCATAACTTTACGTTTCGAGATTAACTCGGTTCATCATCAGAATCTGTAATTTTTAAAAACCTACATTAGCTGATCAAAAGGACCAAACCAAGAACCCACTGGGCCTTTCGGGATTATCCGAGTCATGAGCTACATTTTATAATAATAATAAATCGTACAGATTTTCAATCACATGCACAGTACAGTAGTTACTAGGGATTGTCGTTTTGAGTCATTTTGTTTATCCCGGGATTCCGGGATAAAATCTGTCTTCGTCCCGGGATCCCGGGATTTCCCGGGATTTTTATTTTATATGTATTTAAATTTTTTATACTTTTAAAAAGGAATTAATATAAAAATTATAAAGATTTCATCATTTATTTATTTAAACATATTCCATTAGGTAACTATGAGTGTGAAATAACTAGCTTAAAAGACAGTTGAGTGCAACAAGACAGCTATTTGTAAGAAAATCAGCACTTGTAAAGAATAATATCCTTGTAAAGAATAAGCATGCTCGTAAAAACACAAAAACATCTAAACATATGAAAATGCAAAACATAGCGCATTTAAAAGAACTAATTTGACTTATAATACGAACGTAGAAAACAGACAATTCACACACTCTTATCACTCAGCCGAGTTCTAAGTTTAGTTATAAACAGTCCTGCAGCTGAAAAAGCTCTTTCCGCTTCGACACTGGTTGGTGGTATAGACTCGAGAGCATTCATTATTTTGATTTATGTTACTGTTTTTTCACCAGTTGTGTCAAATATGTCGAACTCTTTGGAGAAGTTCTTTGCAATTGATTGAGCTTGTGATTGACCGCTGCTAGTGACAAATTCAGTTTGCTTTTTGATTGCACCCTCCAATTTCTGAGAGAGTGTCTGGTGACTCTGGCCGTCAGCTCCTTCTTCTTCCTCAGATTGTGATGAATCAGACGAAGAAAATCCATGCTTTGTATCAACAAGGCGTGTTATTATTCGGCCACACTGGCGGCGTGCGCGCGTCTTCAGTGAAAACGCTTACACGCCGTATGTAAACGCCAGCTTCGCATGGCCACACTGGCGTCTTCACGCTGTGACGTAAGACGCGCGCACGCCGCCAGTGTGGCCGCACACTAAGGGTGTGTGACGACACTTGCGATTACTGTATGATCATGATACAACATGTATGATCGTGTAAACAGGGTATTTATACTATATATACTAATTATTATGTAAGTAATTAGCACCGGGATATCCCGGGATGAACGAAAAAATCCCGGGATATATCCCGCACATAAAATCAACCGGGATCCCGGGATCTCGGGATCCCGGGAAACAATCCCTAGTAGTTACCCTCTGACTAAATAGGGTAGACCTCACATCCCCAACTTGTATACACTAAAACAGTACAGTATTTACTCATTCACAATACAATTTATAAAAGATTTCTATATTTTATTAAAAAAAAAATCTCTCTCTCTCAGCAAAGTGGCGTACAAACCCAGCCATATATGAAATCATCTAAAGGCCTACTATTTACCAAATTCTTATACTCTGTTAAAAACAAAGCTTCATCTGTTACAGTTGGTGGTTCAGGACCTCATTTTAATTGCTCTGTGACTGGTAAATTTTGTAAATTTTATTGCATTTCTTAAAACAGGCTAAGGAGCCGGTTTTTGTAACACACAATATATCAAGTCACACCAAAAAGCTACCACTCTGACTAAAAGTATTTTCACAGATTCAGTCTGCAATTTTTCTCATTGAAACTCATCCCTGAAACTCTAATAAGAAAAAGTTACTTGAAGTTTTAAAGTATCGCTAATAAAGGTCCCTTTTGTGCTTCTTAGAAGTTGTGAGGGATAGGAAATGCATGAGTAACTCAGTTCGACACTATGCCACCGCTTGGAGTGGAAGGCCGTAGTACTACAGGGCAATAGTAATACTAACCCAGGGCTTTATGATACATCCTGATAGCCTTTTTGTAATGTATTCTCAATAGTGAGGCGATTATTTCAAAAGCACAGAGGTAAAAATAAGATACTTAGGCAATAAATAGGTGAACATGAGAGCGCTGTGTTGGACGCAGAGTGCTATGAAAAGAGATAATTAATTGAGAGAGAGCAGTCAAATTACTCTTACATATTAAGTTTGAAGATAAGTCTTTCCATTCTACAATTAAGTTGTACCCTTAAGGATGCTTCTTATTGTCACTGAGGAAGTTCGGGAAAATGATATATGAAGATAGCTAATAAACATAAATAAACGAGATTTGATTTGTTAAAATTAACACGATACATCACATGGACATTTCATTATAAATCTTCCTCATCCTTAGGTGACCATATTTTTAGGAGCAAAAAGCGGGCCATTTTTCTATTTTTGGAGTTATAAACAAAATTGACTATATTTTCAGGAGCCAAAAGCGGGACACCTCTCTACCTCATATATATATATATTATATATATATATATATATATATATATATATACACATCATAATCTACATATATATACATCATAATCTACATATGGAAAATGATCGAAAAACTGGCACCAAACCTAAAACTAAACCCAATTACCATTCAAACAACAATGGAAAATAGGAAAGGCAGAATGTGTAGTGTTCCCAAATTAAAAGCACGACAAGGGACCTCCTCAACCCTGAAGGAAAATAGCTTGGTTGTCAGGGGGCCAAGACTTTTCAACCAGCTTCCTTCCTAAGCCTAAGGACCTCAGAAACGTAACGGGGGTCAAAGTTGAAGTCTTCAAGAAAAGACTGGATGCCTGGCTCAGGACAGTACCAGATGAGCCGGGCGTGCCTGGCTATGTACGGTGGAGAGCGCAAGAAAGTAACTCGCTCCTCCACCAGGCCAGACCTAGAGGCGGGGCCACTAGCTTGACCTCCGTGTGAAGAGAGACCAACACACGAAACAACATAAGGTTCATAAGGTAAGGAAGGTATATATATATATATATATATATATATATATATATATGGAACATAATTATTACTTCACTGCTTGTATTTTTCTCTTGAGTACATAATTATGAAAAAAATTAACTCAACTGAGAATGGCTTATATCTATGACACCAATACACAATATTATCGTACTTGCGTTTCAATTCCCGTACTTTTCAGTAGATGAAATCTTCTGCAGTAACTCGGGAGTTGATTTCAACATAGTGTAGAACTCCATACAGGTTTTGAAGTTTATTTTAGTTAAAAGTAAAGCTTTTAGAGTTGAGACTTTCAGTTGTGCTTTCTCAGATGTCCACGTCTTATTCATTTGAGAGAAAGCACGTTCAGTCGAAGCATTAGTTTCTGCTAACACGTATGATACCATGTCTAGACTCCTTAGTTACAAAGATAGCTTGGAGCACCTAAACATGTTTTCCCTAAAGCAATGAAGGTTACGAGGTAATATGATAAAAGTATATAAAAAATAATAAATGACTTAGATAATATAGACTTCTACTCTCTTTTACAAAGGATCACAATGATAGGACAAGAGGCCATAGCCTTAAGCCTTTTCAGCAAAGATGTAAATCACAGTTAGTACAACATAGTTTTTCAAATAGAATAGTAAAATTCTGGAATAGCTCAGATGAAGAAGTTGTGAGTTCCCATACTTTGGAGACTTTTAAGAATAAACTAGATAAATTAATGACTGAAAGAGGTATTTCGTAATGACGTTTTGCTAAGAAGCCATCTTCGTCAATGTAGAGATTCAAGTTTATTACCACATCACCCCTTTGAAAAGACAACTGCCATTATCTTACTCACACAGGAGTCTATAGAAAGGATGCACCCACAACAAAACTTAGAGTTGTGTATAACTGTAGTCTTAAAGACGGCAATAAGCATAGCTTGAATGACTGTCTCACAAAGGAGCCTAGATCTGAGTCATTGCATAGTGCAATCTGGTAACCACGATTGTAACGATGGGCGTGTCGTAAAGAAAATGTTAAGTGACGAATCTCGATTAGCATCTAAATCAAATAACGATTTCAGCGATGATAAAATATAAAATGCTTATGTGCCTATGTTTGTAATATCAGATGAGTGCTTTTGTGTTTGGCTATCAAACTGAGCCTTAAACAAGAGTCTGAACATTTGAAAGGCGCGTGTGTGTGTGTGTGTGTGTGTGTGTGTGTGTGTGTGTTTTGTACTGATTGTAAATATCTGTAATAAATGATAAATATTATTTTCACAAAACCAGAATCTGTTTCACTATTTATTTCCAATTAATCATAGCCATTTGCATAAAGTATGCTGAAGATCTAGAACATTATTTGAAGGCACCGCCAAATTATTATTATAAATCGTGCATACCGTCCATTAGCTAGAAACAGAGATGGGGTTTATTTGAGAAAGAGCGAAATTAAAGTATTTTTGGTAGGAAATAGCGTTTAGCTGAGATAAGCGATGGGCCCATTTGCTGAAGGCAAAAAGATTATTTATTCGATTTTTAATTCGAATTTTTCAGAACGATGATTAATTTAAATATTTACACATTATTTTCCATAATTGTTTAGGTCCAGCTTTTAATTAGGCACGCATATTCGCGATCAAATTTTTTTTATATTCCACAGCTTGTATAGGAATGTGATAATGATTTCACAAGATGTTTACTTCGTTTAAATGTGTTTTTTCGGTTCTCAAAAATATTTCGTGGAAGATTGGTAGGTGATTTAAACCTATTCCCCCATGAATTGACCCGCATGGTGGTAAAGTATTTACGACATGTATCAGCGTATGACTGAGAAAATGCTGGTTTATGCTGCTTGAGTGTGGGTAAAACAACAGAAGTTTCTGATTTTATTTTGAAACGTGACAGGTGTGTGTGTGTTGTGTGTGTGTGTGTGTGTTTTGTACTAATTGGAAATATCTATAATAAATGATAAATATTATGGGATAAACGATGGGGTTATTTGCTGAAGGCGAAAAGATTTGATGTACGTGCCCAATCCGTATATTTATTTATGGTATTGAACACCCATTCTCTGACTTTAATTCACTTCACGGGCACCCTTTAAGTTGGGCGTACCCGGTGATTTTATCTCTTATTTTCGTCCAGGATTATTCGGCCTTCCCAAGACGGATGGCCCTTTAAATTGATAGGCTAGGTTCCTTCGGCTTTCCACAAGCCTACTTTGAACGTTAATTTTCCCCAGCTAACAAGAGGGGTCTATCACAAGGTATTTAAAACAACGCACGCCCTCTTATAAATTTTATTAAATGTTACTCGACACAGTACATGCATTTAATAGTTTATTTTGAATTACATCTATAAATTTTCGACAATACAATAATCTTAACGTCAAAGACAAAGGTCACAGTTATGTGACTTTAATAGTTTATATTTCGAGGGGCTTTATATTTTAGGGCAACAAAAATAAATAACAAGAAATGAAGTGGTCGCAATTCGACCCAGATATTCAAAGAATTAATTTACTTACGACATACAGATGACAATTTTCAACGCTACCGTATATCAACTAACGGGACTTTCTTCTGAACCCAAATTGACGGATTCAGGAACTAGGGGCTTAGACGTACCCCGTCTAGCATTTACTTGGAGCCAAATTAAATTAAGAGAAAGTTCACAAAACTCTTGGTCCGTTGGTTAACATTAATTAAGATACAATCAAATTTATCGGTTTAGGTCGTTAACAATAACCTTTAGCATTTGCACAGATTTCCGCGTAGTTAATGACATGAATTTAGTGACAATTTATACTTTCGGTTTTAATTTTTCTTACACCACAAGTCTACAGGGGGTTTGTTTAACCACAGTTAACTTCAAGGAGGAACTTCTACCAACTGATTTTGACTCTCAAAATTCCCCTCAGTATTACCAAAAACTCCGCCCTTTGGGGTCTAAAGGACCTATCAAAACCAATTTCGTTACATGACGTCATTCGTACAAAATTACTGGCCTTCCATTGGCTCTAGTCTCAACTTTGTTAAAATCGAGGCTCCGCCTATCTCAACGAAATTTCAAATTAAAATTTAAAAATTTAAATTCAAGATTTAAAACTTTAAAATTTAAAACAAAAATTTTAAATTTCGCCTAAGGGTTTTCCTCTCAAGATCTCAAATGTAAACAAAAGTGAAAGCTTACAAGGCTCCTAATGGACCCAGACTCGTAAATTAACTGCCCTTTGACTCTACGATAAATCTATCCAGGACTTGTCAAACAACAAGTGCTCTCTCGGATTACACACCCTGACTTGGATTATAGACAAGGTGTCGGTATCTTTTTACTTTAGTCGGGGTTCAAATTACAGATTTTACTTTTCCTGCGCAATTAACTCGATTTCAATATCCCTCTGATGAGAAACTGAATGAAAATAGAACAAACGCGAAGAAATTGGAAAAACACTTATTCATTTGTTCATGAATATTTATAAATCAAAACCCCCTTTGCTTTTAAAGATGTATACAAAGAAATCTTAAACTAAAATTTCTACATCTATTTTACAAAAGATCTGGGCATGTTAAATTTGATGGTTACAACAGATTATTTATTGGATTTTTAATTCGAATTTTTTCAGAACGATGTTTATTTAAATATTTATACATTATTTTCCATAATTATTTAGGTCCAGCTTTTAATTAGGCACGCATATTCGCGATCAAATTTTTTTATATTCCACCGCTTATATAGGAATGTGATATTGTTTTATTTAATTCCTTTGGATATATATATATATATATATATATATATACAGTGTGTGTGTGTATATATATATATATATATATATATATAAAAACGTTATTATTAAATTACACCAAATGACTGTTTAGGGCTTCTGTGTTAACGTGTGGTCTAATCCAAACGTATCAGATATCCCGAGAAAGGCTCAGATTAGGCAGGGAGAGAGAAATAAACAGATAAGTAGCGTTCTTTGCAATAACGGGGTCGTGCCCCTACGTCCCATGGAAGGGCATGTCGTGACAAATTTCTACAAGTACATTCCAATCTTAGTTTCCAAACCTTAAAATTCTGTGAAGAAAGGGGGAGTCCTTCATTTGCTTTGCTCATGTTTTTACTACCTTTAACCGATTAATTTAATTCTATCGAATAAAGAGTTTACGGTTGCCTTAAGATTTATTTAATTGTAAGTGAATATAATTAATAGCGGACAGAATATATGACGGGTAAATGTGTGTGTGTGTGTGTGTGTGTATGTGTGTGTGTGTGTGTGTATTTTCGTAAACACATCGCAGAAAAACGACTTTACCCTGAAATTAATTTAATGTTGGAAAAACATTAAATGCGACAGCCGCGAAACGAAATTATTTTCTATTTTGTAGAGAGAGAGAGAGAGAGAGAGAGAGAGAGAGAGAGAGACTATACATTTTAAAATAATGAGCGATATAATTTTTGTATTTTATCAAATAAATATTCACATAAACAAACAAGATTTTTATTAATATATATATATATATATATATGATACACACAGACCGTGCATGGAACAGGGAACTCTTCTGGGATAATTAAATCCACAATAGTCCGAATAAGTAATGGTAAATGACAAATACCATAGTTTTCCTTTTTCATGATGCTAGCCCGAGGTGGGCAACGGGTCACTCGCAAAGAGGTCCCATAAATATAGCTTCCCTCACCAGCAGGGCTAGGCTGCTTTAAACGCTAGATCCATGTCCCAAAGCTGGATCCTGTCTGCTTTGCAGATAGCTGGTGAGGGAAGCTATATTTATGGGACCTCTTTGCGAGAGACCCGTTGCCCACCTCGGACTAGCATCATGAAAAAGAAAAATTATGGTATTTGTCATTTACCATTATTTACTCGGACTATTGTGGATTTAATTATCCCAGAAGAGTTCCTTGTTCCATGCACGGTCTGTGTGTATCATGAAAAACCTCAGGGGACCATTCCGAGTTCATTCCCATATATATATATATATATATATATATAACCTTAAATTCGATTTATATTATCGTCGACGTGTCTATACATTTTAAAGTAATCAGTGATATAATTTTTGTATTTTATCAAATAAATATTCAAGAGTGAGAGAGAGAGTGAGAGTGGAAGGCATTTAAATTGTCATCAGACCAGCGCTGGGTGGAAGTATTCACTCATTTCAAGGCCAGAGATGTCAGTCATCAACGAATGTCAGCATTAGTTCAGTTCATACTCTGTCTTCCAGGAACTAATGCTTCGACTGAACGTGCTTTCTCTCAAATGAATAAGACGTGGACATCTGAGAAAGCACAACTGAAAGTCTCAACTCTAAAAGCTTTACTTTTAACTAAAATAAACTTCAATCAAACCTGTATGGAGTTCTACACTATGTTGAAATCAACTCCCGAGTTACTGCAGAAGATTTCATCTACTGAAAAGTACGGGATTGAAAAGCAAGTATGATAATATTGTGTATTGGTATGTCACAGATATAAGCCATTCTCAGTTGAGTTAATTTTTTTCATAATTATATACTCAAGAGAAAAATACAAGCAGTGAAGTAATAATTATGTTCCATATATTATATATATATATATATATATATGAGGTAGAGAGGTGTCCCACTTTTGGCTCCTGAAAATATAGTCATTTTAGTTTATAACTCCAAAACATAGAAACATGTCCCGCTTTTTGCTCCTAAAAATATGGTCACCTAAGGATGAGGAAGATTTATAATGAAATGTCCATGTGATGTATCGTGTTAATTTTAACAAATCAAATCTCTTTTATTTATTTTTATTAGCTATCTTCATATATCATTTTCCCAAACTTCCTCAGTGACAATAAGAAGCATCCTGAAAGGTACAACTCAATTGTAGAATGGAAAGACTTATCTTCAAACTTAATATGTAAGAGTAATTTGACTGCTCTCTCTCAATTAATTATCTCTTTTCATAGCACTCTGCGTCCAACACAGCGCTCTCATGTTCACCTATTTATTGCCTAAGTATCTTATTTTTACCTCTGTGCTTTTGAAATAATCGCCTCACTATTGAGAATACATTACAAAAAGGCTATCAGGATGTATCATAAAGCCCTGGGTTAGTATTACTATTGCCCTGTAGTACTACGGCCTTCCACTCCAAGCGGTGGCATAGTGTCGAACTGAGTTACTCATGCATTTCCTACCAGTGGTGTAGTGCTAAATAAAGAAGTGAGGGAACGCAT
Source organism: Bathynomus jamesi (assembly GCA_023014485.1). NCBI lineage: Eukaryota > Metazoa > Arthropoda > Malacostraca > Isopoda > Cirolanidae > Bathynomus > Bathynomus jamesi. The sequence goes on along the minus strand of JAJOZX010005522.1, from coordinate 234,787 downwards.
TTTGAAAGTGTTACTCAGATGCGGGGGGGACAATGGCGAGCGCGGCGAGCCCATACAGCTGGGGGTCCGGGGGCACTGTAAATCCCCCGGGAAATCTTTTGAAATCTGACCAATTTCAGGGATATTTTGAGGTCATATGCACTGGATATTAGGATATATTCCAAGGTTGAAGATGCAGTATTTCCAGTGTCATTAGATATACGACATCCAGTACGATCAATAAAAATAGCTAACAACTGGAATGATTAACTAAAAAAAAGTTAACAACTGGTACGCCGTGGTGACTGTTTCACCAGATCTTTATAGGCTAGCATTGCCTCAGTCGAAGCTAAAAGAAATGAAGCAGTTAATGATTCTTTCTCATATTTCTTCTAGGGGTGGGAATTAAAATTTCATGACGTTAGAGATTTGTAAGTTCGGATTTATTTGAATAGTGAGGGAACGCCGTTCCGTCTACCAAAAAAAGTAAGGGAACGCCGTTCCCACGCGTTCCCACAGCACTACATCACTGTTTCCTACCCCTCACAACTTCTAAGAAGCACAAAAGGGACCTTTATTAGCGATACTTTAAAACTTCAAGTAACTTTTTCTTATTAGAATTTGAGGGATGAGTTTCAATGAGAAAAATTGCAGACTGAATCTGTGAAAATACTTTTAGTCAGAGTGGTAGCTTTTTGGTGTGACTTGATATATTGTGTGTTACAAAAACCGGCTCCAAAGCCTGTTTTAAGAAATGCAATAAAATTTACAAAATTTACGAGTCACAGAGCAATAAAAATGAGGTCCTGAACCACCAACTGTAACAGATGAAGCTTTGTTTTTAACAGAGTATAAGAATTTGGTAAATAGTAGGCCTTTAGATGATTTCATATATGGCTGGGTTTGTAGGCCACTTTGCTGAGAGAGAGAGATTTTTTATTTTAATAAAATATAGAAATCTTTTATAAATTGTATTGTGAATGAGTAAATACTGTACTGTTTTAGTGTATACAAGTTGGGGATGTGAGGTCTACCCTATTTAGTCAGAGTGTAACTACTGTACTGTGCATGTGATTGAAAATCTGTACGATTTATTATTATTATAAAATGTAGCTCATGACTTGGATAATCCCGATAGGCCCAGTGGGTTCTTGGTTTAGTCCTTTTGATCAGCTAATGTAGGTTTTTAAAAATTACAGATTCTGATGATGAACCGAGTTAATCTCGAAACGTAAAGTTATGATTAATAAACCAAACGATGTTGGGAAAGTTAAATATTTTAGTTTCCTTCCCCATTGAACATGTTAACGTTTTCTGTATGGGTACGTATAAGGAAAAACGTCTTTTGACGGTAACTCTGATAATTTTAATATTTCAGTAATTAACAAGATACTTAAAGGAAACTTTTGCTTTGGTACAGGAAAATATCTAAGATGACGAAAAAATAAAAAGAGGACATTATGGAGTATAAAAGTAGTAATAGCCTCGCAACTTTATCTGAATACAGGCAGTTAAGAAACACGTTAACCGGCCTGAATAGGTTGGAGAAAAAGGTATAATGAAAAAAGTCTAGTTATTGTAGAGCAAAATTCCTAAAATACAATATAGTCAATACAGAAACAAATTAACTAAAATAATCAAAATTGCAAAATATAACTATTATAACAATCAATTTTCCAAACATAAAGGAGACATGAAAAACACTTGGTTGTCCATAAACAATCTTCTCGGAAAACAAATTAAGAAAAATTCAATAGAGAAATTAAATGTTGATAATGAAGAAATTACTGATGATACTGCTGATGCAGACTCTTTAAATGTACATTTTACTTCAATAGCGGATAAGCATCGCTCACAATTAATAAATAATGCTCACTCGCATCTAGAATATATGCCACCCTGCCCACTAAATTCGGTTTCTTTTGTTCCTGCTACCTCTACCGAGGTCCAGAATATTATTGGTAAATTAAAAAATACAAAAAGATAACATTCATGACATTCCTGTACCTATAGTGAAACTTGTTAAAGATAAGATGTCTGTAACATTGGCTAAAATTATCAATCAAAGTATTTCCAAAGGAATATCCCCATCAATGCTAAAAACTGGCCGGTGTGTTCATTATCTGTGTTCAGCAAAGTTTTCGAAAAAATTGTAAAACGTAGACTGCAGCGATATTTAGAATCCTACAATTTATTATCTCCAAATCAATATGGCTTCCGTAATAATAATAAAACCACGGAAATGACTTTTAAATCTTATGGAAAATGTAAATATAGCTAAGGAGAACAGAGAAATAATGATATCAATATTTATGGCTTTGAGTAAGGCGTTTGATGTAATAGACCATAATATTCTACTCAATAAATTATATTGTTACGGCTTTAGAGGAGCAATCAGTGATTGGATTAAAAGTTATTTGTCCAATAGATATCATTTTGTATCAGTAAATAAGGTTTGCTCAACTAATGCTCTTGTCAAACATGGTGTACCACAGGGATCAGCTCTGGTCCATTGTTATTTTTATTATATATAAATGACCTTCCACGTTCATCTGATATACTGATCTTCATAATGTTTCTAGATGATACAACTGTCTCTTTTTTATGCAAAGATGTTAATACAGCTAAGAATATATTTCATTCAGAACTCATCAGTGTAATGAAATGGTTGACCACCAATAAACTCTTCCTAAATACCAGTAAAACAAATTTCATGATTTTTACTGATAAAAGAAATGTATATTTTGACGAGGTTAATGTTAATAAAATCACTATAAAGGAGCGTACTTGGCAAAATTTCTTGTAATGTTTAAACTCAGAAATGTCGTCCCTAATCAGGTTTTATTGACTATTTATCATAATCTAGCTCCATTTAACTGGACTCTTTGTTCCCTTTCTTTAAGCATTCTTCAATCCAATTTGCTACTGTCCCTTTTATTCCAATTAACCTTCTTCTTCTAAGAATATTGTAATTTTGTCTCTGATGACACTTTCAAGTAATTTGTAAATAATAGAAGTTAAACTAATTGGTCTATAGTTTTTAGTTAGGCTTTTGTATCCTTTTGGAGTCGTGTAAAAGCGTTTTTGAACGTTTCAATATGTATTTATAAGATTTCAAATGTTTAAGGCATGAGTTCTGGATGTTAGGTTCCCTTTTCAGAAAAATGGACACATCATATAACGTCAATAACATATATTTAAAATTACAATAAATATAATTGGTTTGTAGAAGGTACAATTATGTGAGTTGTGCCAAAAAATTCCATTTTCTTTATAAATATCCATAGAAAACGTTATTTATTGGGGTAAGCTAGCTAAAACTTAAAATCGATTTATATTAACTTCGAGGAGTCTATTTAAAATAATCAGCGATATAATTTTTGTATTTATCAAATGAATATTCACATAAACAATTAACACATATATATATATGGTTAATATTCGTTTTTTGACCCAGTCACACCCAGCTATAACAGCAATATATATTGAATAACCAATCAAAACTGAATAAGAAATATATATATATATTATCTTGTGCAAATTTGTATAAAATGTACTTTTTAAAAAAAAAATATTTTCTACTTTCTAATATGTATGTATATAAATTTCGGTAGGTTTGTTTATTTTGGCTACCTTTTTTGGACTTTTTTGGAGATTTTTTTTGGCTTTTTTTGGCTACTTGCCTTTTTTTGGCTACTTTTTCTTGCTTTTGCCTACTTCTTTCTGTTTCTGGTTAGTGTGGTGATTTTCGTTCTACTGTTATGACGTGTCAATCTTGTGAACTTGATTTTGAAGACCTAATCCGCCTTGTTGGCCTCGATGAAGATAAAAGTTTTGATGTTTTTTCCAATCACGGCATAATTCCGACATCCGTGATTTGCCCTAAATGTAATACTGCCTGTATTTTAAGACAAGACTCGAAGGTGTTTAGGTGCCGTAAAAAAAATGGAAGGATGTGAAATCGTGGGTTTTACGTGCTGGGAATAGACGTCCTCATTACCGGAAATATTTCGCACGATACTTGTTCCTGGCAGAACATCCTGACGATTCTACAGTTCTGCATCACTTCCTTACTGCAATTGCAGAACTATATCCTCCAAAATAAGGTGACTGGTTAGGTTAGGTGGTTAGGTTAAGTTAGGTTAGGTTGTGTTTAGCACGAATGCAAACTTTTCTGGTCGATTTTGAGGTGTTTTGCACGAATCTGCCATCCGTTTCCTGTGCAAATGCGTAGTTTTCGAGATGACGATATCTCGAAAACTACGCATTTGCACAGGAAACGGATGGCAGATTCGTGCAGAGCACCTCAAAAGTGACCAGAAACGTTTGCTCTCATTATAAAAAGAGACTGGGTCAAAAAACGAATAATTACCTATATATATATATATATATATATATATATATATATATATATACACAAAAGTAGAGAAATTGCGATGAAATTCTTTTTTCTCGGAACTGGAAATCATCAAAACGTAACCTAACTTGACTTAACCCTTTACCGTCACATGTTGCCTCTAGTTAACTTTTCATATACATGCAATTAGACTTAACCCTACAAAAAAGTTCGGCGTTAAAGGGTTAAAAGGTCAGACTACTACGCTTATGGTAGAAGTGATAGGTTAAATTTACTCGTATGAGGTTATATTTAGCTCATATCGGACAGGTGGTGTTAATGGGGTGAGCTCCTAAAAAGTCGTAGCCCTCATCTCCTGTTGATGGGGTGAGCTCCTAAAAGTCGGAGCCCTCATTTCACCATGTGCTGTTGGAGATCCTAAAAGTCTATACGATTGTTGGTGATGCTTTTTGTGTGGTGGTTGTGCTCGTATATATTTTGCTATTGGGGCTTTGCATGCATCAGTTTGTGTGGTGGTGGTTGTGTTAGTATGACGATTGTTGGTGATGTGATAATACAAATAGGATAATACAAAGAATCACCATTAACAGCCATCAAAATAGATAACAAAATCAAAATTATGACTGGTTTTACCTTCCCAAAAATACAAAGCAGACCAGGAATAAACTTGGCAAGCAAGTTAGCAACCCATTTGAGACAAATATTTCCAAGTACACTACTCAATTTGCTAGACAACCTTGAACCAAACACATATGGAACACGTATGTAATGAGTATGCTGTATGCAATGCGCACATTTGGAGTCTACCTCAGTCCTCACTCCTCAGACTCTCAGAGTTGCTAAGTGTCACTACTGTGTCTGACTCTGACCGGTAGTGTTGGTTGTGTTTGCTTCTGGACAAAGAAACTAAATTGTGTTTACAATGCAGTTTTCAAAATCAATGTAACTAGTTTACTTCTATCATATTTTTCCTCACACAGAAATTTAATCACAGAAGTCGTATCCAATATTGTATTAAAATGCCTAGGTTACCAGGTAGTGGTCGCAAGCAAGCAAGTGAGTGGCTTGAAGTGTACCGAATAGAAAACTCGAGCAAAGTAAAGTGTAATCACTGTGGATTAGAGCTGACATCCAAGGTAGAACGTATAAGAGCACATCTCGGCAACTGTGACAATAGGAATTGTCACGAAGTTGAGGGATCAAAGGGAGGCTCAATTCATGCATCAACATCACCTGACCAGAGTCGAGAGTCTACAGCTTCACCAGTAGATTCTCCACTTCTCTCACCAACGTCACCATCTATATCAAGCATCTTGCAGGCATCACAAGGAACATCTTTAATATCAGAATTAGAGGTCATGTCTCCAACTCCAAAAAAAGTTAAACTGGTCCAAAATAAACTTTTTGGTTATGCCTGCAAGACCACAGAATCACAAAGGAAACATATTGACCTGCAAGTTGCGAAGTTCTTTTATGCTAATAGCATTGCTTTCAGAGCTGCTGAATCAAAGCAATATAAGGAAATAATGGACTCCTTGAGACCAGGTTATCACCCTCCATCAAGAAAGGATCTAGCGGGAAAGTTGCTGGATGAGTTCATTCAACAATTGAAGAGAACATGAAAAATGACTTGAGTGAATCTACAATCACACTCCTTCAGGATGGATGGTCATCAGTGCAAAATGATCCCATAATTGCGTCATCAATTCACACTGGAAAAAGTTCCTACCTGCTAACTACTCATGACTGCGGTACTGAAAAGAAAACAGCGGAGTTCTGTTGTGAAATTGCAGCCAAGAGCATTCAGCAAGTAAAAAACGCCTATGGAAAGGATGTAAGTAGCTGATAGTTTTTGTATTAAACATAATTTGCTAAACATAGGTACATTTAAATAACTAAACAAATAGTTGAGAGTACACTGTATCTCCTATGAGATAAACATTACAAAATGACTATATGTAGCCCAAGCAACAACACATTGACATTAAATTGAAATTGCTCTATTAGTCTAAATGGTCAATACTTCATTACATTTTTCCAATACAATAGAACAAAAACCCAAATTGTGACTTTGTGTAACATCATTAATTTGTTTTTTCTTTTCTCCTAGGTATTTGCTTTATGCATTGATAATGAAAGTAAGATGGTTCGGATGAAGGAACTCCTAGCTGAACAATTCCCTTCAGTTCTTACCTATGGATGCTCCGCTCATTACCTGAATCTTGTTGAGAAGAAGGTTTCTCCAAACACTGTACTGAAGCACATTGTCCAAGTTCAGAAGTATTTTCGTAACCACCACCAACCTCATGTATGTATTTGGCAGTGTTTTTCTGAGCAACCCATTCCAAATGTTTATATCGTAGATCATATTTCTTATTTTATATTCCAGGGATGTAGATACCAAAGGTAGGCAAAAAACAATTTCAACTAAAATAAATTTTATCAATTTCATATTCAATATTTTGAATTTGATATAATTTTTAAAATGTGATCAGCATCACAAAAAACACATACTTCTGATTCTTGTTCATAACTGATTAGAGTGTAAATTAATGATTTGGTATTTTCATTCAATTTTTTAGGCCTAGCTGAAGGAGAAAGGGGAAATTTCTGCCCCAGATTCCCAATGATATTCGTTGGAATTCTCAGCAAGCATGTGTTCACACTTTTGTAAAGAACTTCTACAAGTACATGGAGATAGTGAATGAGCAATCGGTGGAAGAAAGCATCAAACACCATTCTAAACAATGCTTCACTGTATCGCTCAGCTGTATATCTACAAGGACAACTGGACCTGGTTTCCAAAGCTCTAAATGAGGTAAGCAGTTGGAGACTAGTCCAAAAAATTGCTTGGTTATGCACAGAGTGACACGCAATGATATACTACTTGAAAATATATACCTACCAGTATTTCAATGTGCCAGGCATATTCATTTTCAATGCATAGGCTAGTAATTGTTACATAAAAAGTAACTACAAAACAATGCTTAGTATAGTTTGAATGAATAAATAACATTTTTAATAGTGTTCTGCATTTCTTCTTTCATCAATAGCTTCAGAGTGATTCAGCGAACCTGTCGACAGCAGTGCAGGTGTGGAATGGTTTGAGCAAAGAAAAAAACTTGGAGCCCGACATAACCACTCTCAACAAAAGGAAACAACAAGTACTGGCGCCATTCTTCTACGTTGCTAATTTGATGGATCCTTTCAGAATGGATGCAGGACTTTATCAAGAAGAGGAAGACAGTGCGGAAGAGTAGATTGCAAGTAACAAACCAGATTTTCTGGTTGGGTTCATGGACTTCAAAATTAAGGATAAATCTTACTTTTCCAAACTGATGTTTTCTTCACAGGTTGTCGATGCCTACAAAGAAAATCCTGCAAAATGGTGGACTTTGATGGGCAGGAGAACAGAAAAAGCTAAAAAACTACCAGTAGATTTCTGTCCCTTCTTCTATAGTCTCTTGAGCTGTCCTCCAAGCTCAGCAGCTATCGAAAGGATTTTCTCTACTTTTGGTGTCGTCTGGACAAAACTTCGTAACAGACTGGGTGTCGAGAAGGCAGGAAAACTGGTAAAGGTAATTGCATTACATTGATGAATTTAAAAAACTCGTTTTATTTTCATCTTTCCTCGTTATATGTTTATCCTTTATCAGATAGCATTATATTTTTGAAACTAATTGAAACTAAAAAAAACCAAATTCCTGAAAAAACCAAAACTGTATAGGGTTTTTTTCAGACTGAGCTTTTTCGAAAAAAACCATTGGGCCCAATCATGCCAACCCTGATATATTGTCAGGACTTAGTCATTTTTGTACAAAATGAAGTATAATAAAAAGAATAGTTTCAGAGTTCATCCGGGCTCGAGACCCGGTGACGGCAGCCAGCGCGCGGTAAAACGACCATCCTTCCGCACATTTGGTTGATAGATAAATGGGTACCCTGGGTGACCTAGTGGTTAAGACGTTGTGTTGCTGGTGGTTCGGATTCCACGTTAAACTGAAGGTCTAAGGCGGAGTGAAAAGCTTGACCTTCGTCAGAATGAACAATTCGGGAGGATACTAATCGAAGGTTACCAATAAAGTAAGTAGAACATTTTTAATGCATGAAGGATGGGACAGGGGATAATAATATAGTAAGTTTTAGGAGAAGTCGCTTGGTTTTTATATGAAGTTTAACACTGAGAAATTTCAATTGTTACGGTACGGAAAAAAGGTAGGAACTAAAATCCATGGAGTGCAAAAGATGATTAGATGCCTGGTACATACAAACACCGATGAGCCGGGTGTACCTACGTGAGGTGGATAGTAAAAGAAGCCAACTCGAGAAGAGGCGCAGCAAGCTTGACCTTCGTGAAATCACAGCACGTAATAATATGGCAATCGCTGGGTTGACTTCTCGGTGAAACTTCTACCTCCGTATTCAGGTCCACGACATGCGTTTCTTCAAAACGAAAAGATTGTATAACGAGTCAAATCCTTTAAGTTGATTTCTGATCGAAATAAAGTCAATCATGTGTGTGTGTGTGTGTGTGTGTGTGTGTGTGTTGTCTTCAATTTTTCGAGAATTAACTCTCTCTCTCTCTCTCTCTCTCTCTCTCTCTCTCTCTCTCTCTGTATATATGTTAGAATTTAAAACTGAGTTTTTACTTCATTAGTAATAATAATGACTGGAACAATATTCGGTGTGAGCGGTGGTGGAAACGGGTTTTTTGGAGTGAATTTCGGTCAACCGCAGCCTCTGGCAATCAGGTCTCGAGTGTTATACACTTTTGTCCAGAGATGCTTTCAAAGAAAGGATTGGCAAAAGTAAATAAACACTTTCGGAGTAGTTAAAATGTTTATTGTTTTTCTTTTATATACTGTATATACTTACACACACACACACACACACATATATATATATATATATATATATATATATATGTGTGTGTGTGTGTGTGTGTATATATATATATATATATATATATATATATATATATATATATATATGTGTGTGTGTGTGTGTGTGTATATATATATATATATATACACGGTGAACCAAAAGTAGGTGGACAGTAGGTTGAATACGGTTTGTGTTATATTATATTATAACTATGGTGTTCATTATAACTATGGTGTTTGTGTTATATTATATTAAATATTATAACTAAATTTATTTAAATTTTATTTTGTATTATAGTATACAAAAAAAATTAAATATGTATTCTCAAAATAAACGTTATCATTTACTGTCCACCTACATTTGGTTCACCCTATATATAAATATAATATATAATATATATATATATATATATAATATATATATATATATATATATATATATATAAAATGTGTACCGTTATATTTATAATGTTTATTGTTAATTAAATATACTAGCACGAAAGTACGAAAACAAATTTAGTAATTTCTAATTAAGAATTAAAATGTTTTGGTTATAAGAAATTAATAATGTTTGTTTAATAAAGAATATAATAATATTTAATAAGAAATGTAAATACGTTAAATGATTGTTTGGTTACAAAATACTAGTTGGCAACACCCGAAATGGTCTAGAGGCTGGGCAGAAATGCCCTTGAGTGATCAGACGGCCGTTGCCCTAATAAGGTGTTTTCTTTGGTATTAAAATATTTTTGTAAATTTATAATATTCTTTCGTTTTTCTCTCCGACTAAAATGCTAACGTTAATTCCCCCCCCCGCATTACCCCATTTATCTAAAAGTGTTTTCGGAATAAATAAAAGTCAGTAACGTGTAATTAAGTGGAAATTAATCCCCGTCTCCCTCGCCTTGTTCAAATTATAATGGTGCCCACCGGCTCAACCGTCAGCCGCGTCCGTAAAAAAAACGCAGAGGAAACAAGTGATAAATAGAAAGAAAAGAAAATAATGAATTAGTGTAGTAATTTCTAATTAAGAATTAAAATGTTTGGTTATAAGAAATTAATAATGTTTGTTTTAACCCTCCTCCTGCTTTCTCTCCCTCTCTTAGGTTAAGGTTACCCCTTTGGGGGGGAGGTCATTCTCCCTTCTTCCCCCAAAGCTCCCCCCCTTCATTGCAGCTTGGGGATAACCCCTCCCTCTTGTTGCATAACTCCCCTTTTCAACATCCTATTCCCCCTTTTCAGCAACCCCCTCCCTTTGCAAAACTGATCAACATTTGCAACATCGCACGCTCCCATTTTGCGCCAATACTACTAAACAGTGTAAAGAGAGCATTTGGGAGAATGTTTTGTTGGAGTTTCAATATTATGTAGAGAAATCTAGATATTTTCGATTTGATATGTTGTATCTGGAGTACTATGGGTACAAGTATGTCGAGTGCAATGCAAATGTGTACAACATTGCTGGAAAATAGGCACCAAGGCCAGGAAAGAGGGTTTGGGGGATGCAAAACCTCAAAATTAAGCGAACAGCCATATCCCACCAGCAGTACCCTCCCTCAGACCTACAACCAACCACCGACCTCAGACCTAATCCAACCCACCATACTATGGACTTTAGCGGCCACCAAAATAAGGAAAAAATTAACCTCAGTATGTATATATAATATAAATAAGTGGGACGAGTTACTGATAAGGGTAAAGTGGAGCGAGGTAGTCTGCTGAGAGAAAATAAGAAAGTAGGCGTGGTCTATATATATACATTTTAACTGCAAACAACACACAGTATAATTAACGTAAAGAACGACGCTTGTATAGAAGAACGTTCCGCACAAGATGAGGAGGAAGAACGAACAAGTACAAGGAAAAAGCTTTGGATAACTGATAAACTTATTAATTAAGCTCTTTCCCCTCGAATTCTTCTTGCCAACTGAATGTCTTTTGGCATGATGGTAACTCTTTTGGCGTGAATGGCGCACAAGTTTGTATCTTCAAAGAGACCAACGAGGTAAGCCTCGGAAACTTCCTGAAGGGCCATCACGGCCGATGACTGTAATCAGAGGTCAGTCTTGAAGTCTTGAGCGATTTCTCGGACGAGACGTTGGAACGGCAGTTTCCTGATCAGCAGTTCAGTACTCTTTTGGTAGCGCCTGATCTCACGAAGGGCTACAGTCAGTGGTGTAGTGCTGTGGGAACGCGTGGGAACGGCGTTCCCTTACTTTTTTTGGTAGACGGAACGGCGTTCCCTCACTATTCAAATAAATCCGAACTTACAAATCTCTAACGTCATGAAATTTTAATTCCCACCCCTAGAAGAAATATGAGAAAGAATCATTAACTGCTTCATTTCTTTTAGCTTCGACTGAGGCAATGCTAGCCTATAAAGATCTGGTGAAACAGTCACCACGGCGTACCAGTTGTTAACTTTTTTTAGTTAATCATTCCAGTTGTTAGCTATTTTTATTGATCGTACTGGATGTCGTATATCTAATGACACTGGAAATACTGCATCTTCAACCTTGGAATATATCCTAATATCCAGTGCATATGACCTCAAAATATCCCTGAAATTGGTCAGATTTCAAAAGATTTCCCGGGGGGCTTACAGTGCCCCCGGACCCCCAGCTGTATGGGCTCGCCGCGCTCGCCATTGTCCCCCCCGCATCTGAGTAACACTTCCAAAATGCGTTCCCTCACTTCTTTATTTAGCACTACACCACTGGCTACAGTGCCAGAACGGTATCTATGGGGCTTCTTAACTCCACCAGTAGCGGGAGCAGACTTGCGAGCCGCATTAGTGGCAAGCTGTTTGCGAGGGGCCTTTCCTCCCGTCGATTTACGGGCAGTTTGCTTTGTACGAGCCATTCTTTCTTGACTGCGAAGACGAAACGAAATAAAAAAAACTTTCATTTGTTCGTTCTTCCTCTTCATCTTGTGCGGAACGTTCTTCTATACAGGCGTCGTTCTTTACGTTAATTATACTGTGTGTTGTTTGCAGTTAAAATGTATATATGTGCGGCATGCGGGAGGTGCCCCCTCAGGGAATTGGTTTCTGCTCGTATGTAGGAGAATTACGACTTCTGATTGATCGAGGCCCATGGTGTAGTGGTTAGCATATCTGACCGGCAATCGGAAGATCCCGGGTTCGATTCCCTGGTGGTTACCTCATTTTTCATTTGTTCGTTCTTTCTCCTCATCTTGTGCGGAACGTTCTTCTATACAAACGTCGTTCTTTACGTTATATATATATATATATATAATATATATATATATATGATGAATAAAACCACGAAGGGAAAAGAAACACAAAGGGGTGCTCAAGCGTTTTCGTCTAATGACATCCTCAGGAACACTGGAGTGAAAGGACAGATCAAGGCAATATATAGGTTACAAAAATAAACATACATACATATATATACATATATATATATATACATATACATATATATATATATATAAATATATATATATACATATATATAGTAAGCATAGAAAAAATTGTGGGAGGAGCAAACACATTTGTATGGGAAATTGACACTTAGCACTTTGGCCGACATTCAATATAAATTCAAATGGCTTGTTTATGGAACAGGTCACAAAAGAATAAAGAAATAAAAATAAATATAAATATAAATTGGGAAATAGTGCCTTAGTGATATATATGTCACAGCCTAAATAACCATAAAGAAATAAACCAACAAATAAAAACCCACATATATATATATATATATATATATATACAGCTTTTTGGTCATCATCTCCATTCATTTTTACATTTTTTAAAATTTTTCCACTAATGATGGAAATTTAATTTTCCGAAACGTCTGTTAATAAACATGTACCATCTCGTCCTCTTATTCCTCAATATATATATATATATATATATATATATATATATATATATATATATATATGATAATAAAACCACGAAGGAAAGGAAAGACAGAATGGTGGTTTTATTCATCATAAATATTTTTCACGTGTTACTTTTGTGAAATAATTTTCATATATATATATATATATATATATATATATATATATATATACCACAAAAAAGTACACCCAACTTTAGATTGTACTAACTCCTCCAAAAATTGAGATATTTTGGATCTGTTTGTTTGATTTAATATAGCAAATTATTCTTTGTTAACGTTCAAATTTATTCATGTTTAAACGATTTAGTGTTTAAGCATCTGCTTTTAACTGAAGGGTACAACAAAATGGATTGCGCAAAATTGGTCAATGAAAAAATAATGTGTGTGCTATCGATGTAATGAAAAGACAAATACATAATAATAGATACTTTAACATAATTTTAATAAGATACAAAGCAGATTTTTCTTTATTCCGTATTGCAAAAGTTATGCTTAGTTTCGTTTTCTTTCAACATGACCGCCATTCCTATCGATAAAAATCTGGAGTCGAGCTCTCATCTTCCCCATCACTCTTTTGATAAGATCTGGATTGTCTTTTAACAAGTTGATTTCAGCTGTGATGCGAGTCCTCAAATCATCTAAATTGATAGGTTGTGATGCAAATACTCTATTTTTCAAATGACCCCATAAAAAGTAATCACACGGGGTCAAGTCAGGGCTTCTGGGAGGCCCTTTAATGTCATGGCCTGTAGCAATTACTCTTTGGTGGAAGACTTCCTGCAAGCGTTCCTTCACAATAACTCTCCTGTGAGCAGGAGCTCCGTCTTGCACCCACCAAATACGATTAAATCGGTTTCCATAAGTAATACGTATTTGTGGAAGGATTTCTCGGTCTATCATTTCTAGGTAAGCTTCACCATTTAGATTACCATCGTAAAAGACCGGACCAATTAACGCTCCATTACCGCACAGTCCTACCCAGAGAGACAGTTTTTGTCTAGAGTTATTCTTTTCGTAGATATGATTGTCAGGTGGATGATTTTTTGGTGCATACTGACGGCAGATTTGTCTGTTCACTAGACCATTCATAAAAAAGGCCGCCTCATCTCCAACCACTAATTGTTCCGTGAATCTTTCTGGCTTTTCAAGAAACCACTGGGCAAATCTTAGGCGGCGAGGTAGATCTCCTTCAATGAGTTGATGTCGAATTTCCATTCTGTATGGGTACAAATTCAAATCCTCACGAACTATTCGATGAAATGACATGCGTGAGAGTTCTGTACCATTTCGCCTGGTGGACACTTTTGGATGTCTCTCTAATAAATGCCGAACATGCTGAATGTTCTCGTCTGTTCTTGCCGTCTTCGGATGGCCTGAACGTCCTTTGTTCAAATTGAGGACCGTTCCTTCTTCTTTGTATTTCCGAACATTCTTCAAAATTGTATGTTTAGTTGGAGAAGCTCTATCGGGAAATTGCAGTTCGAAGGTATTCTGAACTTGTTTTAAGCTTTTAGTTTGCAGATAAGTTGTGACCATGAGAACGCGCTGCCTTCGTGTAAACTGCATGATAAGGGTTTCAAAGTTATTTATAAATTTAGTAATTCAGATTCTTCATTTATATGTATGACTCGTATCTTAGATACAAAAGTTCGAATTATTTAAAAAAAATATTTGCAATATCCTTCGACGTAAAAAGTAGCACATTGGTTAAAGCAAGAGGAGCTATCTGGCTGGGAGAAATGATCATTCCGCGCAACCCATTTTGCTGTACCCTTCAGTTAAAAGCAGATGCTTAAACACTAAATCGTTTAAACATGAATAAATTTGAACGTTAACAAAGAATAATTTGCTATATTAAATCAAACAAACAGATCCAAAATATCTCAATTTTTGGAGGAGTTAGTACAATCTAAAGTTGGGTGTACTATATATATATATGTATATATATATATCAGTGGCGACTCCAGCTCTTCAAAACTACTCGGGCTCTTTTTAAATTTTCAAGTCTACATATGAGCCGACACTTAAATGCATGACAATAACTTAAGATTATCAATAAAATAAATAAATACATACCTCGGTAAAAAAAATTATTTGAATTTTATTTACTTGAACATAAATTCCAAGCGTCTTGGTTTTAAAGCAAATTCCTTTAATATTCGGTCATGTAATTCCTTTTTGCTTTCTAAATCAATAAGTATTTCTTTTTCAATTGAAATCCTAGCCAGGGGCGAGAGCCGTTCTTGAGCCATTGTGTTTCTTAAATATGATCTAATTCGATCAAGAACGGAGAAACTTCTTTCATTTGAAGCAGAAGTTACAGGTATGGTAAGAAGGAGCTGAATCAGCTTTGTGGTTTTCTTTTAATAATAACACTATGTCCTCCATGGGTGGGCTATACTTCTCAGAATACTTATAATATTAAAAATAAATCAGATTATTTAAGAAAAGCGAACAACCTCACATTGCGACAAAAATCAAACTGCACCGCCGCCCAAGGCAGTTGAAGGCATGCTTATTGAAATGTAAAAAGTTATCATGTATCAGCAGAATTAAAAATTGTGCCTCTACAAGGCCGAAGGATATAAGCCCGAGTTGAAATGTTTTTTCTTTATAAAAAAAATTAATAGTGGGAAAAACGTATTTTATTTAATGAGAATTAGAAGAAGGACTATTATGTAACCTTATGCAAGCAAATAATTATTCATTAAAAGAACTTTAAATATACGATATTACTTATACTTTCTCGGGCGTAATGTCTTGGGCCCGAGTAAATTTAGGATCTTGAAAGATTACACGAAAACTTAATGTGTCAATATAGTTTTTTTTATAGGTAGTAAGGGTATTTAAATGCGCTCAAAATTTGCTTGCGTGACGAAGGCTAGACAGAAAAATAGTAACATACTACCAGCCAAAAAACATTTTTACAATTTGTATTTAAAACTTTTTTTAAAACTTAAATCTATAAATACACAATTTTATCTCTCATGCTTCTCCTTGCCCCTTGCCTCTCGGGCTCAGCCCGAGAAGCCCGAGTGCAGGAGTCGCCACTATATATATATATATATATAATATATATATATATATATCATATACAGTATATATGATTAGAAGCGCTGTTAAACAATAGTAATAACGATAAAATTATGATAAATTATCACTAGGCTATACTCCTTTCAAATATTTTTTAATACAAAAAGCTCGAAATTCAAATCAGTGCATTGAAATTATTGCGTCGCGACGGGCGCCAGTGGAAGCAACCTTGAGAATTGCTATATTCGTGTTTTATAAAAATTTTATCAATTCACCCATAATTTCACTGCTTATAAGATAATATAAATGTAATAAATGATATACAATAAAATTATTGATCGCTATACTCGGGGATGAATTAATATTATGTCTTAAAAGAGTAAAAAATATTCACCGATGGAAACACAGACCCATAAAGCACTCATTTCTTTCAGCAAAACGTGGATCGTGGAAGCAACTTAGAGAGTTGCTTATTCCTGCTATTATGCTAACGGATTCCTTTTAAAGCGCTTTATTAATGAGTTTATAGCATTAAATGACTAAATAACTGGCAATTATTACCAAATATATTCTTAGAAGAAGAAATACCGTACAAGCTAATTGTAATTAGAGTTTGCTTAATTATGAGTAAATCAAAGTGAAGTTGATATATTGAGGTTAATGTCGTTCGTCAAATCCCCATCCCCTTCCTACCCCGCCCTCCCCCTCCCCCTTAGAAATTCATAGGGGCAAGACCGCCTTTCCTCTTTATAACTCCTTTCTATTGAAAAGAAACTTCTAACTCAAAGGAGAAATCCGATTTTCACGATAAAGTAATCGACGCATTTGCAAAGAAGAACAGGAGGATAGAGCTGGCATAAATAAAAGAGGTTGGTGTATACTATATATATATATATATAAAATAGGCTATGCATGCTTCCCTATACATAATTGTCACCGATCGCCAATGATATATAAATATAATTATATATATATATATATATATATATATATATATATATATATATATATGTATATATATATATATATTATGTATAATTATGTATATATATAATATATATATATATATATATATAATATATATATATATATTATATATATGTATATATATATATATATATATATAATATATATATATATATATATATATATACTGTATATATTAACTGCAAACAACACAGTATAATTAATGTAAAGAACGACGCTTGTGTAGAAGAGCGTCCGCACAAGATGGGGAGAGAGGACGATCAAATGAAAAATGAGGCACCTCCCGAGAATCGAACCCGGGATCATCCAATTGCCGGTCGGATATGCGAACCACTGCACCAAGGTCCCCAATCAGTTACAACTCATAATTCTCCTACATACGAGCGGAATCGAATGCCCTGAGGGGGCACCTTCTCATGCCGTACATATAGACATTTTAACTGCAAACAACACACAGTATAATTAATGTAAAGAACGACGCTTGTGTAGAAGAGCGTCTGGGTTCGATTCCTGGGAGGTGCCTCATTTTTCATTTGCTCGTTCTCTCTCCCTATCTTGTGCGGACGCTCTTTTACACAAGCGTCGTTCTTTATATATATATATATATATATATATATATATATATATATATATATATATATATATATATCGTGCGGGCTCTCCGTTCGAATGTAGGAATTGACGATGGACTGAGTCCGGTAAGTGGTCCCCTCGTTTGGTAGAGGGAATTGTATCCGTAGGGCTTTCGAACATGTCAATCTTGGAGTGATGGGGATCCAGGAGGACTCTACTTCCGATCACGTTTAACATCAACGCTCGTGGGCACACAGAACTCTCCGCAATAAATGTTAACTCTCATTGCTCACTGTAAGTAGGATAGCCGTGTTTGGTTAGAGGAATTTGGGGTGCTTTGAATCCTGCCCCTGGAGGGGTCCTGTGAAGGCCTTCGCCTCCGTTATGAGGGGGCCCCCTTCCTTAAGTTCATCACCCCATTTATGGGGTCTCACCGTCCTTAATGAAGGGCATTTGCCCCTTGATGGCCCCTTGCGGGGCCCCAGCCTCCTTGTGTGAAAAAAAAAGATTCATCCTCGCCTTCCTCCTTGGGAAAAAAATTAAATACAAAAATAAAAAAAAGATTCATCCTCGCCTTCGTCCTTAAAAAATCATCCTTGCCTTCTTTCACGAGAAAAAAAATCCTCCTGTGGGATCCTATCGTGGTCGTTCATGACGCAAAAACAAACAAAATCAGACAAACGCATGCAAAAACATACAAACATTCGAGTACTTCTTAAGCAGCGTTCCGGCACGTTCTGCCGTGTTCGTGAACCCGTTATTTTTATCTTTCTGGAAGTGTTCGTGTAAAAGATCCATTTCTGGAGCACCAGGATTCTGCTGGTATATACATACATATATTAGTAAACTTAACCAGCATATATATGTTGTATATGAGAACTGTAATATAAAGCAAATAACAAAGATTTCTTTAATGCTATCCATGATATTATCGTTTCAGATTAATATATTAATAACGATACCACACAAAATAAAATTAGAATAAATACAGTCAACTCATAAAAAATGTTTGCCTTGTCCTAATATTTGCATTTCGAAATAGATCAAGAAACTTTTAAATAAATTAATTTTAATTTCATTTATTTAACCTAAGGGGAAGCTATTATATTTCATTCCAATCATATACTAACGCGGCAACAAACATCATGAACAATAAATATTATCATAGCTAATTTTTTATATATCAGGTCATCCACTAAGCAATGTCGTTTTTTACGATAGATTAAGTTTATACTAGTCCTACTCGGTTTAAGCATAAATTTTCCGAAGGTTATAGCTAAGAGGAGCTCTATCGTGTTTCGCTACATACTTTACAGACCTTGAGCAGTGAAGACGTGTGTTTTGCTTTATGTGAACCCCTCATAAACATGGCGGTATCAGAAGAGCATATCAGGCATATAATGCTTTACGAGTTCAAAAAAGGGAATAGTGCTACTGAAGTAACACGAAACATTCAGGACGTTTATGGCAACGATATTCTGCATGTGAGGAAATGTCAAAGGTGGTTTCAAAAGTTTAGGAATGGTGACTGCTGTTTGACAGATGCAGCACGCTCTGGACGCCCTGCTGAGTTTGATGACGACCTGCTGTTAGCCGCACTTGAAGAAGACTGTTCAACAACTGTCGAAGAATTCGCCCAGAAACTCAATTCATCCCCGTCCACCATCCATCGACATTTGCAACAACTCGGGAATGTGCCTAAGTTAGGAAAATGGTTGCCACATGAATTGTCGATCGGCAATCTGAGGGTGCGGGTAAACATTAGCACAGCTTTTCATTCCCGTGAACTCCAAGATCCGTTTTTGCACCGTTTAATGACTGGTGATGAAAAGTGGATACTGTACCAGAATGTTAAGCGCCGTCGACAGTGGGTTTGTGCCGGAGAACCAGCGACACCACAGCCAAAACCAAATCTTCACCCTCGGAAGGTGTTGCTTAGTGTTTGGTGGGATAAAGGTGGTGTAATACACTTTGAAACCTTACCACACAACCAAACAATCACCGCTCAAGACTACTGTCAACAACTGGATCGACTGAACACTGCACTAAAAGAAAAGAGACCTTCTTTGGTTAATCGGAAAGGAATCGTGTTCCACCACGACAACGCACGTCCTCATACCGCTCGGATCACTTCTGCAAAAATTGATGAGCTTGGGTGGGAAAAACTTCCACATCCACCATATTCTCCAGACCTTGCGCCTTCAGATTAGCATCACGAGTCTGCAAAACTATCTTGACGAGAAACAGTATACTTCTTTAGATGACCTGCACACCAGTCTTTGTACGTTTTTTGCCTCAAAACCGCCTGAATTTTATAAATATGGCATTGAAAAGCTTGTAGGACGTTGGCAGAGTGTCATTGATTCCGATGGAAAATATATGCTAGATTAAAAAGTTTCAGTTGAGATTTTTTTGCCCTTCAAATTCCGATCTAAAAAACGACATTACTTATGGGATGAGCTGAAATATATATATATATATATATATATATATATATATATATATATATATATATATATGTGTGTATATGTATATATCAGCCCTTTAAAAACACTAGAATGATTGCGAATACATGCATTTTATATTTCACAATTTCAAATATCGTTATCTTTCCTCATAGTTCATCCAGTTAAACATAGCGGCTGTTCTAAGCTATGCATGAAAATACATCTTCAATAACTCAGCCTAGTCATGCATGCATATTCGAATAGATTCAAATACTGAATCATCAATTCCAGCTCTAAACATCCACTTAAACATTATTATCATTATCATTATTACTATTTATGTACAAGATTATTTAAATTAATCATTTGAATTACAAAACAGCTAGCATCTCAATCTTTTAAGAAGCATGACGTGTACATTATACTGTTTAACCATGCTATTTCATTTCCTATAGTCCTACTAAGTTTATCAACATTATTATACCATTAGCAATATATAACACACACATACAAATATATATATATATATATATATATATATATATATATATATATATATATATATATATAAAACCAGATAAGATGGTTTGTCCCGAAAATCAACTTTCTTAATAGTTTCAATTAATAGTAAACGTGTGGTGAATTTTTCAGGGCATAACTCTAGTATTTAACCCCGTGCAAAGATTGTCGAGCAAAAAATGGTCCTAAACCCACTATTCTAAATCCATGTATTCTCTGTGATATATTATATATATATATATATATATATATATATATATATGACTTCTTACTTATGTCTGTGCTCGATTTGTACCCATTTTTCAACAGAATGTACACCGTTTATCTGTTGCAAGTAAGAAGTTGGGCGTGGGAGGAAAATGCATTATTATTATTATCATTATTATTATTATTATTATTATTATTATTATTAGTAGTAGTAGTAGTAGTACTAGCAGTAGTAACAGTAGTTTAAAACTTATCTTTTCTACATATCTCTCGAGGTAAGCACTCACCACATAGATGTTGGTATGTAATATATTTGAAACAGCCAAATGTACCCAAAAGTTAATGGACAGAGTTTATTTCCACAACAATTTCGATGCCCACTGGCATCCTCTTCGGGTGGATAAAGAAAAACGAATGAACCAAAAACAGGAGGGAAAACAGTCCAGGGACCATTAAGAAATTCGCACCTAGGTTAGATCCCGTTCTCCGACACTGGAAGGGCATTTTTTATTAAAAGGACCCCTTGTAAGTACATTCGCACAAATTTAAAACTATCTTCTTGTTCTATACATAGGGATTCTATTATTTTTTTACATAATTATTACATTATTATTAAATTTATTACATTTAATATTGCATTATTATTTATTACAGAAATTATAAATTTATTATTACATTGATTATTACACTGTTGTTTATTATACAGAAATTGTAAACCGAAAAAACGAATGAAGAAGGCGAGAAGGAAACAATCCAGAGACCGTTAAGGAATTCGCACCTAGGCTAGATCCTATTCCCACTACCCCAGAAGGGCATTTTTTTTATTAAAGGGTCCCGCTTATAAGTACATTCGCACAAATTAAAACTATCTTCTTGTTCTAAACATACAGATTCTATTATTTTGACATAATTACTGCATTTATTATTGCATTTACGTTTTTTAACAGTTAGTATTATTACCTTTACACTAATTATTACATTTATTTTATTAACTTTATTATTACATTTATTGCATTTATATTTATTTCCACATTTATTACTTCCATTATTACATTTCATTTACGTTTATTATTCCATTTACATTTTACCGGAAAAAAACAAACCGAATGAACCAAAAGCGAGTAAGGAAACAATCCAGAGACCTTTAAGAAATTCACACTTATAACCCGTTCACCCGACGCCGTAAGAATTTTTTGACCAAGAATCTTATTAAAGGGTCCAACTTATAAGTACCTTCGCACAAATTAAAATTATCTTCTTGTTCTATACATACAGATTCAATTATTTTTCTTTTGATATAATTATTACATTTATAAAGTACCTTACTTGCTTCCCAATCTATAGCATGATTATTTTGGCCGGCGTGATAAAAAATGGCATTATTAGTATTACAACTTCTGAAGGCATATTTGTGTTCTTTAATACGGGTT